>OY776117.1:15581145-15911145 GCA_963675035.1 Allygus modestus | reverse complement strand
AACTTAGTTCATTTGGGTTTTGAGTTCAAATAGATTCCTTGAGTGGATTTCATAAGGGGTAATATTACTGAGGGTTAATTGGGTTAATTGCGTATTAAAATTAGATCAAAGTCAATTGTACTTAACAAAGGGCAAGTTTATAAACTACTAGCTGATACCTGTGCTTCTGTGACTTGGTGATGAACATCACAGTTGATGTTAAAAATGGAACAGTCACAAACACATTCACAAACAAATACTAGTAGGCCTATCACACACATTCTTCATCTTGCCACGGCACCGGTAAGAAGCAGATTCTGCGAGTTTCAGGCCTACCGCTATTTGTTCATGAATGTGTTTGTTAATGTGGCCCTTTTAACTTGACATATCCTGTTTGTCCACTAGGGTGGACAATTATCTCTTTCAGTACTCACAGCTGATATCAAAAATACTAAACACAGTGTGATGAAAAATATAGTTTTCCTACAGCCATGCCTAAAGTGTTCCTTTCCCATCTAAAAACACTTTTTTGTTTGCTGCACCTTACATTTCCACTCAAAGTGAAGTAATAAAAGCTGATTTATTGTTACTTTAGACCAAGCTAACTGTCTCAGTGTTTAACCTCAATCTCATGAATTCAGCTCAAATGAATGAAAGTGAATTTTTTGTGTATGTTGTGCGGTATCCAAAATTTCAGTTGTAGAAAAGATTGTGAATGTAATTCAAAAGTAAAATGTAACAATCTACTGCACCTCGCACGGTAACGTTTTTCTCTCAAATGATAAAGACCCACTTTATGCTCTTTTACATAAATAACTAGTATTTAAAATCTAATCTTGATTTTTTCAAATGAAAGAAGATAATACTGATCTCCTTACACCTTGCAAGACATCTACGGAAATGGTGAGCAGTTCCTCAAAGAAAACCAGTAGGATAGGCTAAATTTATTTCCAGAGACTTTATGGGCTAGTTTGGTAATTACTATTTTAAAACTATTTTTCAGAAGGAAGCTTGTAGATCAGAAATGCCCACTGTACTCAAAACATTTATATCTGCAGAGGATAAACAACTTTTGCATTTGGTAAGTTTGAGCTGTATTCCACCAGCAATTTCAAGCACAAGCAAATAACAACATAACACAGAACACTTATTTTAGTGAATTTCCTGTTTAGGGAAGAAGTTATTACCGTAGTCGACATGGTAAGACCTAGGTCCGGGACTATGATAACTTTTCGCTTTGAGGTCCCCAGATGCCAAAAATACCATTTTTTCAAAACAGTAAATATCTATACATCCGTGGTTGTGATAATGCTTTTAAAAAATACCCGATTTTGATGAAATTTGATATAAACATGTAAAGCAACATTTATGAGACAGATTGCCCCATTCCAAGGGATATTTTCGGGGTTTTGCACCCCAAAAATGTTATTACAATTTTGTGTATATAATATTTCGAAGTGTTAAGTTTTAGTTCTCACCATATGATTCAGCTTATAAAACAAACAATTAAGTACTACTTTGAATTATTGCTCTACGACAACTGGTTACCGAGATATTGAAAGTGCCAAAAACAGTACGTTGTCCAATGTTAAACATTCTTGTTAAGTACAATTTTATTTTTCGCTCATTTATGGATTTTTGATGAAAGTAGGTTTGTTGTTTCACCTGGTTGTGGCCAATTGAAATTTGGACAAAAAACAATTTTTGTCGATGGAGGTAGCAGCAAATTCCCGTACCCGGGCCTAATGTTATTTTTATAGAGAATAAGTCAAATATTATGGCTCCCCTAATTATGTACACCTTCACCTGGATGAGTTAAATTGATATTTGCAAATAATTGTTTTTTATGTTCCTTATTTCAGCAAACCTGTATACTCAGCCCTAATGTTATTCTTATGGATGATTAAGAAAGTGTTATATATCGCTTATTTATGAATAGGTATATAATAATAATATTTATTCCTTGACAATGTTTAACAATGTATTGGAATTTACAACAAAATAGTTAATTTATGGGAAAATCTTTTAACCAGTTAAGGTAGGCCTGAGTCCAATCTTTCCCTTCCTGGCGGGGTACGGCCCTTTTTTTGGGAACCATTCCGGCATTTGCCTTAGTGAGATGAGAAACCATACAAACTCATTATTTTTATCAATAATGGTAAGTGGCTTTTTCTGGTAATGAATTATATACATATGTTGTGTAAATTTGCTTAGTATGCAAGTTTGCTGCGACGGGGGTATATTTTTACTAACGTGGTTTTGATTAGTTATGATTTTGTTGTAGGGCGAGACTGACTTGTCTGAGCTCCCCACTCCCCTTCAATCAGATGTTATGGACAGAGGGAGAAAGTGTTATGCAAGTACTCAATGTCAAACAAACATAAAAACCTCTACCTTACGTTCTTTATCCGAAGACTGGGGAAAGCTAGTTAACAACGGTATGTTGAGCGATATCAAGATACAGTGTAAAGACTGCGTGGTCATTCCTGCTCATAAGCTTGTGTTTTATGTCAGATGCCCTAGTATTTTAGACGAGGTACTGAATCACGGAAATGGTGAAGATATTCTTGATTGGGGAAGTATTTCAGTCAATTCAGTTTTAGCTTTCCTAGAATTTGTGTATTGTGGAAAAAAAGATAAAATATTGACGTTGGCAGCTAACGACTTTCTTAACATAAAGAGGATTGCTGACAGACTTGACTATACAGAACTTAAGACTCATCTGAGTGGAGCTGAAAATTGTTCAAGTCAATCAAAGATGACAGAGGTCAAGAAAAACTTGTTCAAATCAGATGAGTCTAACAAAATTAGTGATAATGTAGCAGAGTATTTAGATTCACGTGACCAAAGGCTGAACAGTGATTATTCTGTCTCTGAACATGTTTCAAGAAATAACAGTGAGAAACAATCATCACTAAGTCTATCGAGTTTAAATAGTGAAAACATATACAGTGGTAGAGAATCTCCTGATATGTTTGGAGATTCCAGTATAGCAGTTAATAAAAACGAGTCTCAACATGAACGAGACGATTTAGATATTCTGGTTAGTTTGATCGGGAAACCTACTCAACATCAGATTAATTCAATTGAAAAATGTAACTCTATAGAAAAGAGTGAAATTATGGTTATTGGCTCTCCTGCAGATTCATCTACTAGTGAAATTTTTCATGGGAAAAGAAAAGCCTCAAACATCAGTTTAAGTGAGGATGAAGATATTTCTCTTTCAAAGAAGCGTTGCTCTGATGTTTCGAGAAGTGAATGTTTTGAAAGCAAAGGTAGAGAAGAAACATTTGATTTAACCCAGAGTAGCAACTCATCTAATGAAGAGGTACTTGGAGAACTTAAAGACAGAAATTTGGAAGAGCCAGAAAGTAAAATATCAAGGACTAGAAAAAGAGAAGAAGAGTTTGACTTGAATCAGAGCAGCAAGTCTTCAAATGTTTGTGAAAATAGTAAATGTGAAAGAAACAGTCCAGAGGAATCTGATGAACATGACTCTTTAGTTGACCTTACTCAGACACACTGTAATGAATCCATATCAAAAAATTGTGCAATATCACCAACCTCAGATGAAGACGTTAATGACCCAATATGGGACGTATTTCATCATGAAGATTGTAATTATAATGTTAACACGCCAAAAACATCACCAGTGAAACCTGTTAAAAATAGATCCATGAGAGACATCGCTACACTTCCTACCCCACAGTTCCGTCAGTCTGAAGTTATCAATTCCTCAAAAGGTTCTCCCACGTGTTTATCATCTGGTAGAAAATCACAGTCTCATCATTTTGTTCACTCACCCTCTAACGTTTCCACTTCTAGTAAGGAGAAGTATGATGAAGCGTTGTTAGAAGATGACAACGTTCAAGATTACATTGATCCTGTTTGGGAAGGCTTTGATGATTACTACCAATATAATTGTTCAAATACTTCTTTAAAAACACCGATGAAATATTATAAAGATAAATCATTAAATATAAGTTTACCTATCTCACCGAGTATAACAAAATTCAAATCTAAGCAATCCTCTTTATCTCCTAAAAGTTGCATGACAGATATGTCCTCTAGTAACAAATCACCAAGGAAGTTGACACAGACAGTGCTAAGTCCTTTAAATAAGAGTCCTAAAAGCATAAAATCTATTTCTTCTGACAGTAAATCACCAAAACTAATATCATGGAAAAGAATGACCCATAGTAAATCTTCTAGCATAAAATATGTTTCATCTGACAGTAAATCGCCAAAACTTTTGTCTCAAGAAGTGTTGAATGACTATTCACCTATGCCAGAATACAATTCCCAACAAATACACCATAACTTATCAATTGATGAGTCTCATATTGAAGTAATTCCTGTAAGAAGTTCTCCAGAATTGCCTAGTCCTCACAACTTCGATCTTATAAAGTCCAGGAAAAATCTTACTTTCCAATTTGAAGGTTGCTCGTTTAGTTCCCAAAGAACTTATTCAGAGAACGAAGAAGAAAATACATCATGCAATGTTGTAGCACAGCCATCTCCAAAATCTCAAAACAATCCTCCAAAGTCCTCTCTTAGAAAAGACTCCTTAGCTGCTATGCAACGTCTTTTGGATGATTCTTTCGAAGTCAACGATAGTTTGTTTGATTCTGCTGATGCCCTGGCTTCAGGAAATGATGAGAAAGAGCATGGAAGACAAACCAAAAGATCTTCTGGTCGAGATTGTGTGTTAGCTGGAACCTCAAGAAGTAAGACGAAATCTGCAGGGCAAGACGATGCAGTGGCTGGAAACTCTAGATGTAGGACTTCATTGGACACTCCCTCTCCAGGGATCATCGTGTCTGACAAGGTCACGCCTCTGCCTGACTACAGCGGCATGAAGACACCAGCGTTGAAGGTGAGAAACTTGGACAGATACATCTTAGAACTCAGTGTCTCAAATATCTCTTTCATGAATTTTCATTAGATTTGTTGAATTTCAAAACACAGCCAATAATTTCTGATAACTTTATTGCATATTATATATTATAATTATTTTAACACTTTGACTGCGCGTGGAACATGGAACGTGTTCCTGCCATGCAGCAACTTTACTGATAGGCTCGGTCACATTTTCAATTCCCATCTTAATGAATGACAAAAACATATACGGTACTGTACTGTGTTACAACACAACTGGACGTAGTTATACAAAGCGTCAACAGGTCACAGCACAATCTAGGTAGCAGTAGTCAACCAGGGTCGCCATCTAGAGGGACTAAGTGAACGAAAGCGAATGCAGGGAAGTCCCGTGACGGCCAGGATATTGGGGGAAATTTACTTCCACCTACACAAAAATAAAGCTCACATCCTGAGTGTCACGCGCAAAAAATATCGTCTTCCTCCGGCCCAGCCTTAGCTCACACTGAGTCATTGTTTCTAAGCGGACTTGGTGGGAAGCCAGTGTCCCACGCGCAGAACCGCAATGGGATGCCAGCGTTCCTTGCACAAAGTGTTAATTGTTTTAAAAGGTAATTCTATTTAGTACTTCTTTCTATTAAAATATTTTTGTGAATTAAAAAAATGATTTTTGCATATTAACGGTTTTTTAAACAAAAGAATACTTTTACGAAATCGCTTGAGAATAATGTTTTCCAAGGTGAATTACAATTCCTTAGTGTTTTATGTTTCCATTGATAATTTTATTTAAAAAAAAAACTCATCTTTTATATGAGAAATGCTTCAGATAAATAGTGTAATCTGTCCCGGGTATTGTATGGTAGTAACCCGGTAATCGTAATGAGTTACGGTAGTAACCCGGTAATCGTAATGAATAACGGTAGTAACCCAGTAATCGTAATGAGTAACAGTGTTCCAGAAAGAACTGAACAGATTCGGCCTGAAGCCCTCGCTCGGCCGCCGCAAGGCTAAGCTGCTGCTGAGGTACATCTACGACCAAACACACCCGGTCTTGCCGGAGCCTGATGGTCAACCGGGGTCAGAGTTCAAACCGCCAGAAGGTCCACCTCCTAGATCACCGGTCAAGAGCCCGAGAAAGACGCAATCCACTGTGGTTTCACCGAGGAAGACAAAAGCCTCCGATTCTCCTAGAAAGACGCAAACTACCGTCAACTTGGACGATTCCGGTTCAGAATCGGATGACCTCTGTTCTCAAATGAGGTAATAATAGTATTCTTGTCAGTTGTATTGTGTACAGATAAAATAATACTTTTTTATGCATTTCAACAAATGGAATAATGTTTTAGACAATTTTCAGCAAAATCAGTATGCTTTAAAATTGTCTTATTTGTTAATTCACATGACCAGGTTTTCACAGAAACAATAGTGTTCCTGGTGTTTGTTGTTAATGCTTGAACCCTCTTCCATTTCTAAAATCCCGCTCGTTTAATAAATTCACAATTTCCTGGTCAAGATAACATTTGAACCAACCATTACTTCAACACTAGTATAGTGCTTACTTTGATATACCTGCACAGCACTTATCAATGTCTAAGAAAAGTGACACATACTCCCCCCCATTTTAAAGCCCTATGAGTATTTCCCTTTTCTGTAATTGATAGATCACAAATGAAAGTGTTATGTACCTCAAAGGTTTCTTGGAAAAGTTCATCAATAGATGAATCTGGGAAGGTAAAAGGTTATCTTTATCAGAAATTAATAGCTATGGAAGTATATGCCAATTTTTACTATCGGTGCTCAGTATCTTCTGTAATAGTAATTCTAATATATTGGGCGAGTTATATTAAACTACTGTATTTATTATTTTTATCTAGGCCTAATAGTGTTTTGTTTATGTCAGCAGCAAACTGATTCATAGTTAGTTTCAAGTAATGAAACTGAAATAGGAAATAAATGTTTTTAATGTTAGAGTTGGTTAGATCAATAAAATGTAATGCAAAAAGTGCCCCACTTCTTTAGTCAAAATTTGCTTCCCTGTTTAGAAAAAAAAACAAGTACAAAGTAAACAAAAATACTTTAACCCTTTGCGGTCGAATAGCGAGTATAGGTCGCCGCGCGCCATTTTCCCGAACGCTCGAATGGCGACCTATACTAGCCGTGACGTTTAGCGCCGTATGAAGTGCGCTAAAACTAAATATAATGTAATGATTTTATGTCTATTTGCTTCTTATACATTCCTTATTACTTTTAACGTTTATTTTATCTACTCCATGGATTATTTTGTTCTGAAATAAATGTTATTACTCCATAATACTATACTATACTTCACAATTCGCCATGTCTTGTGTCATCTGCAAGCGTTTGATAGTTCCAGCTCCGATTGTTGTCTGTGATGTTTTGGTTATGTTTACTCTTTTGTTTAGTTATAATTATGACTAATAAAATTAGTAATGACAATATTTTTGAATGTTTTTTGTGTGTTCATTTGACTTACAAATAAATATAAATAAATGGGTTTTTACTCTCGTAATCTGTCACATATAGTACATATGTACTAAAAATATATGGAAGAAAAAATAAAACAGGTATACATTTTTATTTTTATTTCATCAATATACAGTATGTAATCAAAGTGGCTTAAAAATAAACCCTCATAAATGCATTTTAAAATTAATTTGGGTAATTAAATGTAATAATAGTAAAATCTATACAAAATAGCCAAAATTAATTTCGTCTCAGGGTGTCTGGGTGATTTAATTTAATCGACCTCAAAGGTTTAAATGTATAACTGTTTTGATGTATGTTTGTAAGGGTGTTTGTATGATACAGAAATTAATCAACTCTCATCATACCTATTCCAAAATTAATAGGGGTCTGCGGTGCACCGAAAAAACGGTACCGGTACGGTACACAACTAATTACCGTCATCGGTTCGGTACAGAACATAACCCCGGTACAGATTCGGTACTACAGTTTACTGCTTCAAACAATAAATAGAGATGAACTAAACAATGTTTAACAAAATAAGTGGTTTAAATAAGACCACTCCTATTTATAACTAGTCATTTCCTTTAAGGAAAACAAGCCCCAAAACTCGTAGGAAAAGAGACGTTGACAGGTGTTATTTATAGCTGAACGAGAATGGAGATAAGAAAGGTGGGCAAGGGGAGTGGGGAGTAGCTGGGTAGGGTCGCAAAAAATGTCCTTGAAGACAAGGAAGGTTTAGACTAAGAAAGCGTAAGGGGTAAGGGGGGAGGGAGGTAATTAGCTGTAAATCAGTTGTTTGTCAACAATATTCCTATGGTGAGTGGCTGTAAATCAGTTGTTTGTCAACATCATTCCTAGAGTGAGAAAAGCCACAGGTTACCTACTATCTTTTAAATCGCTTTCGTTCTACATTATGATTTCAAATTAAACTGCTTTTATTTATGTATTATTATTATTGTTATTGAAGTATACTAGTTAAATTTTTAAATTATATTAAAAAAGGTTTAAAAAATGGTTGAAAACTAATTCAAAAATAGCCACTAACTTGATCAATTTCAAATGGTAGCATAAATTTGTTATTTTTTACTGTGCTGTGAAATTTGTACATACATATATCTGTTATATGTTAGATTATCTTGTGTGGTTTTGGAAAATTCAACTAAAATTTATTATTAACAATAACCTAAATTTATTTTTTGATAAGGTTAATATTCAAATATGATATAGGCAAATTAACATTATATAAAACTGTCTTACTTTTATTACTTTATTTATTTATTTTTCAGTTTTCCATGGTACTTATGTTTAAATAAATGTACTGTAATATTTGTTATGGACTTCAATTTTGAATTTAGTAATGTAATTAAGTAATTTTAGAATTATTTTGATTTTAATCTTCAGTATTTATTGGTCTAATTTTCTAATTTCTAATTTCTTTTAGTTTCACATCATACATAGTTTTATTTAAGTTATCTGATTTTGCTTTGTATTAATGATACAATAATCTCCCAATGCAACAAGAATAGTATTTATAAAACTTTGGTTTTTGTTGTTTGTATGAATTAAACCAATAGTTTTTATTTATATTGAAATCAATATATTTAATCAGTTAGCAACTTATGCAATTGATTGATTTTCAAGTAATTTTTGAATTTATTTCTCATGATTATTTCAAGAACTTGCATTAATACCTAATAATAACAATGTTAAAATGTAATACTCCGAAGATGCAGGTTTTAACCCATTGAGGTAGTAATTTTATTCTATTTGCAGTAGCCTATAACGGGAATTGATTGGTGCTGCGCTCTAGTAGGAAAATATGTAACTAATGACCGCGGGCGTCTACGGTTCTATCCGCTAGGGGCGCGGACTGAGTGAAAAACCTTAATATCGCCGCTAGGCCTTTGGTCGTGTTAGCTGAGTTGGCTACGTCGTGGAAACACCTTGGCCAGGTGGTGATACGATGTTCGTGGGTTCGATTCCCGCACACGACCAAAACTGACCAGTTGTGCAACTCTCAATGAGTTAACCGGTCTGTGGCAACGTTGGTGGGAGGGCCCAAGTAAAATAAGCGGTGGCAGGCTTGCTTGGAAGTTGACGGGATCGGTTAATTCTTTGAGACTTGCACATGGTCAACACTGATTTTGCTAATTTTTACTTATGTCTACTGTGTGTGTGCCAATGCGACTTTCTAAACTGAAAAAAACAATATTTTAATTAAAATACACCATTAATCCATTTAAAAACACCAATTTTATTCTCCAATTCACAGGTTAATAAAATTACAAGTAAGGAACGAGACCAGCTCGTATGTCTACTCCAATGGGTTAAAAGTATTTTTATCTTTAGTATAGTTATTTATTTGTTTAATCAAATTTATAATTGTATATGACCTTAACTATTACTCAATAATTTGTTTATGATACATTCAAATTAATAACTAAATTAGTATATATGACGGTACATTGTACCGTACCGAATTTGTACCGAGAACCGAGGTACAAAATCTTTTACCGTACCGAACCGTACCGATCTGAAATTGTTGGTACCGCAGACCCCTAAAAATTAAACACCCAAAGTTAATATTATTCCCCTTAAGAAAAACAATGAAAGAAAAGAGATGCCAAACAATCTGCATATTGGGTAGGAATTTAGGTCAGCAGGGAAGTTTCATCGCTGGCCCAGTTGTACACATAAAACTTATCATTGCTCTGTAACATGATCTCTTTTAGGTTAGGCCACCCTAACCTAAAATTGATTAATCTCCGTCAGTGATGTGTAATGAGTAGTTTTTCGGTATCATTACCGAGTTCCTAAGAACAGACATATCTGTTCCTAATGAGTTTTCCATACATTATTTTAGTCGTAAACTAACACCTTCTTTTGTCCATACATCACAGCACCAGCAGCAGCATATCCTCTGCCGCTTCTCTCCCAGAAGAAACCTACCACGAGGCAGAAGACCTCCTCACCCAGGACCATTCTGACAGTGGTATGTCCCTCTATGTTCATAATTATTTTAGAGATGTAAGAGTACTCGAAATTTCGAGTTCAAGCCGAGTTTAGCACTGAAACTCAAAAGTTTCGAGTGAGTTTACTCCCGCCGTTTACCCGCGCTACCAAGGGTCGCGGCCGCGCGTCGTCTGTAAATTCAAGTTGAGTGTGAACGCATTTGAGGTGTTGACACGTTCACTGCGTTACAGCATATTTGTATGTGATTACGGTGGTGTGTTACGAGACCTATGGTTCTCGTTTGGTGTGATTTCGGCTGTCCTATACGAGACCTTGAGATCTCGTTGCTCAGACGATCTTTTGCGCATCATAACATTGAAACGAATAGAAATAGAGCACTCTGTGGTGTATTTTGTGAATTAGCACACTGTTGGCAACCTACAGCTTGCTCAGGATTTGAATATGACACAATAGTACGAGACACCGAGATCTCGTACTGCTCATTTATGAAAAAAAACACCACAAATCAATTTAGGTTATTGCAATAACAACAATCAACCTTTGGCGCAATGTTATGAACGGAACGTACTCAAGAGCTCCAAGCGGGTCTCTGAGCAACTAAGCTTAGTTGTGAGGTCCGGGGGTCTCGTGTCGTATAAAAGTAATAATTTATTACTTCAATACGTTACGAGATCTATAGATCTTGTTTGTTGTCATGGTTACCAATCGATCCAGCAACCAACAAGCTTTATGAACAATACATATCTTATTTCTCCTTATTCTCTATTTCAATTTACATAGAATTATCGACACCATATCTGAGGGAAGAATATCATATTATGGAACCGCACCAAATATAGGTTATGGTACGAGACGTTGTGACGCAGTGAACGTGTTAAGAGTTGTGATGTGGCTTTTAGTGTTTTATTAATACAGTCAACTCCCGATTATCCGGGAGCGGATTAATCGGGTTACGGTTTAACCGGGGTCACGAAAGGTTTATTTTTTTAATTTTTATTTATCCCCCTCTAAACATAAATAGAGCATTAATAACAATTTATTTTGCTAAATTATCTCCAGAATCGTATTTAATTTACTTTGTTTATCAGAATAAATACTATACATACAATTTAGTAACCACAATATAATCTGAGAGTCCGCCAATGAGCCATGGGCGCGTGATGGGGAGCGATGACCTTGACACTGCACGGACGGTCGGACGCGGACATCTAAAAATAGAAACATCTCAAAACAATCACCCTTCCCGCCTCTGTTCACCCTCAGCGACGGACAGACAGACGGTCGGACGCGGACGTCTAAAAATAGAAACATCTCAAAACAATCACCCTTCCCGCCGTTGTTTACCCTCATTGGGTTTTTCCCCCAGTACGGAATTAATTAGCATACTGTTCGGTGTAGTTTAGAGAGTTCGGTGTTTAGAGATTTTTAACCTATCAAATATAACTCGGCGTTTTGGATAGCATTTACTGCTATCAACCATTGCTAGTATTAACTATTATTATCTTGATGGTTTGTAGATGTTATCACAATTTAAATATTTTAAAAAGTATTTAATCTACATAAATATTTCCTTAAATAACATTAAAACACAATATTGTAGTATACAAATGTTGATAAACCTTTATTATATTCGTAATAATCAATTTATTGAATCCCTTTGTTTTAACCGTGGTTTTGGGTTATCCGTGACCCTCCAACCGATCATTACCCCGGATAATTGGGAGTTGACTGTAAATAAATAAGTTGTGGCTTATAAATTTGTGTTTCTCTTTACACCAAAATGGAGGATTTACCAGGACCCTCAGATTGAGTTGTATGAACACTGTCTGTAAAGTCCACTTTTAGGTTAACCTAACCTTGTCATTTTTTAAAATAAAATATCAAAAACATGTCTGTAATGAAATCTAATAGGTAAGCATAAGAAGTTTGTGCTTGTTTTTTGTTCCATAATAATTGAAATTAAGTCAATTTTAGGCTCAACTGTCCTTAAGCATTGAGCTGTTGTTAAAGACAAGTGATTTGTTTTGGCCTTGTTTATGTTTCATTAATGATTTATTAAATAATTTGTAATATTTTAAAATTATTTAAGACAATCAATTGATTTGCCAGGTACTTTCAAACATATTTTCATGTTGTTACTGATTGTTCTTGTTAGGACTTTTGGTGTTAAAATTAATGCTAACGTATGTTAGTAAATACATTTTGTGTGGTAAGTAAGTAGGCTAATGGTTTACCATGTAATAGGCCTTTTAAATATTTAAATAAAGTTTAATTTAACTTATAGGCCTAGATGTAATTTTATTCGTGGAATAAAATTACATTCCATTCGTGGAAAACTGTAGCCTAGGCCTAAACATAGCATACAAAACATAGGAAAAATAAAAAGGAGGAAATAAAAAAACGGAGATTTTTTTAAATGAAACTCTTAATTAATACCATATAGGCTATGACAACCTTAATACCAAAAGATTAAAAGTATTTTATCTTCATGACAAAATGTTATGCAATTACTTTGGTATGACTTATTTTCAGATAAATGTACTTGCCTTTTTCCAATAAAGCAGGAATCCATTAATTTTACTTACTATTGTTTATTGTTATTTTCAGGTAATATTGACTTGAAAAATATATTTTAATAACAACATTTATAAATGGAACTCTTTACACTGTTTTGATCCAATTCAACTCGACCTATGTGTTTTTTTATTTGTATACTCGACTCAAACTCGAGATTAGAATCTTTTGCCATTCACTCGCACATCTCTAAATTATTTTGAACCTATTTTACACGAAAATATGAGCTATTTATTAGCTTGAACTTCATGGTGAGACTTGTCTGGGATTACCATCAGTTTCCTAACAAACTCTTGGAAGCATTTTCTAGAGCTCCCGAAACTGTATATCCATCACCGTCACAGTCACAGTCCCGTCACAGTCACCGTCAGTTAACCGTCACAGTCCAGGTCCCTAAAGTGGCAGTTAATAGGAGTAAAACTGTAATGGGTTTTCTTATTTGTTTAGCCTAATAACATTCTAAACTTCAGAGGTGCCTATGGTAGTTACCTCTGATACTAGTAGTGTGATGGATAATTTGCACTGTGCAGGAGACGTTCACTCGTGCATCAGGAGCCTGATCAAGGGAGACCCCGAGCTGCATAGGAAGGTGCTCATGTACGAGCCGGTGTATCTGGAGGAGCTCATGGCAATGCTTAGAGCTCGGGGCATCAAGAGCAAGGCGAATGACGTCATGGACTTTCTGGATGAGCAGGTTGGTTCAACTGTGTAATCAGGGGTGTGTGAGTATTTCAAAGTTTGAGTATTTCAGCCGAGTATCTCATTACTCGACTCAAGTTCGAGCGAGTAACTCCGAACGATCTTGCAACCTGCCAAATCGCGTAGGAACGGCCGCAAAAGACGATCGCACCATGTAAAATCGACCGAAAATGACGACGAGATACATAAACCGGACATAAAAAAGAACCGAACGTGGGTAAATGACGTAACCGCGCTATTTCGGCCACGATTGAAGGCACTTCACATTACCTCATCCGGATTACTTTACTGTGTAATATCGGCTATAAACGAGGCCGGAAAACATAATAACGGCCAAAAATGACAACGGTAAAAATAATATCGGCTCTTAATGCCGAAATTGACGTCAATCAAGAGGTGACAACTGGACCGCTTAATATCGGCCGCAAATGACAATGAAAACACAATATCGGTCAACAATAAAGACCAGTTCACATAAAATCGGTCAACCACAACCAGTCCATATAATAAGGGCCATAAATAACAATTAATATTGATTACAAGCATTGTCCGAACCAAGGGATGTTGTGCAAATGGCAACTAGACCGCGTTTTATCGGTCAAAAACAACAGTCAAATCATGATTAGTTTGTCAATACATAACCCAGATTGATTGTACTGGCCAAAAATGTGTATTGCAACTTGGCCTATATATTATTTAGACACCTTGTTTAGTCTATCAAATCTCGAATGTTATCCAAATCCCATTACAATGATTGAAACAGGCTACAAAAATACATTGCTGAAGGCAAATACTCGCTCGAAACCCGAGAATAATTGGCACTACTCGATTTGATAACAAAGAACATTACTCGCACACCTTATTAAAAATCATGTAAAATATATGATCTACAAATTTTCATTGCAACAAAATCAACTATATTAAACGTGTTTGGTTGGTAACAATCAATTTTACTTTTCCCTGCCCAATGAAACTTAATTTTCTACTAGTCTTACATTTTAGAAAGAGGAGAAACAAAATGACATTTCGACCAAGAGATATTTTCTACTTTGTAGGGGAAATTATGGGTTAAGGCTAAGTAGTCTTCTTTATCCTGGTAGGACTAGTTTATTTAATTACATTATTCTCTATCCACGCCAACAGTATTTTTTAATGTTTTGATAGAGAAAGCTCCAAACCTTTATTTTTACTTCAGGTTGATCTTTTCATAGAGATCCTCATTAACTTAGTGGCCCATTGAAAAATGTAGCTGCTCTTGGAGTCCTCTAAAACCATTTTGAAATTTTGCTCAACAAACCTGGCAAACCTCAAGATCATGAGGCAAGCTCTCAAAATGCCATCCAACTATTTTTTTTAACATAAACGACACTTTACTAGTTAGGGGATAAAAATTATAATATATAGTTTTTGACATGTTTGACAAGCACTCAACTGATTCCTGTACTGTATCCAAACTATGCAAAATCCAAGACGATCAAGTGATATTTAGAGTTAGTACACTGTTAAAATTATACTTAAGAGTTAATACCTGTTATGTGAAAATAAAATTTGCAATTACAGATGTAACATTCAGACAAAACTTACAAAACAAGGTTAATCTGTTTATGCTATAAAGAAAGGGGCTGTGGCCAAAAAATATCCACAAGTCACCACTGAGCTGGCACTGTGCAATAATTCTTCAAACATTTGCTTTCCTTCCTTAAATCTAAGTACTGCTAAATCATTCCATCTTTACAGTGCATTACTTTTCGGACCAACGGCTGGAAGGCGACCAATGAGAAAAGAAGGCAAAAGCAAAAGAGTCCAAAGAAAAAGATGAAACCTCAAACAGCAGGATCGTTAAGCATTTCACCATGTAAAGTTCAAGCACAAGTTCCCAAGAAACGCGGCCGGCCAAGGAAAACTAATATCTAGAGGATATAACTGTTATTTATTAGTATTAATTGCTAGATATTTGTTGTAAATAGTTGTTTACTGCTTGGTATTACATTTTAAGTCTTGTTTTATACTAAATTATTCTTTTTTAGCTAGGAAATATTTTATGGATGTAGATTGATCTATCATACGATTCGTTATTGTTTTGAATTATTAACTCTTGTTACACTGTATATTGCTATGAATAAAAATTAAAATACAACCATGACACAAAATTTGGTTATTCATATTAGATAGTTTCTGTATGTCCTGAGAAAGCCCAAATCCTTTGGGATTTTTTTATTTAAGTGATTTTTTTATTTAAGTGGGATAAATTAGAGTTTTAGTGGAGAGAAATATAATAAACCTTATTATGAGCTAATTTATGCAAAAACCTGGCTCGAGAATTTGGGCATTTCAGTAGAGTATTCCAATATTCAACTCGGCTCAGTTTTTAAAAATACTCGAAAAGTTCGAAGGAGTATTTCTTGCTGATTTCCGGACGATCGCTAACAATTGAGAATGGCCAAAAATCATCTAGTAACGGCCGCCAAAGACGACCACATGAAATCGGCAGAACATGGGAAGCACGAATTTGGTCAAACAACAATCCCTAATGCATGTACATTATTTGGTTGAAGTAATGTGACTGAGGAGGTTTCATACATTTTGTAAATGTGCAAGATTTGATAATCAGTACAACTAGAGCATACTTTTAAAATTAGTTTTATTTGTTTGTCAGTAAAATTAGTGATAGAAAACCACTTACATATTCAGTCACATAAGACAAATATCAAGAACATAAGAAAGCTGCTCCTTAACATGGCTAGAAAATAAACATTTCACTTCAAGAAAAACAATAAATAAACAACAACTATATTAAAACCCTAAATTTACATAGAATATTAAATAAATAACTTACATCACCTATATAATATAAACCATTGCAAATACATTTTTATTACCTACATAGAAATAAAACAGCCTCAAAGCTACTCATTATGCATTAAAATCCAAAGGTGTACGATAATAGTCTAGTAACTAGAGATAAAAATTAAATAAATAGACGATCTATATTGTTGAAACAAGTTCTTTGATAAATGAATGATAGAATTCTTACTTTGCAATAAGACTTGTATAATGCAGCATTTTGAGTTGTCTGGCACAAAATTAAAAACAGTGAGCAGAACTAACACCAATAATTAACATTACTATTACTGTTAACATATCAACTATACACCATGCCATGCAAAAACACTTACAGTTTTCCTTCTAATAACACTTTAGTAATCAAAAACATATAACCAAAAATGGGAGACTTTAAATCAAAACTCAAACATAACATTTGATTATTATGGGGACGTTCTTATTACATATTAAAATATGAGTAATTATGTTTTTGATTTGTATAAATCTCAACTAAAAAATGTTTCATAATATATAATGATGAATTGATACAATATTTTATTTTCCCATTTGTAGTCTAATTTTCTCTTAGTCGTATTTTAAAATGGAAGTTCGACATCAGCATTATACAACTAGCAATAACTAATAGAAAATTAAACTATAGAATCAACTAAACATGATTCTATGTGATAACAGAGAACAACAATTAGCAATATAAGGAACAATAAAAATTTAATCTCTTTATAGGAAACAAACTGACACAATTTTGTATTAAAAAAGTGAGATTCTTGATATAAAAACTAAATTAGTTTATGTAGGTGTTTTATTACCCTACAACATTCGACTTCTTTATACAAAAACATATCTGCACATTTGTAATGCATGGTCCAAATAAATAAGCTCGCATATTTATAACTATGAAAACTAAAATATCATTAAATAAATAGTCTGATCTGACAACTTGATTTAAGAAATGATAGTACATTTTGAATAAGTAGCATGTAAATAATTTTGCAAAGAAAAAAAAATAATCGGAACATCCTGTTGACAATATTAAAATATTGACATAACAATTAGGATCAAAATGTAAATTGATTTTGCTTCATTGTCAAAATACAGAATAATGTCATGCTTTTAATGACAGGAATGGTTTTTAACCAGGGATGGTGGTCAGTTCTCGGTTCCTGGTTTAAGGGGAAAAACTGAAACTAAGAACAAGAACTAATCGATCAATAATTCTCAAATTCGGTTGGTTCCATTGCATCTGGATCATGGGTTCTCAGCCCTAAATGACGATCGCACCTAGTAATATCGGCTGTAAATGACGATCGCACCTAGTAATATCGGCTGTAAATGACGATCGCCCTGTAAAATCTGAGCAATAAATGACAATTTACCTGTTGTACTAAATCGGTTGTGAATGATTCTCCAGTACTCGTATCATCACCGTAATAGATGACCAAACCAAATTATATCATCCTTAAATGATGATTGAACCGCATTATGTTAGCCAAAACGTCCACGTGAAATGAGCCATAGACTGAAATGAAAAAAATGTTGCTTAACATCGGCTGAAACTGCAACTGAATTGCTGTTGATCAATGTAGATGAAATTTACTGAGTGTTTTAGACACATTACATGAAGGCAGTCTTGGTGGAAACAAATTTAGTAAAAAGTACTCAGAACTGATAACCAAAAACTGAGAACCAATTCCTATTAAAACTCAATCCAAGTAAATTGAAACCGGCACATCCTTTAGTAAAGTTTAAATTGTCTGAGGCTAAGTGAAGTTCAAGGTTGTTCAGTGATTTTTAATATGCTAAAACACACAAAGAATCAAAATATGTAATCCTGCTAATCCATCAAATTCGTCTACCCTGAGAATATATGCACAGTAAGAAAATATACACAGAAATAAATAATTGAAGTTAGGATTTGTGAACGGGGGCAAATTTTTGAAACCAATGGGAGTGATACACTTCTCACCAATCCAGTTGGTTTAGCATTTGTAAAATTCAGCTAGTGAATCGAGTTGACAGGTGCTTTGTCCACAATGATATGACATGTTACAAACAACTGGTTATTCTATTTTCATTAAAAAAATTGCATTCATTATCAAACTTTAAAAATACGCTAATAAGGATAAATTAATGGCATTTAGTCTAATAAACAATAAATTGATAAAATCAAACTATACTTAACCCTATCAAAACGCCTGTTGAAAAAATTTATAAAAATAGTTTGAACAAAGATTTCCAAAAGAATGACCAACTGTGTTAGGTTTAATCGATGTATTCACGCCGAATACATCAGGGGTGATAGCCCTGTAAACCACGCCCTGGTGACTCACGGAGGTGACGGCGGGCTGTCCATGTGCACGGTTCAACATGATAGATATGACAAAAAAGTGTAACGTATTCTGGCAAATAATCACATACTTTATACAAGCTTGTTTACCCAAACCATAACAAACTGAAGAATACATTTTTGTATAAAAATTGTCGGTAATACTGTCTTTAAAGTTAAAATTAGAGCACTCTTATACCCGACTGCCTCTGCGATAGGGACTCGCATACCTGAAACACCAAAAGTTATAGGTTAGTTGTCGCAATAACTCTGGAAGCCTAGTTTTAAAATGTCTCCTTAAAGTAGTAATTGATTGTTTATAATAACGGCCAAATAAATTGACAATTGGGCTGTAGCCAATAGCATGGCTGTAAGATGTCACTGTTGCCATTTTGCCATAGACAAATTTCACTCAAATGTTATTCCGGTCAGCTGGTGTGGAGTTTTGGCAATGCAGCACGTCTGCTATTGGCTGATCTCGGTTGAGAGCCCGGTTAACCACGCCCTTAACTGTCAATTTATTTGGCCTATTTTTATTAGGGGTGTATGAGCACTAAAAATTTGAGTATTTCAATACTCGACTCGAATGTTTGGACGAGTCAAGTTCATGTGTTGTTATTACGACCACAAAAGAGGACTGTCAGTGGGAAGTTTGAACTGATCACAAAAAATAACCAACTGGTATGACTCTTCCAGTAGCAGATTCTGATACATAAAAGTATCTTGTCTTGATAATAGATGCCCATTTTAATTGGGAGAGCCACGTAGACTTGTTATGTAAAGAAAAAGACCCGGCTTATTTAAGCTAGGATCCTCTGCCTCTTAAAAAAGTGACCAAGTACATATGGTGATTACTTCTCCTTGATTGGGTCACATCCGAAATACTGTATTGCTTTATGGGGCTCTGCAATGAGCACTTCCCTAAGTTGCTAAAACGAGTTGTTATTTTGCCAGGCTTACTGAGACATAGATCCTGCCGAAACTTTGACAGGTTTTTCCCTCTTAGAGGTAACTGTCATGCTCGCTTCCGCAGTTCAACTCTTGATGGCAGAACATTCCATCATTATCACACTGAGTCAGCAGTCCAACTCCGTTCCGCACAGGTCAGGCTAAACATCACAAAAAAATGATCCGTCCAAAAGCAGAGTGCTCATTTTTAACAAGTAATACTATTGCTCCAACTGTTCACAGTGGGCTACCATTGGCTTTCAGACCGAGGGGATAGATGAGCCTAGTTGCTGCACCATTCGCCCAACCTGCCGGTAGTACCTCTCAGTGCTGAGCCAGTCCTGGTACTTGTACCACCACTCCTCCCACTAACAGCCCGTGAGATAGGTGAGCCTAGTTGCTGCTTCACTCACCCATCCTACCGGTAGTACCTCTCAGTGCTGAGCCAGTCCTGGTACTTGTACCACCACTCCCCACTAACAGCCCGTGAGATAGGTGAGCCTAGTTGCTGCACCATTCGCCCAACCTGCCGGTAGTACCTCTCAGTGCTGAGCCAGTCCTGGTACTTGTACCACCACTCCTCCCACTAACAGCCCGTGAGATAGGTGAGCCTAGTTGCTGCTCCACTCACCCATCCTACCGGTAGTACCTCTCAGTGCTGAGCCAGTCCTGGTACTTGTACCACCACTCCCCACTAACAGCCCGTGAGATAGGTGAGCCTAGTTGCTGCACTACTCACCCATCCTGCCGGTAGTACCTCTCAGTGCTGAGCCAGTCCTGGTACTTGTACCACCACCCCCCCACTAACAGCCCGTGAGATAGGTGAGCCTAGTTGCTGCTCCACTCACCCATCCTACCGGTAGTACCTCTCAGTGCTGAGCTAGTCCTGGTACTTGTACCACCACCCCCCCACTAACAGCCCGTGAGATAGGTGAGCCTAGTTGCTGCTCCACTCACCCATCCTACCGGTAGTACCTCTCAGTGCTGAGCCAGTCCTGGTACTTGTACCACCACTCCCCACTAACAGCCCGTGAGATAGGTGAGCCTAGTTGCTGCACTACTCACCCATCCTGCCGGTAGTACCTCTCAGTGCTGAGCCAGTCCTGGTACTTGTACCACCACCCCCCCACTAACAGCCCGTGAGATAGGTGAGCCTAGTTGCTGCTCCACTCACCCATCCTACCGGTAGTACCTCTCAGTGCTGAGCTAGTCCTGGTACTTGTACCACCACTCCCCACTAACAGCCCGTGAGATAGGTGAGCCTAGTTGCTGCACCATTCGCCCAACCTGCCGGTAGTACCTCTCAGTGCTGAGCCAGTCCTGGTACTTGTACCACCACTCCTCCCACTAACAGCCCGTGAGATAGGTGAGCCTAGTTGCTGCTCCACTCACCCATCCTACCGGTAGTACCTCTCAGTGCTGAGCCAGTCCTGGTACTTGTACCACCACTCCCCACTAACAGCCCGTGAGATAGGTGAGCCTAGTTGCTGCACTACTCACCCATCCTGCCGGTAGTACCTCTCAGTGCTGAGCCAGTCCTGGTACTTGTACCACCACCCCCCCCACTAACAGCCCGTGAGATAGGTGAGCCTAGTTGCTGCTCCACTCACCCATCCTACCGGTAGTACCTCTCAGTGCTGAGCTAGTCCTGGTACTTGTACCACCACCCCCCCACTAACAGCCCGTGAGATAGGTGAGCCTAGTTGCTGCACCATTCGCCCAACCTGCCGGTAGTACCTCTCAGTGCTGAGCCAGTCCTGGTACTTGTACCACCACCCCCCCAATAACAGCCCGTGAGATAGGTGAGCCTAGTTGCTGCACCATTCGCCCAACCTGCCGGTAGTACCTCTCAGTGCTGAGCCAGTCCTGGTACTTGTACCACCACCCCCCCACTAACAGCCCGTGAGATAGGTGAGCCTAGTTGCTGCTCCACTCACCCATCCTACCGGTAGTACCTCTCAGTGCTGAGCTAGTCCTGGTACTTGTACCACCACCCCCCCACTAACAGCCCGTGAGATAGGTGAGCCTAGTTGCTGCACCATTCGCCCAACCTGCCGGTAGTACCTCTCAGTGCTGAGCCAGTCCTGGTACTTGTACCACCACCCCCCCACTAACAGCCCGTGAGATAGGTGAGCCTAGTTGCTGCACCATTCGCCCAACCTGCCGGTAGTACCTCTCAGTGCTGAGCCAGTCCTGGTACTTGTACCACCACCCCCCCACTAACAGCCCGTGAGATAGGTGAGCCTAGTTGCTGCTCCACTCACCCATCCTACCGGTAGTACCTCTCAGTGCTGAGCTAGTCCTGGTACTTGTACCACCACCCCCCCACTAACAGCCCGTGAGATAGGTGAGCCTAGTTGCTGCACCATTCGCCCAACCTGCCGGTAGTACCTCTCAGTGCTGAGCCAGTCCTGGTACTTGTACCACCACCCCCCCCACTAACAGCCCGTGAGATAGGTGAGCCTAGTTGCTGCACCACTCACCCATCCTGCCAGTAGTACCTCTCAGTGCTGAGCCAGTCCTGGTACTTGTACCACCACTCCTCCCACTTGATGTAGTCCTGTAGTGTCAGGTCCCGGAGGTAGCCTTGCTCCTTGTAGTAGGTGTACCGAACCCTCACGTCGTCCCATGAACCCTCGGGGAATGACGACAAGCTGCCTCTGCAAAACAATACACAACTGTCAATAGGGTCACTCGTACTAAGACTTATTTAAACATTTAAACCTTAACTTGAATATCAGTTTTAAATATGGGACTAAATATTCTTGTAAAAAATAAAAACCTATTGTAATTTTAACTGAGGATATTAGAATAAAAACTACTTTGTCCTTACCAACGAAGCTATTTTATTTTTTTATTTCAACGCCAATATTATTTTTTGTCAATAGGGCACACAAATGCTTTTAGAGCGGTCCAAACCCCTCAAATATATGAGGATGCCCCAGGATTTGAACCTGTGACCCCTTGAACTGAAGTCCACGCTAACCGTTAGGCTACTGATATGCCTAACTACACTATAGTTGGTGTTCGGTGTTAAGAATGTTCTAATTTATACAGAAATAATTAAAAACAGTCTGAACTTAAGCTATTGAGTTATTTTCTTTCTTTGTACATAATATCATGCAATAGATATGATTATACTATGGTAAAGGATGGTAGCATATATTTTATCATTGTTCATTTGAGTTAATAGTAGAAGTAATATTTTGGTGCCACCTTAACCTTTAGTTTGGTCTTTCCCAGAACATGTGTCGCTGCACCATAAAAACTGATTTAACCAAAATCTAATAAGTTTTGGTTTTGAACAGTATTGCTTTGTTTACAATTAAGTTAAATACTCTCTGGCTTGTATAAAATATCAGTAATTTTCCCTGACTTTTGGAACTTTTCTAACCTTTTCCCTGATCTCTTTTTAATTCTCTGGCTCTCCTTGACTTCCCAGAAAGTAAGAACCACATATGTACCTCGCCTATACTCGGGAGAAGGAAATATGACATTTGGGCTCCAGCCATTAACATGGCTCCACACTGTCACTGTTACCATTTTGCCCTAAAAAAAATATCACTCGAGTGTTATTCCTTCGCTAGTGTACAGTTTGGCAAGGCAGCATGTCTGCTATTGGATCTTGGCTGATAGCCCTGTAAACCACGCCCTGGTGACTCACGGTGGTGACGGCGGGCTGTCCATGTGCACGGTCATGTGGTCGCCGGCGGTGATGCGCAGGTTGCGGTGCTCCATGTCGCGGTCCACAGAGAACTGCGCCATCTTGCCGAACCGCTCGGACAGCGTGAGCCGCGGCCCGGGCGACGGGGAGCTGGATCGGTCAGACTCCGACTCCACCTTGATGCCTCGTCTCCGCCCGATCTGCACAGCCAACAATATTTACTGACAATTCATACAGAAACCCTAAACAAATTTTTACTGACCCCAAAAATTATTTTCAATTGATATAGAAACTCTCAACAGATTTTTACTGATCCCAAAAATATTTCTCAATTCATACGGAAATTCTTAACAGATTTTTACCGATCCCAAAAATGCTTTTCAATTCATACAGAAGGTCTCCAGATGTTTATCAATTTAGATTTTTTTTATATTTCTAGTAAAATTTGTTTGATAGCCTATAGGTTAATATAAACAAATAAAGCACCACAAATAGAACACCCACTCAACTAGATTTGTCAACATCTTAAGACTCAGGAAAAAATAAAACCCTCACATCAAATGATGGTTTTTAGGCCTATATCTAAAAATGTCTGTGTGACACATCACTAACACATTTACCTTTAAAACTTTTTCCTTTTCGCGCTTGCGGCTTTTGTTTTTCCTCCTCGGTTTTTCAACAACTGTGGTAGGCCTGGAGCGAGGAACTGAGAAGGATCGTGACCTTTAAGAAGAGAAGATTACATAAATAAACAATTGAACAATTTTATGAACACTATTTTGTATTATACTTGGTAACAATTTTCGTTGAATAAATGTCCAGTAATTATAACTACAAGTTTAAGAATATTTTACCTTAATCAATTCTACCATTACAAAATAACATCTACTACATCAAGTACATGTTACTAAATCAAGTTTCTCGCTTCATTTCAGCGCCCTCGATCACGTTTCAGTTTTGAAAACTGAATTTTCTTAACCCTTTCAGTGCCGACTTGCTGAAGGAAGCAGTTGAATCTGGGATATTTTGTTGATATTTTAAATATATTGAACGCTAGAACAGTTATTTTTAATGTGATTCTGGAGAACACACAATAAAGGTAAAAATATAAGGCAATAATAGGTAAAAAAGTATCAAAACAGCTGATCAGATGTAAAACTCACTAGGGATTCACCATCTTGTCAGCTTGGACCTGAACAGTCCCCATTTGTTTTAAGTTCTGCCTTCCCCTTCAACTCAGTCACCACAGACAGGTGAACTCTCCATGAGTTGCACATAAAAACGACCGACTGTGGTCGATTCGAACCCTCGATCCAAGTGTTACCCCTAGTCAGGAGGGTATCAGCTATAGCGTACTGGGTATAATTATAGCGTAGGCGCTTAACCAGGTAGTTTTGTGGCTAACAAGTTACACCACATGTCAGACGCATACTGAGCTCATAATGCTACAATTGCTTTTGCAGCAATCAACAATGTTGTTCGGTAGCAGATTACATCGGTCCACAGCACTGACCTGGACCGAGCCACGACGGGGCGAGGCGACGGGGGCCGCACTTTCTCCCGCTCCTTGGGCCGAGTTCGGTCTCTGTTCCTGTTCTTGGGGGAGCAGACAGAGCAACTCTCATCGGAACAGCTACTCATGGAACTGCCACTGACACTCTCGGACCGCCGCTGCCAACATCAACTTATGTTACAATGTTGGACATCCAAGCTGTACAGTTTATCCTTGAACCTTAAATCCAGTAAATTGCATTTTATAATACAGGAAATGTGTATAATCTTATTAAGAGATAACTTATGTGTGTAATCTTATCAAGAGATAACTTATGATTTTAAGTTGATCAAGGGTTACACTGTCTTTATATAATTAGTTTCTTTAAAGTTGCCTGAATGTAATTAAACACAACCTCTTAAGGTTCTTTAGAAATACTTACTTTGGGATTGAAACAAAAAATGTTTATACTAGTAGGCAAATAATTTACCTCGTAACACATTGTTAGGTGTGTACGAGTACTCGAAAATTTGAGTATTTCGGCCGAGCACTTGACTTGAAGCATTAAAAAAATACTCAAAAGTTCAAGTATTTGAGTATTTCTCGCCGATTTCCAGAGGATCGCTAACGATAGTGAACTGTCAAATTCACTTAAGGTCAGCTGAAAACGACCAGACCGCGAAATATCAGCTGTAAATGAAAATTACTGGACCTTGTAATATTGGCCGAAAATTCTTCCTACGGATTTTTTAATCTAAAACTCCAACATTCCCCAGTATGTCAACCTTTGAGAGAGCGCACCTTGGGTGGGGGGGAGGGAGGCCTACGCTGCTTAGACCTTGGTCGTCCTGGAGGTGTTCTAGGCCTGCCCCTCGCTGGTGACCTCTGTCTTGAGGACACCGGTGACCTCGGTCTCCCCGCTGGCGACCTTGGCCTTCCCGCAGGTGACCTTGGCCTTCCAGCTGGTGATCTTGGCCTTCCGGCTGGTGACCTCGGCCTTCCAGCTGGTGATCTCGGCCTTCCCGCTGGTGACCTTGGCCTTCCAGCTGGAGACCTTGGCCTTCCAGCTGGCGACCTTGGCCTTCCAGCTGGCGACCTTGGCCTTCCAGCTGGCGACCTTGGCCTTCCAGCTGGTGACCTTGGCCTTCCAGCTGGTGACCTTGGCCTTCCAGCTGGCGATCTTGGCCTTCCAGCTGGTGACCTTGGTCTGGGCCTTGGTGACCTTGACCTGCAAACAACAACACACATAAGTCATGGGATAAATCCCTGAAAAAAATTGCAACAGTACCATGCTTTTATATTTTGGAAGTTTGTACATTAAGTCTCAAACTGTAGAATACAGAAATAGTACACAAAAATATAACGCTAGGTTCAGGAACAATTTAGCAGAAAACATGATTAGTATTTTTTTTTATATCAGGATTATAAGTTTTTTTTCAAATTATGCCATTAGCGATGAGACAGGAAAAACCAGTGCATAATTTTAAGAGCAGCCCCAAAACATTTTTGCCGAAAAATTATTTTTACTCATTAGAAGAATGTTGTTTCTTTTCAGCAATCATTGGGGTGAATTCTGTGTAGGCTAACCCAACCCTCCACAACTGCGACACTGATGGATGTCTGGCTGAAACCAGGCATACTTGACAATTCCAATGGCGCTGCAGCAATTTGGAGGTAATCCACCATAAATGTCGCTCTTTAAAAATATTATTCTTGCAAGTGTTTTGTGTTTCAAACTTGATTTGATTTATCATTTTACGTCATTAAAGGACAGAGCGTGTGAATGAAAAAAATTCAAAAAATTTAACAAACATTAAAACAAATAAATTATATGTCTTTCATGAACAAAACAATACTCAAAATTATTTTTTAAAACCCCCTTTATATAAAAATAAATAAAATACATCTTGTAATGATAACCTGAAGAGAACCAACCTTCTTCTGGGGTCCTTGGGCTTGGGGGACTTGGGTCTAGGCGACTTGGGCCTCGGAGACTTAGGCCTCGGGGACTTGGGACGTGATGTCTTCGCCCGAGACGTGCTGGAAGACACCTTCTCCACCTTGCTGGCGCTGCTCTTGCGGGGAGGGGAGGGGGGTCGTGTGGCGGGAGGGGTGCGGGCGCGGGGGGCAGGGGGAGACTTGGGCCACACTGCGGCTCGAGGGGGAGGGGTGCGGGATCTCGATCGACTGCCAGAGGGGCTCTTGCTCCCGTACAGCTCCTTGAAGCCACTGTGGCGCCACCTGAGAGTAAGAAAAATAACATTAATGCAACCCAAGGATAGTCATGAGTTTCATTATTTTACCAAACCAGTCTGTATCAACATTGTAGTGTAGAGATTAATCAATTCTCAACTCCACCAATTCTCAGGTTTACAATTGAAATCGAGAATCGATGTCCCAAAGTTGATTAAGATTCTATCAATTCTAGGTCATCAGTAACAGAAAAAAAACAACGTGGAACAACAAACAAGAGATAAGCTAAACAACGTTTAACAAAATAAGTGACTGAAGTAAGACTCCTTCTGACAACTAATCACTTAAACAGTAAACAGCCTGAAAATCACTTAAAGCCCAATATCACACCATATCAATTCAGTGAATACTTCATAAGTTCTGTTAAAGATATAAAAGAAAACATCACTATGCCTAACCTAACCTCAACTAACTTTCTTGAGAATTGTGATGCTCCCCCATCAGAATTTGTGTTCAAGCCTATAAACTCCGATGACATTTATAAAGCAAGAGGCTAAAAACTCTAATGTCACTGACTGCTGTAATATGTCAAACAATCTTTTAAAGAATATAATTCCTGGAATCATACACACCCTTACAGTAATAACCAATTCCTGTCTACTTGATGGAGTTTTTCCTGAGGAATTAAAATTATCTAGTGTTTGTCCTATTTACAAAAAAGGAGATAGGGACAGACCTGAAAGTTACAGGCCAATTTATATTGTTCCTACGCTATCCAAAGTGATTGAGTTAATTGTGTTTGATCAAATAAATGACTTTTTAAAATGACGGATCTGTTTTCTTTAACGCAGTTTGGTTTTCGAAGTGGCAAGTCGACTGTGGATGCCATAGATGCCTTGGTTTGTGAGGTCTTACAATTTTGAGTCAAGGGCCTATGCTTGGGCCACCTTGTGTGATCTAAGCAAGGCCTTTGACTGCGTAGACCATCAAGCTCTTCTATTGAAACTAGAATAATATGGCTTGAGGGGCGCGGCGCTCCGGTTCTTTAGATCATATTTTGGAAACCGTAAACAAGTAGTCTGTATGGGTGGTGAATCTTCTAATGAAGCTATAGTTGAGTTCGGAGTGCCACTGGGCTCCGAATTGGGACCTTTGTTGTTCCTAATCACCATCAATGATCTACCAAGTAATACCTCTAAACCTGTAAAACTATCTTATATGCCGATGACACAACTTTCATTTCTACAAGTAAAACTTTAAATGAGCTTCAGCAGCTATCATCTGAAGCACTCAAGGATGCGTCCGTGTGGTTTCAGGCAAATAGTCTCTTGCTGAATGGTAACAAAACACAGAATATTTTATTTGGTCTAAGGCCTACAAACCAGGTGTTTGATAACACACAACTGAGTATTAAATTTCTTGGTATGCATATTGATGACCAGCTTAACTGGGACTCCCACATTAGCTATTTGTAAACTAGGTTATCCCGGGTTGTTTACCTTCTAAAACGATTAAGCTGCTGGTTGATGAAAATTATTTAATTATGTCTTACTTTGCCTTCTTTCAAAGTGTTTATCGGTATGGCCTGTTTTTCTGGGGAAGTAGTTCAAGAATAAATTATATTCTACTTATTCAAAAAAAGTCATGAGAATTTGTGCACTGCTCTCCCTGATGCCCGTTGACAACCACTTTTTATAAAATTAAAGCTTCAAACAGTTGTCAATCTTTATATTTACGATATTACGGTCTAACTATGATATTATGGTCTGAAAAATCTGTCTTCACAGACTCTATGTAATAACGTTCACTCTCATAATACTAGGAGTAATTCAAATATTAATAGAACATATTATAGGCTAATAAGACTTTAAAAAGTCACAAATTTATATCACAAAAGTTGTATAACAAATTCAACAAACTTGTGCAACTATATCCAACAAACTTGTGCAACTATATCCAAACAAACACTCCTCTTTCTTAAGTAAGTTTTACAATTGGCTGTTAAATACCTATTTTATTCCGTCTCTGACTTCATGGCAGGTAAGGATATTGTTTTTTAATGTTACATGCTTTTAACCTTCCATTTTGTCAAATAAATGTATTGCTGTTAATTCTGTTTCTATATAGTTTGTTTTGTTATGTTATCTGTTTTGTTAATTCTATATACAGTAAAACCTCGATCAACCGTCAATCTCTGTTATCTGTCGTCCGTCTATGAGAATATTACTATTTATTAGCATCAGGATTTGCGACATACGGCAGTGTCTGGGCGTCTGTACGAGCTATTATGTTATTTAAAACAACATAAATTTGTATGTAATGGGAAGTTTTATTCTTCATTTCTCTTCCAAACTATTTTAAATCTAGGTATTGCAACACTTTATATAATGACGTTTCTATTATCCGTCTATTCAGTCATCCGTCACAGTCCCGGTCCCGAAGGTGACGGTTAATAGAGGTTTCACTGTCCTTGTTGATGTGTTTTCTTTAAAGTCTATTATACAATTGTAAAATGTTGTTGTCTAAATTATAAGGTAGGCTATGTTTTATTATTTGTTATTCTCACTTTGGAGGTTTGATTTAATTAAGAGTTCTGTTTATACCAAGAAAAACAATAATAATAGGCCTAATATTTGCTCCAGGTTTCTTAAATAAATAAATAAAGATGGAAATAAAATAAGATGGTCTTTTATTTAGAGCGTTTTTCATGAACATTTCATGGTTTTCAAAACAACTCGAGTCAAATAAAATTGTTAACACAAGCTATTTACAAACAAAATTATCTAATAATATTATAGAATGTTATATGACTTAAAACTAACAAAATTGACCTGATCAGAAACAAAATCTTTTAAATCTGTCCACTTAATAATGCATTTTTCAATCTTTTTAGCGAATTTCCACAATAGGGAAGACGCGGTACTTTGGTATTATACGGATGCCACCCTTATGCAGCGCGCTGCGGCAGTTATGTTAAGATGGGTTATCATAAAAATGATTGTAGGACTTTCCTTGTTTTGTTACGAATCGAATGATACCTGATGAGTCATACTTCCGGCCGCCAAACCCCCTCCAAATAGGCCAAGGTCAGGTCGTTGACCGGAGCGCGCGCATCACCTGTCACCGCCTGTATCTGGGTAGTGTCATGAGTGATTTATTGCCGTGCACTACGTTACATTTGTTTTCATAACGAGTGACGTTCTTTTGGTGTGGGATTTACCTTGAAACGAAGAGGAAACCGTACATATTTTTATGATAACCCATCCTAACATAACTGCCGCAGCGCGTTGTATATGGCGGAGTACCTGTGGCGATCGGGTCTGGCTGCTAGCGGCGGCGACGCATTCAACACGATCCTAGCGGACATCGCTGCCTTTTGGGAGGCACAACACAAAGACCGCTCATCAGAATGATGTAAAATTTGTACAGTAAGTCAATAAAAGTACGTTTTTTCGAGTTATGTAGTTATCCTTTGTATCCGGTAAAAATTTAACCTCCAAAAATAGTGGCATCCGTATAATACCAAAGTACCGAAGAAGCTATTACCGTAGGTGGCATGGTGAGACGTCCCGAGACCATGATAACTTTTCGTTTTGAGGTCCCCAGATGCCAAAAACACTATTAGTTCAAATTTATATATATATATATATATATATATATATGTGTCCGTTACCGTGATAACTTTTGAAAAAACACCCGATTTTCATGAAATTTGGCACAAATGTAGAGAGTAGCATTTATGACTTTAAGTTCAAAAACCAGATCGATCGCACTATGGGAAGGGGGTTTTATGGGGGTGTACAATTGTCCAAAAATCGGTTTTTTGCAAATTTTACCCCAAAATGTTAAAAACACTCAGTTTTGGTTATAGCCATTTTATAGAGCTTAAAAAACAAATAATTTAGTATTTTGAATCATTAACCTAGGTTAAGTGGTTGCGGAGAAAATCCCAAAAAACGCGTCCCATGTTAATCTTATGGGAAAAAGGTTTTTAGATTTTTCTCAGATAGTTTTACTAAAAACTTCACATTTCTGTTTATTAATGTGTTTAGCACAAAAAAACAAGCTTTTTGTAGATAGTCCCCGTAGCAGCAAACCTGCATACTCGGCCCCCATGTTATTCATATGGAGAATAAGTAAAGTTGTATATCTCCCTTAATTATGAACCTACATTAAGAGAACTTGGTATGTAGCTTCACCTGGTTCAGTTGTATTGATATTGCAAAAAAACACATTATTTATCTTCCTCGTTGCAGCAAACCTGCGTCCCCAACCCAAATGTTATTCTTATAGAGAATAAAAAAAATGATATATATCACTTATTTATGGATGTATTTTTGTGAAACTTGGTAATTAGCTCTATGTGGTAGTGAGTCACATATATATGCATTGGAAATTCGCTGAGTACGCAGGTTTGCTGCGACGGGGGTATTTTAAAAGTCAAGAAGAATACTTTATTGTCACACGACTATATAAATACAGCATTGATAATCGTCACAAATACAAACTTAAATAGCTAAAATAATAGACTGCTAAAATACATAATTCATTTCCAACTAAACATCCATTCTTTCAGATATATAATCTTTAACACTGTAGTACTCTTTTTCAATCAAGTATTTTTTTAGTCTATATCTAAATTTTACAACATCCACCTGAGTTTTCAGGATTTGGGGGAGAACATTAAAAAGCTTAATGGCAGAATAGTAAGTTTGGTTTTGAAAGGAAGTTGTGTTGTGTCAGGGAATATGGATTAGGTTAGTGTTGCGGAAATTATATCTATTGGCAATGCGTTGAGGAAAAACGTGTTTGTTTTTAACCAGAAATGAAAGGCACTCTAAAATGTAAATCGATGGAAATGTTAGCAAGTTGTTTGCCGAAAACACACCTCTGCATGATGCGTATCGGTCCATACCATAAATCAGTCTTATGGCTTTTTTCTGCAGTGAAAATATTTTCTTAGTTCTAGAAGACTCTGCTCCCCATATTGCGACCCCGTATGAAATATGAGGAAATAGGCAACCAAAATAAGCCGTCAGGAGAATTTCTCTGTTGGAGAATTGGGAGAGTCTTCGAAGAAGAAATATGCTACTATTAATTTTGCTTGAAACCTTTTCAATATGTTTGGAAAAGTCTAGTCGGGAGTCAATAATGACCCCTAGAAAATTTGTGACATAACAAGATTCAATGTCGTCCTCACCTATTGTTATTACTGCAGAATCTACTGAATCCCTTAATCTAAAGTCTATAAAATTAGTTTTTCCAGGGTTAAAAACCAGATGATTGTCACTTAGCCACTGTAATAAAATACTACATTGTATAAAAGTCTTAAGCTCTAGATTCTCTCGGGAATCATCAACAACACTCAGAGAGGTATCGTCCGCAAACAAGCAAACATTGGCAGGGAATAATTTTTGAGGCATATCGTTTATAAACAAAAGAAAAAGAATTGGACCTAAGACAGTCCCCTGAGAACACCAGCAGTTACTACAATCTCTTTGGATTTCTCGGAGCACAAGCAAACATTATTATCAATGAAAGATATTTCAACAGATTGTGTTCTTCCCTTGACAAATGTTGAAATCCAATCAAAAGCTTTACCTCTAATACCAAAATATTTCAATTTTTCAAGCAACAATTTATGGTTTACGATATCAAAAGCCTTACGAAGGTCAAAAAATATTCCGAACACATTCTTATGGTCATCCAAGGCTCTAGAGATATTGGAAATAAAGCTGAATAGAGCATCGGTTGTGGAATTATTTTTCCTAAAACCAAATTGTTGTGAAAATAGAGAATTATTAATTGTTAAAAATTTATAGAGACGATCAAGATATATTTTTTCAAAAATCTTAGAAAAACTTGAAGTGATAGATATTGGCCTGTAGTTGTCTTTTTTACACATCACCCTTCTTAAATACAGGTTTCACAATAGCTGATTTTAGAGAATGTGGAAATTCACCTTCGTCAAAGGAGGCATTCACTAGATGACTTAGTGGGTGTGCAATGAACTCAGCAACTCTCTTGAGCAACCTAGAGGAAACTCCATCATGTCCAGCGGAGTCACTACATTTAAGGGAACGAACTACATTCAACACTTCAATGTCATCTGTTGGGTGTAAGAAGAGAGTTGAAGATACACTTGCTAATTTATGACAATTCCCCAGTGCAACAGGATCATTTGTACCATTTATCCCGGTAGCTATATTTGAAAAGAACGTGTTGAATGAACTTACAATCTCATTGGGGTTATTTATAACACTGCCATCATCGTGTTCAATAACAATCTGTTTAAAAGGCTTACAAATTTTGCTGGGAATGAATTCATTGACAATGTTCCAGATTGCTCTTGGTCTATTACCATTATTATTAAGATTGGCCAACACATTTTTAGTTTTAGCAGCTTTAATTGCAGACCTATACCATCTCTTCAATTCAAAATAGGATAGTCTCAATGGATGAGTGGACTCCAAATCCTTCGTTACAAAATACATGTCAATCAGATTTTCTCGAAGCCTTGTGAGAGAAGAATCCAGTTTGATTTTTGTATAATGCTTCCTTGAGAGAACTTTTGATTTCTTGAGAGGGAAAGCCAGTTCAAAGTAATGTTTAACAGTAGCAAAAAATCAGTCAAATTTACTATTCAAGTCTTGACCAGAGAAAACATCAAGCCATTGTTCATTTTGAAGGTATTTAATGAAGACAGCAACATTATTATCACTGAAGGATCTATTAAGTCTAAATTTCGGAAATAAGTTATCTAAAGGAGCTGACAACATGATATCAGATATCTGCGCGTGATCAGAAACACCTGTAATGACTACATCTGTATTCATGATTGACGGACTAATGTTACAAAAAACATGGTCAATAAGAGATTTAGAACCCAAAAACTCTCTCGTAAATGAAACAACAGTTTGATGCAGACCAAAAGAAAGCATCAACTCCAATAGTTTCCTTGATGAACTATCAGAAATAGACAAATCTATATTAAAATCACCAGTCACAATAATTCTACGGTTAGGTTTGGCGAATTTTTCAAGGCATTTATGAACTCGTTCAATAAAGCGGTCAACTTGCTCAATAGAATTATGTGGCGGCCTGTAAACGGCAAGAAGGAAATAAAAAACACCCTCTATGTCCAAAGAAATAGCAGATAGTTCACAGTACCTCTCTACACAGAGATAATAATAGCTACATCAACAATTTGAAACGGTATACTCTCCTTAACCAATATACATGTACCTCCTTTATCAAAGAGGGTGCGACAAAATCCAGTTGCCACACTGTAACCTGGAAAGGCAAATGAATTTAGATCTACATATTTGAGAAAATGCTCAGACACACAGAGAATACTGGGGGATACCAAGTAAACTAAAATCTCCACCATATCCAGCTTTGATAATATGCCCTGAACGTTTTGATGCACAATCCTGAACGAATTGTGGGAAGTTTTTAGCCTGGTAACCATTTTGGCATCGGAAGGTAAGGCCACCTGTTCACTGGGTAAGTCTTTTGACTGACCAATTCATGGCCGACCCCTGGATGACAGAGTTATGGAGCTTTGGGGCAAAATAAGAAAACCCCTTACGAGCGGACTCACGGCGCACACGAGGCATCTCAGGCATGTTGTTCTGCCTGGTACACCGGGAACGCATTTCAGAACAAATTCTGAGCCTCTCTCTCAAATATTTCGGTCTCTCCTCAGTCAAGACTTTACGAACGAGACAAGAAGTGCAGAGAAAGCATAAGTCAGCCATCGGCAATAAGCCAAGGGTTTTCCGCTCAAGTGAAATGTGGTAAAATTTCCTCAGTCAACAAACGTACCCGACACACGATCTGCACTCTCTGCAACCGGTTCATGTCACCTAGAGATACAACATTACCATATACCGGAAGACAATACTCAAGTATAGAGAGAAACAAAGCCTGCACAAGCCGAAGCTTAACAGGTGCGGGGAACAAGTGCCGATGCCTGTACAACATTCTCAAACGGGCCACAGCTCTCTGACATACAATGCTTACATGTCCAGAGAAAGAAAGTCTGGCATCGAACTGAAGTCCAAGAAGTTTGGGAGAGTTACACTCGTTCAGTAGAACACCACCAAGGTACACGCCAGACAAGGGCGGGGATTGCAGAACCTTGCCAGCCGGGAATGTCAACAAAGAGCACTTGTTCTTGTTCAGTCGGATACCATGGGTTAAAGACCATCCATAAATGGCATCTAGATCAAAATTGAGATTGGAAACAGCCCGGCCAACTTGGTCATTGTTGTACTGAAGAGCCAGCTGGCCATCATCAGCGTACGAGTACGTCCGGCAATGATGCAAATCCTTCCCCATGGTGGCAGAAAATAAAGTAAACAAGAAAGGCCCAAGACAGCTCCCCTGTGGCACTCCTAATGATTTTTTCTGAGAGGCAGAAACATAAGAGCCCACTTTGGTATTTTGGCTCCTTCCATCTAAATAGCAATTACAAAATGAAACTACCGATGATCAAATCTGTAAAACTTCATCATGGCTAACAGCAAGCTGTGATCAATGGAGTAAAAGCCTGAGAAAAATCCAACATTGCAACGGTAGAGCACCTTCCAGCGTCTCTAGCTATAAGGAGGTCATCGCAGATTAGCAGCAGAGCTGTTGTGGTGCTGAACCCCTTACGAAAACCAGACTGTGTAGCTGGAATTATTGACTCCAACTCCAAGAATTGCACCCGTTGAGAGACAATTGTCTCTAAGACCTTAGAGAGGGCAGGTAACACAGAGATAGGCCGGAGATCAGCCACCGATAAGGGCGTTTTGATCTTAGGAAGAGGGTTAACAATCGCTTCCTTCCAAGCATTAGGAAACACTCCAGTGGCCAGCGAAACATCCAACATTCAATAATAATAATAATAACATTTGCTCCAGGTTTCTTCTATTGTATACTATGACCATAGCCAAATAAGCTAACTTTTAAGATTTTTGCATGTATAATGTCAATGGCAAATAAACGATCTTGATTCTTGAGATAAGGAAGCAGGGCGAATGGCGAGTGTGATTCAAAATTTGTTCGCTTTGTGTGAGGAAATGATAATTATCTTATAATCGTGTTCTTTCCCCATTGTAAATTTATATTAAACTGATTTTGTTTATATTATACTGTTTTATTGTAGAACGTTAGTGAATTCAATATTAAACTATAAACGAAATTGCATTAAAAAAATTAGGTTGAAAATTAACTATAAAGTAGCGACTAAATAATTTTAAAATGGCTAAATAGTACATATTGTTTATCATTTTAACCCTGTCAGTGATTTAGCCGGTTGGAGGGCAGAGTGGATCCACCTGTTTGAGCCTGATCACAGCTGCCACAGGAGCAAGGGAGTCGGCCCTCTGAAAGGTTAAATTGGCTGCCGTCCCATCCCACCCTTTCCTTTCCTGCTATATCCTTTCCTTCCAGCAACCTGCTCAAAATTCCCGCTTGTGGAAGACGTGCCTAGCAGCTTAGCTGGGGTTTCCTATCGAGATCAACAAAAACAACCCTAGCACTAAACGAGTTAATTAATAGATAATATGACGTGCAATATCAAGCAAGCTGCTTACTAAACTTACAAAACAATAAGTATATTATATATTCTTAGTTTATAAATCTCATACATACCTATTAGGATCCTTTTCCTCCACTTCAATCAGTTTCTTGTTCCAGTAGTCACTCTTGTCGGGGCCCTCCTTGCGGGCCTTCTTCATGACGTTGTCCAGCTCCCTCCGCCTGGCCGGGGACGCTACACATCAAACCTCATCACCACTTGGTCTAAATGAAAATTAGCTTAAGCCTACCTAAAAAAGATATGATGGGAAACGTTTTATAATTAATGTTATTACGAAGAATGTTAGGCAAAAAATGCACTTTTGCTAGATAAGACTGGCAGCAAAACACAGGTGGATCTTTCAATCAGCATCACGATTAAGCAAAGCTACACCAGTTTTGCCTCGTTCACAAATCTGTAACCTAATGCAGCATATTGACCAAGCTCGCTTATTAGTGAATTTCCTATGGAAAGTGAACTATTAGCATGACCCGCACGGTGAAACCTAAGCCCGGGACCACCATAGAAGTTCCTAACGTGACCTGAACACGTTTTGGGGGTTTTTTCAAAATTTTATATATATATATGTGTGTGTGTGTGTGTGTGTGTGTGTGTGTGTGTGTATGCACTCTAGCGGTCGCATTTTTTATCCGATTAACTTCAAATGTGGTAGGGACATTCCTTTCTGTAATCAGTTGGACAAGTTCGTTGGGCAAAACAATAGAAAAATGCTAAACCCCTTTTTTGGGGATTAATCTTTCAAATTTCGAGTTTTTGGGCCCACAAGGGATCAGAAAAGCCCCAGATGTAACATTAATGCGTGTAAAAAGATGGGAATTAGTGAGGCGAAAGTTTTAAGCCCTCTCTCGTTATTCTAGCATAAATATTTACCGAGTTATTAAAGAAAATGTGTTTCGACTAAACACAGTACGTTGTCTTATGGGGGTTTTACATTAGAAAAGCCTGTTATTCATTTTTTTGTGTACTTTTATCATCCCCAACAACCTCACACCTACTTTAAAGCCTGACTGGACCTTCTCCTAACCTTATAATGCGCAAAATTGTATTCCCAGCATTGCAGGTAAATAGAACCAGGCGTATCAGAACAGCCAAAAAATCAATATTTTCAGATTTGAATAAAAATTGGAATAATTATAAGTTTTTAACTGATTTTGAGTTTTTATGGGTTTTTATATGGAAATTCACTTCCCTCACGTCAGCGTGCTGCGTGTGAACTCGTTTTGTTTTGAAATTAAATACGGTATTTTGATATTTTACAGCTTGTACAAACTGGTTCTCCACCCACCTTGTCTCTGGCCACAAACAGACATTCAAATATAAATGGACAATAGGTTAGATTTAAAACATTTATATGATCTATATGATACTAATTTTATTTGTTACTACCTAGGCTATACAAGTTATGAGATGCTGCCGTGCAATGATGGATGATATGTTTTCTGCACTATACTGTATTATTGGGAAGTGAACCATGACCACTCGAGAGTCCCAGGGAAAAAGAGAAAACTATCATTTCATTTACATAATTATTCTTTTTACTAACTTAATGCCGGAACTCAATTATCATAGTTTTCAACCGACATTGAACAAAGGTAAAAAATGTTGACACTCAAACTAAGCTAATGGACACTGAGATACCACCACGAAGATGTCCACACTGATCAGAAATCTTATTATGAGTTTGTTCCTCACACTAATGTTTAGCACAACTGGACGGCTCGCTAGTGCTTCGCGAGCCTTCCAAACGTCCTTCCCACTCGGTCCATTAGCCTTATGTGGACCCACCTGAACAGGGGCTCCAGACCTCTGAGTCTACCTGCTTCTCCCACAAGACCAATGTTAAATTTCAAAGCCCGTACCTCAACAACGGAATCCAATTTTCTAAATGAATTATCAATTTTTTCTTCTACAAATCTGAAATCGATGATTTAGGGTTAATTTTAAAGAGCAATAAAATACCTAGCGAGTTCAGTGATTATTTGTGATGTCAAAATGTTGCTCACAGAAATCGCCGGGTAGCCCTATTTCTATTCTTTAAAATGAGCCAGGAATCAAAGATCGATGCCAGTTAATCCATTGAGGTTGGGCCGGCTTTGAAAGTTAACATTAACACGTTCAAAGCTGACAAACATGTTTAAACATGAAAATCACATATGTTTCAATGTTAATTAGAAGACGTTAATTATCGTCCTCCGTACCCAACGTGTTAAGGGTGAAGCCGGTAGAAACACAAACAGTTTTGTGACTGGACCAAAGAAGGCCTGTATACTATAAACAAAATAAATAGATTGCAGATGATAGTAGTATAACGGCAGACAGAGTTGCCTGAAGCCAGGCTGTTATGTGAAGGAACCAGTAGTTAAGTTAAACCAGTTATCAAACTTATTTACTTGAGTATATTTTAAGAACCTAGAGAGACTGAAAAAACGTAGCCTAAATAAATTCAAACAATTCATTTGGTATGAAAACAATTTAACATAAACACTTTAACTAACCAGAAGCAGGCGCGGCATACGTGTCCATCCTCAGTCGAGATGGTTCAGGGCTCCTCCGCCGAGAAGACATCTAAATAAATACCAAATTATTTTTTACCAAAGAGATTTGGTTTGTTATTAAAATCAAAATAACTCTGGGGTAGGCCCTAATGTTAGAAGCTCTTTTTTATTTGATCACCACATATTCCTAGTCAATTTCAAAAACAAAAACTCATCCACGATGACCAAACTCAGTGATTAGCCCCTATAGTCACACTGTCACAGGCCAAAGTCCTTAGGACTACAAAAATATAATCATTTTACTCTGGCTTACTACGTTGCAATAGAGCAAGAATTTATGTTAAGTCGATCTACATAGGCCCATCACAAAACAATGTCACAATGTATCATAACCTCACCAAAAAAGTTTCAAGAAAAACAAATTAGAGCTAATCATAAAATGACTAATCCTTAAAAGTTAATGTTTTACAGTTTTTAAACAACGTAAGTTAGTTGCAGGCATAGATATTTTTAAGCCTGTAGGCTGTTTCATATGTTTTAGATAATTCAGATGATAGATTGTTCTCTTGTTAGACAAATTCCAACAAATCAACAACAGGAACAACTTACCGGTACTGTTAACTGAAGTGCATATTCCTTTTGAGTTTTAATGATTTTAATACTTAGGTATATTTTAGTAATAATAACAGACTGAATCTTTATTTACTTATTCCATGGCAATGTTAACAATTTAACGGATTGTTTAAAATGAACTTTATTCAAAAATCTTTTGAACAGGTAGGTCAATTTAGGCCTGAGACCTATCTTCCCCTTCCTGGCAGCGTATGGCTCTTTTTGGGAACCATTCCGACATTTGCCTCAGTGAGATGAGAAACCGTTCAAAATATTCTCAGAATGGATGGCCTTGAATGTTAGGCAGCTTGACATATCAACCGTAAAGCCCTGCCAAGTCAGCAAGTCCCCTTGAATTTATATATAGATACTGGTAGCATTCATTTCAGTTTATTGATCCAAGATTTAATAAGTAATAATTTACAGCAAAATGTGTTTCGGTTCAGTATATTGGATGTAAACGAAAGCATAAATTATAATTCCAGTTGTCAATTTTTGCCATCATTCTCTCATTGGACAAGTTTATGGCCAATGTGACGGGCAGTAATTGATTACCTTGCATCATCTTTTTAGGAACAAACTGTGCATAGTAAAACCAACTGTTTTGCATCAAAACAGTATGTGTAGACCTCTTTAGTGTTGCAAGACTTTATTAAATTGTTAGCAGTTTAGCACAATGTGTCATGTTCATCCAAACTTGTTTAGTCCTAGTTTATTAATAAACCAACTTAACTGCTTTAAACCTTCACAACCATTTCCATAAGTTATTTTTCCAAGATCATGTTATGTTGTCAAGCGATAAGCCTAACTAAGACAGTCTATTTAAGATAGCCTGCCGCTGTACATATATTGTCTTTTGTACCTGTTCATTAATTTGGAGTACTTCCATTCATGATGGTTGAATTAGAATAAATCTAGACAACATACCGTACTGGTATGGTATATTAAACTCCATTATTTTCATAAATTGGTACCGGTAATACAAAATAATAAATATTCATAACAACTTAGAAAGCTTAAAACAACCACCACAAATAATTTACTCCGCCCAACACAAACATTGAAACTTAAATTTATAATGATTCTGTGTACAGTATCTTGTTTGCTGTAGTCTGTAGGCTATTCATTATTAAAGCCTGTATGGGCTTAACCTTCAAAACAAAAATTCAGTATAGCCTACCAAAGAAACTTTTTACTACCGGTACTGCTTTGACAAAATTAGCTAAGCTACCTGAAGTGAACCCTAGTACATCCATAGGATGGTTCTTTTACCTTACCAAAAAAAATTGAAGTTATCCAAATAGGTAGCATGGGTAATAGGCCAGACACATGCAAAATACTTGACGGCTGTAATAGATGCTGAGGAATCCAGATGTGTATCCGATGTCACGACAGTCACGCGACGAGCGGAAACAAAAACAGAGTTCGCAAACAGGCTTCATCACGCTTAACACGGACACGGGCACAGTCCGACACGACACGGATGTTTTCACAGTCTCCACTAAGGCTCATACCGTCACGAAATCCAAGGTAAACCGATCCGGGGGTTATCTGTTCTCATAAGTTTTCAGGTACGATTTGGATACCGGCATACAAAACTGCGAGACGGGCGCGACGAAAATTCGCCAGTTTATCGATACGAAAACCGTCACGGTATTCCGTAATCGACACGACCGATCGATTTTACCCGCACGACGATAATCGCACGGTTCCACAAACGCCACGACGATTCCGTTTGATCGACCCGAACCGATTCGTATGACATCGAGTTTGAAACAGCACATCACGGCACTGCTGTATCGGTGCATAAACGGTTGAATGGAAATAACTAATAGGCCTACGTGAGTTTAGAGCATTCGATTTGTAAAAGCCATAGCAGTCAGTCCATTGAGTAGAACACCTAAAAACAATATCACAAGTTCTTGAATCCTGGTATCAAATTTTCTTTAACTGAAGACTCTTGCGCTGGTTCCACCATTCTTGAGCTGGTCTGTGTATATCAAAGTACACTAAAACTACTGGAGTTAGAGTTTAAACCGTGTCTCTACTGCCCATAAATTAACAAATGTAATAAAAACAAGAACAAATTTGGGACAGTAGGAACAGTCTAAATATTTCCAGATAAGAGTACAGGTAGGTCTAGTAAAGATATGTCCCAGATGAAAACTAGAACATAAACAGTTAAAAAACTTATTTTATTAAATTAAGCTTAACCTATACATTTGTTACTTTAGGTTCTCAACAGGCTAAAATAAGGCTTAATGATAATTTATAAAAAGCAGGGTGTCCCCAAAAATGTATTTCTAAAACTCTTATGCTTTCCCAGCATAAGTGACTGGCGATGATCGGGGGTATCCACAAGCAGGCCTAAACAGAATTATCTCTCTTATCTGCTGTGAATATGCCGTGATGGGTAAGTTTAATGTTAAAAGTTTGACCAACCTTAATATTTTGTAAAGTACAAGCATTAAACAAATATATTAATTTGATAGTTATTAACTGTAGGGGAGGGAGCATTAACCTTAGATGTACCATTGGGGAAGCTTCCCCTCTCTCCCTACACTTAATATCAACCATTCGATAGACCTGATATTGTCAACAAGAAAGATAGACAGCTGTTTGTTTTTTCATTAGGCTATGTTTGTAAAATCCAACAAAAGCTGGAACATTAATTTGTGCAAGTTAAATTATTACTTGCTATAGAACATTCTACTTGCTTTTTAATTACGGTTTACCATCCCACCCCTCTAACTAATAATTGCCAGTGAAAATCGGAACTGTCCACCACATAGAGAAGATATTTAGCCTACCTTAAAAGTTACCTGGTTAAAATATTACCATAAATTAATTACGACTATTTTGTTGTAAATTCCAATAGCCTACATTGTTAACCAATAGCCTACATTGATGGAATAAATATTATTATCATCATTCCCATACTAAGTTAGGAGGTCTATACAAAATATTTGAAAGCACTGACAGTAAAAATGTCATTTAAAGCAGGCCTAATCTTTAAAAATTAAAAAATGAAGTTGGGAAGCATAACTTAATTAGAGGTAACTACTGGATAATTTATGTAGACAATGGAATGGGCTAGTATAGGATATTCCACATCAATTCCAAATGCATTGAAACAAGTTAGATAGGCTACATGAAAACATAAGGGCTGGTCAAACCGCCAACATTAAGTTGCTTAAATCCATCACTGTGTAAACTTAATCCCCCCTGAAAGGAAAGATTATTAGGTTTAGTTGTGATAAACTTAATGATGAAGACTTTAAAATTCAGTAGAAGGGTTGGTTTCCGACAAAGGGTACGCTTTCATAACAGGTTTGATTATTTTCAACCAATTTAATACTAAGATTTGATTTTGATACTAAGTTAGGCCTACCAATATTTCAAACTTGACCAGCGTGCCACGGTAGTTAGTTAGGTAATCTTATATTATTTATGAATGACAAAACCTAAATTAAATAATGCTTCTCGTTTTTCCGGGTAATTGTGTTTCAAATTACACCTATTTTAACTGCTGCAAATTCATAACTGATATAACCAAGACGTAACTTAAGTTATGAATTGTCATTTTGAAACAGGGCTTCGATAGTGCTGTCAAACCTACAACAAATATATTCAATCGGATTAAGCGTTCATATAAAATATCTAATAGGCCTTCTCAAAATGATTACAGTAAGGCCTAGGTTTGAGTGAAAGAAGTTAGGCCTATGTAGATACTATCAAAATATACCCCCGTCGCTGCAAACCTGCATACTCAGCAAATTTCCAATGAATATATAACATAACACATTAAAACACTTAACAAGATTCATAAGAAATGTACTCACAAACAAGCGATATTTAAAATATTAATTATTCTCCATAAGAATAACATTGGGGATGAGTACGCAGGTTTGCTGCAACAAGGCACACAAAATAATGGGTTTTTATGGAAATATCAATAGAACTCATCTTAGTGAAGTCACATACCAAGGTTCATCCATATACATTCATAAATAAGCGATATATAACATTTTAAATATTTTCCATAAGAATAACATGGGGACCAAGTACCTAGGTTTGCTGCTACAGGAACCATACGAGAAAAATTTTTTTTTGTGCAAACAACAATAAACCACAACCAGATCAATCCATATACCAAATTTCGCCAGTTTATGTTCATAAATAAGCGAGATAGGCTATACAATTTTTCTTTTTCTCCATAAGAATAACATTAGACAACGTACTGTGTTTAGCACTTTCAATATCTCGGTAACCGATTGACGTAGAGCAATGATCAAAATACCAAATTGTTTGTTTTTTTAAGCTGAATTCAATGGTATGAATTAAAATTTGATTTAAATTAAAATTACATGTGAAACCCCCAAAAAATACATTTTTGGGGTACAAAACCCCCCAAAAACCCCCCTTCGGATGGTGCGATTCATCTGGTTTTCGAACTCGTTCAAATAAATGGTACTTTACACATTTGTACCAAATTTAATTAAGATCGGACCTTTTTTACGAGAGTTATCGTGCTTACGGATACATAGATATATATAAATATATATATATATATACATATATAAAAATTTGAACGAATGGTGTTTTTGGCATCTGGGGACCTCAAAATGAAAAGTTATCATGGTCTCAGGCTTAAGTCTTACCATGAGACCTACGGTAATAGCTTCTTCCCTATAGGGGAAATTCGCTAAAATCAAAATAGGCCTATCGGTTGAAAGTAATCAAACCGCGTATGAAACCGTAGCCCCGAAAAAAACTAAACATAACTAATTATAATCTCCACAATACACGATTTTTGAAAAAATGAATCATAGACCTAAACTTAGCCTATGCTCAAAAACTTTAAGTTATAATAAAATAAGGTTCTCACTTTCAATCTTTTTACTATTTTAATATGATGTTCCTAGGACTTAACTAGTTCTAAAAACAGCAAAATCAACTGTCAGCAAACGATATAAATACGCTAAAATTGACATAAATAAGTTAGCCTACAGTCCAACTATGGACCGGTGTGGGAATCCTGTGAACTTTATGTAAATTAAAACCAATCAATTTTAATAAAGAACTAAGTTATTTAAAGAAAGGAACTTACTCCCCAATTGCACTTTTAAATAATATTTAACTAAAGCTAAAATTATACCTTTATTAAATGTTATTAAGACCAAATTAACGACACATTTTTAGTTGTATTTATTAAGCTAAACATGTTAAAACAACGATGACGAAATGGACTATGGTGACAACATGAAAACGAAATGACTAGAATCAGTTGTACCAACATGAGGAAGGTTAAAAACAGATATTTGAATAATCGATTACCTAAATGTATACATAGATAATAACAAATTTATATAACTTAATAATACCTAATATAAAAAAACAATAATGTTATAAATTATTGTTTATTTAAACTAACTTGTAAAATACCACGTTCATAACTAACAATTATAATAATATATTACATCAATGACGTATATTCCCGTATATTATCTCTTTTATATAGTTAAAGTAATAAAAACACAAAACTGCTCAATTAATTGGCTATTAAATAGTAATCAGAAACATACTTTTTAATTGTTAATGAATTTCTTACTGCTCCTAGTGATTCAAAAATGGCTGAGTGTGAAGGTGCGAATCCTTGGCGAATTTGCGAAAACTGTGAGAATACAAAGTATCATCATCCTAGGCCTATCTACTAACAGAGGTAATATTTTAAAATTTCAGAGGAAAAAGGGAAAATTGCCCATAAAGCGCTCTGCGGAGTTAGGTTAGTTTGTAAACTGGCCGATTGTCTTTTAAATATCCTGTAAGTTAAATAGACTGGATTGAAAACCACCGAATGAATGCAAGTATTTTCTTCCCAATTTTTGCGCATTTATATTGTTTTCCGACAGTTGATTTTGCTGTTTTTAGAACTAGTTAAGTCCTAGGAACATCATATTAAAATAATAGGGTACAGTTTCATAAGTGGCCACCAACTAATCGGATGCAATATATCGATCTTAAACATTTGATATATCTAATTGCATTTTAAATCTATCTTTAACCTAAATAACACAAACACCCAAACATTTGAGTCCTCATGGCATGTGTTGAAAACTGGGATTAAGAGCGATGATGTCAGTTACAAATATATTTTAATGACACATTTAACAAGTAACAAACGAAAACTAAAATTTTAAAATACAACAAATAATAAAGAAACGTATCATAACCAAGCTAAAAACTTAAATATCTTTGCCATGACTTCATTCAATTGATGAAAGCAACCCATAAAGTTTACCCTGACAAAGATAATTTAAGTTTAAGCTTAGTAGGCCCTATACGTTTCTTTATTATTTGTTATTTTTTTTATTGTAGTTTTTGTTTGTTATTTGTTCATTGGTTCATTGAAATATATTTGTAACTAGCATCGCATGTTATTATCGATACTGATAGATATTGAGTGAATAATTTTCGATAAATATATACTGTTAACATTAAAATGTGATTCAAAATATTTAATGTTCCGACTCGATACCGATATATCAAATGTTTAAGATCGATATATTGCATCCGATTAGTTGGTGGCCGTTTATGAAACTGTACCCAATAGTAAAAAGATTGAAAGTGAGAACCTTATACTATAGTTTTACCAAAGGCCCAAGCCATTTTCACTATACAAACAAGGCCTAAGCCTACAGGAAAGAGGGTGGGCTAAGTTACATGAAAATCAGGCAAGATATTTATTATATTAGGTACCCTTTAAAATGTAATGGCTGTAAAATCTAAGTTACAATATTCATCTAAAATAAAATGTAGAATCAATTAAAGTAAACTTGTTCTACTCATTAACAACTGACATGAAGCCCAAAGGCTTATTCCTAAGCAGGACTAGAGAACATTAAACGAATAATACTTTAAAATACATGTCACTAGTCTTAGCTTCCCAGTCCTACTTCCCACATAAATATAATATTAACATTTTATTACAGTAACAAGAACAAATTTAGGTAAAATATTTCACAATCTATAGAGATGTAACTGAAACAAACTCTCCATTACACCTAGAATAGAACAACACCTAATAAGAAGCATACACAAGGTAAATACGGGCGAACGACGCACCTTCTCGAAACTGAAACCAACGGACCCGTACGGCACACGAAGTAAAATAAGTCGGAGCGAGAATGAGAATTTACTTAAGTTATTTAATGCTTATAAGCCAAAACTCCAAGTTAATAACACGGATTACAAGACAGACGCCATCACATCAACTTTGATCCATACCCTGATTCAGTTTTGCCACCTGCTACAGCACTGACATAAAACATTTTAAATTTTGTTTCCAATATTGGGTATATAAAATAATGTATAGTTTGACTACATGATACCATATGAGGTTTTATAAATGTCGAAAATATTTATGTGTAAAGAATCATATTATGTCTACAACAGATACAACAAGTTTTCACAGTGGCACTTTATTTCCAATAAGTAAATTGGGGGGGTTTCCCGATGCCAGTCTTTCCCACGCTTTTCAAATACCTTGATAAAGTAAAATACCACTGAGCTCCATGTTATATCATAGAGCTCAGTGTAAAATACAAGTAAATAATCGACTTTACTAACACCAATCTAATAATTTCTACAAACCAACACGGATTTCCAAGAAGGAAAATATATAAATTTAGCACTAAATCAACAACTATTCCAAGCCAACACCGAACACTAGTGAAGGCTAATCTAAAAAGTAAGTTGCAAGCACTTTCCTCGATATAAAAAAGACGTTTGATAGCCTAGAACAAGGAGTTCTATTAGTAATACTGGATGCAACACTAATGAACAAAATTGCGAGCCGTTCTTTGCCAATTTTGGCGAGGCAAAGAACTACTCGTTGTCGAACGAGTCGACAAAGTGAATCAAACAAATAGCTATTCATAATTTAAAAATTATGAATATTTGGTCTATACCAGTTTTGAGGCTGACATTGGGTAAAGCAAATTAAGTTGTCATTACATGTAAGTCTTTTGGATGTCCATTATTATGACAAACTTCCCTTTCACCTTTGGTCCCTCCATTTGCAGCGGCTAGGGACAGAATTTCCGGGTTTGGTCCCCAATCTGCCAACTTGAGAATGGATGGTCCCTGGCTGTTGCACATATAGATACGCTGTCAGTTGAGTTGACCAGTTGGAGGGCAGAATGGTCTCCTGTTTGAGAGCCTCATCCCAGCTGTCAAAGGGGCACGGGAGTTTGCCCTCTGAAGGGTCGATTTGACTGCCGTCCCATCCCACCCTTTCCTTTTCTGCTATGCTATATCCTATCCTACCGGTAACCTGCGCAATATTCCCACCTGTGGAAGATGTGCCTAGCAGCTATGCTGGCGTTTGCTAATCCGCAACAATGATGATGATAATTAATTAAATTACTAAACTTGTATTTGTTTATTTTGTCATAATTTACCATATTTCACAGCAAGAAATCATATTTCGTAGATATACATAAATAAAACGAAAAAATAAATTTGTCAAACTTGTAATACTTTTATTCCAGTGATTTGCATGAGTAGTTTCACTTATAGAAATAAAACAATTATATTATGGATGGTTCAAAGGATGATAAATTCACCTCACCAGTTTACCAACCTAACAAAATCAATGGCTCGCTTTTTTCGGCAAAAATCGTTAAGCAGTTACCTCCAGTAATATTTATAAACCTCTTTAGCCTAGACCAAGAGATTTTAATATAAAAACTGCAGCAATTAAATACGTGCAACAGAGAGCCATGAACAGGATTAATTAAAAGTTACTTCTTAAAGCGCCAACAAATTACAAAAGTCGAACACATCTAAAAATAATATAGAAAGCAAACAAACATCAACAGGTATACAATTTAAACAAGGAATTCCACAAGCTGTATTCCACAAGCTGTATTCCCAGCATCAGTGCTGCTGGGTTCTCTCTACTTTCTACTCTAGATAATATGTTTTCATTTAAATTCATGTCGGCCTATCTAGAATGTATACAATTCTAACGTCTCTCATTCATGGGAAAATGGTAAAATGGTTAAATAAAGGTCTTCAGATTGCTGCCAAGGTCTGCTTATGTGGCGTTTCGCAAATTCTCTTGCGGCCATCGTTAGCGGAAGTCATGCAATATAGGAGCCTAAAAATAGGTGTAATATGTCACGTGATTACCAGTCAAATTAACATTGTTGCTGAAAACAGGATATTAACTGTAGGTGTGTATACCATATTTATATTTTAGTGGTTTTATAATTATTATTATTATTAAAATGCTTCCATTCTTTGATGAGTCGTCAATTTGTATACCTACACCTTTATATTTTGATTAGTAATTTGTCTGTCGATATTTTATGATTGTAGTATTGCTCTGTACCTTGCCAATGGAAAATACCAACGTTTCCATTTTAACTCATTTCAAAACTGCTCAGTATCACACAAAGTCCAGTCAAGACATCACTTTAATACTGTACAGTCAAGACATCACATTAATACTGTTCAGTCAAGGCATCACAATAATACTGTTGAGTCAAGACATCACATTAATACTGTTCAGTCAAGGCATCACATTAATACTGTTCAGTCAAGACATCACATTAATCCTGTTCCGTCAAGTTTAAAATTAGTTAAATACCAACTAAAATTCGAATACTTTTAAAAACAATTTAAAGGCAGGATAAGCAACCAATTTACCCGGATTAGTTATACGTGAAATTGTAGAGAAGAGCTTTGTCTTAGGTGAATCAATGGCGTAGTGGTTGTTAAAGTAGTGTTGCCTTTTAGGTCAAGGTCACCAGATCTGTAGAAGCCTAATGCGTGACATAGTTTAAATAACTGGAAATACCGTGGTGTGTGTGGGGGGGGGTACCCCCTACAAAAATGGGGAGTCCGACGGCCCTTCCTGGAAGAGGTTTTAGAAAATTAAATACTGGGAACGAAACAAAATTGTGAGTTTTGTGCAGTTTTTGCCCAAATATTACTTAGTATTGTAACAACAGGTTTTGTAATCTATAATATTATAAAGAAGAGGTGGTTTCTGTCTGCCTGTCTGTCTGATGTTCCGGGTGAACGCAAAAACTACTGAACCGACTGGGCTAAAACTTTACACATAGGTAGATCTTGAACCCATGCAACACATAGGCCTATTCACTTCCTTAAAGTCCCCACGGGCTACGCCCCGTGAACGTCCTAAGACTCAATGTTTACATTTCAGAAGAAAGTAAACATTCAGAAACTATAATGCGAACAGCTGTGGACACTACGATTTGACAGCTTAAAGAGCAGAAGCAAGAACAGCTGTTTCAAGCTAATTAAAATGGAAATTGCATTGACTAAAGAACGGGTAGAGAAAACCCCTGTGCGAAGAACGGGTACATCAGCTAGTTATATTCATAAAATCATACAATACAGAACTATTTCTAAGATATGCAAAACTTAACTAATAAAAGAAAATACCGACCAAAATTACTGATAATTATCAGAGGAGTGAAAGCTTTCATCAACTTGAATCTTAATTAAAACTGAAATAGGCTTAAATTCACGTTAATTTTTAGCAACATCGTGCATTTCTTTGGTTCTAGTTTTAACTAGTATGACTTGTTCTCCGTCCATAAATTGCTCATGGTGAATAGGTATTAGGCACAGAGAGTGCACTAGCTCAGTTAAAAGTTAAGGAAAATGTTAGCACCCGATACTTTTGTTGTGATTCAAAGTGTTTGAACACAATATGCTGGTCGACGGGAGTCTTGTATTTCACATATAAACAAATATATTGGTTTTTATGAATCAATGAGTATTTTCATGTCAAACTGCTAAAGCGGAACATTAGGCTGTCCCCACAGGAATCGTGGTGACGCTGGGACATACCTCGCTAAAGCAGGACTGTCCCGCCGAAATCGGGACGTCTGGTCACCATACTTTTAGCTCAAGGCGATCGACGAACTACGGAACCATGGCAGCGGCCCTGTCTTGGGGTCGAGTCCCAGTCATGGCTAGCTTATAATGTCGTAACGGCTCACCCCTACCTTGTTAGTGAATTTCCTATGGAAAGTGAACTATTAGCATGACCCGCACGGTTCAACTTAAACCCGGGACCACCATAGAAATTCCTAACGTGAACCCCTGAACACGTTTTGGGGGGTCGTTCAAAATTATATATATATATTTGTATACATATATATTTATATATATATATTTATATATATATATATATATATATATATATATATATATATATATATATATATATATATAGACATACATATGTGTTTGCACTCTAGCGGTCGCATTTTTTGTCCGATTTACTTCAAATTTGGTAGGAACGTTCCTTTCTATAATCAGTTGGACAATTTCGCTGGGAAAAATAATTGGAAAACTCTAAACCCTTTTTTTGGGGGATTAATCTTTCAAATTTCGAGTTGTTGGGCCCAAAAAAGGTCAGAAAAGCCCCGGATGTACAATTAAAGCATTTATAAAGATGGGAATCAGTGAGGCGAAACTTTTAAGCCCTCTCTCGTCATTCTAGCATAAATGCTTATCGAGTTATTAAAGAAAATGTGTATCGACCGAACACAGTACGATGTCTTAGGGGATTTTACATTAGAAAAGCCTGTTATTCTCATTTTTGTGTACTTTTATCATCTCCAGCAACCTCACGCCTACTTTTAAGACTAACTAGACCTTATCCTAACCTTATAATGCACAAATTTGTATCCCCAGCATTGCAGGTAAATGAAACCAGGAACATCAGAACAGCCAAAAAATCAATGTTTTCAGACTTCAATAAAAATTTGTATAGATGTATGTTTTTACACTTATTTTGAGTTTTAAAAGTTTATTATGAGGAAATTCACTTCCCTCACGTCAGGGTGCTGCGTCCGAACTCGTTTTTCTGTTGTAGAAATAATTGGTATTTTATCAATTTAACCGCATTGTATAGCATGCAAGCAGTTGAATTAGCATAGCACCATGATTGCTTTTGTTGGTGTTTATTTCACATTTTATCTAAAATTAACATCCTTGTACAATTTACTGTAATAATAGGCCACAATAAATGTTCCTTGTTAAATTGTTTAGTTACGGTGCATGCAATCTTGGATATTTATTTACTGTACCCACAACAATTACAAAATGGAAAGTCCGTTAATAAATAAACAACTACCTCTGCATATTTCTTTGCCATTCCTGGAGTAACTTAATGTATATTTTATATAAAGGTGAGCGTAACATGTATTCTAGCTGTTATGTTGTGTTTTGTTGATGTATACAAATAGGGATTTCGTCGAATCGACACCTTAGTCTCTTTTAATCTATATCTATAAAAGGCAAAGCTCTGGCTGGCTGACTCACTCATCACTAATTCCCCACCTTCCCACGTAGGTAGAGAACTGAAATATTACACTTAATCTTTAGGCATAAAATAGGAAAACTAAATGGTTTTCATCCTGATCTGACCTTAGGGCTCCGCCAGAGATCCCGGCAAAGTTCCCATGTATTTCTTATGGACATTCATTTTTGTTTGAGCTAATGAAAATACAAACAGCTGATCTTGATTCGTAGTAGTTCCACGGGCTAACCACAGAATGCAGCACACACAGCTGTCATATTTTTTATAAATTATTTGCGGGGCGAAGCCTGCGGGAACAGCTAGTTAATACATACCATGCATAAAGTCTGTTAAGAACTTCCTCTTATCTCGCCTTTAAAAAACCCTGCTTGGTTACTTGATACTAAATTAATCAAGAAAATAAATCCTGTGTCGAGTTTTTGTAACATAGTGGTCCGTTTCGAAGGTCAAAATCGCCTGTCCGAAGGTCCATGTAAATTTGAATTAGTGTATAAGCTTAAGGACATGTTCGTATAATCTTGGTCCCGGCCGAAGTTGAACCAGCTTTTTAATAACAAAAAAATATTTTTCTGGTTCAAATATGGGATTTTATTTTTAGAAATTTTATAATTCAATGCTCTAAAATTAAATCGTTGAAGTGAATGTTTTGTGTTACTATTACGTGAACAAGGCTGTGATTGCTTTGGGTTGTTCTAAAAGCTATATTTTTATGAAATCTTAATTCATTGATCAGTCAAGTGGTGGAGCAAGAGAAAGACGTACATTTAGGATCGGGATATTGGCGGACACTTCAATACCCCTAGCAAATCTTCTTGTTGGTATGTCTTTCCAGAACAATTGTACTTTGTACTTATGTGTTTATTTCTAAAATTTATGTTTTTTTAATCCTGTTAAATTCATTTAGAAGTTTTTAACTAAACTAAATAAAACCATAACTACACTGGTGGGAGATGAAACACTTCACCGTTTTCTGCTTTGAATACTTTCCTGTATTATTCTTAATGTCCCTAAAAATGTTTTCAGAATATCTCAGGAATGTGCTTAGGTTAACTCACAATCTAAAAGTTCAAGTCCACTCAAACTAAAATTAAGTGATCAATCAAGTATTAGCAAATTTCCTCTATAGGGAAGAAGCTATTACCGTAGGTGGCATGGTAAGACCTATCAGAGATTACCGGGACCATGATAACTTTTCGTTTTGAGGCCCCCAGATGCCAAAAACACCAATCGTTCAAATTCATATATATTATTTATGTTTCCGTAGGCACGTTAACTTTCGTAATTACCCCCGTAGAAGCAAACCTGCGTACTCAGTGAATTTCCAATGTAAGTATACATATATATATATATGTATCTTAATACTACTTAAAGCCACATACCAAGGTTCGTAAATAAGTGATTTATGACATTTTAATTATTCTCTATAAGAATAAGATGGCGTCTCACATTATGATGTAGGTTTGCTGAAAAAGGTACACACAAAATGGGTTTTTATGAAATTTTTTTACAACTCAACTAGGTGAAGCCAGATACAAAATTTTATTAATTTATGTTCATAATTAAGGGAGATAACATTTGACTTATTCTCCATAAGAATAGCATGGGGCCGAGTACGCAGGTTTGCTGCTACGGGAACTATCAGTGAAAAAATCATTTTCGTGCAAATATCAATAGACCACAACAGTATGAGTTTACACCATATACACCAAGTTTCGTCAGTATAAGTGGATAAATAAGCAAGATATACAATTTTTCTTATTCTCCATAAGGATAACATTGGACGACAGTAGGGGGCGTATTGCGTTTAGCACTTTCAATATCTCGGAAACCAATTGACGTAGAGCAATGATCAAAACACCAAATTGTTTGTTTTTAAGCTGAATTTAATGGCGAAAACTAAAATTATATTTACTGAAATTAATATGTAAAAAACTAAAAAAAATTTTTTTGGGGTACAAAACCCCTCCCCTAAATACCCCTTTGGATACAGTGATCTGGCTGGTTTTCGAACTTAAAGTCATAAATGTTGCTTTACATGTTTGTACCAAATTTTATCAAAATCGGATCACTTTTACTAGAGTTGTCGCACCCAAAAACAAATATATATATATAGATATGAACATATATATATACATATATACACACATAAATGATGAAAACGAATTTTTTGCGAATTTTCTTTTATAATACAAACGTTTTCAAGCAATAAAGGAGAAAGAATGGAACAGTAAATGAATAAAATAAAAATAAACAAATATTTTACATCTGACTTTTAAAAACTAAAACATGTGATTTTAGGTACAGGTAAAAAAATAAAATTTAAATATACATACATTTTTGAGCGAATGGTGTTTTTGGCATCTGGGACCTCAACACGAAAAGTTATCATGGTTCCGGGCCTAGGTCTTACCATGCCGATTACGGTAATACGGTAATAGCTTCTTCCCTATAGGGGAAATTCGCTAAAATGGTCCGATCTTGATGAAATTTGGTATAAACGTGTAAGGCAGCATCTATTGCCATGAGTTCAAGAACCAGACAGGACGCTCCATTTTAAGGAGGGTTTTTGAGGGGGTGAACTTTTTACATATAAGTCTTTTTAAAACCAAATTTTGGTTTACACCATTAAATTCAGCTTAAAAATTTGGTATTTTGATCATCGTTCTACGTCAATTTGTTACCGAGATATTGAGAGTGCTAAACACAGTACGTTGTCCAATTTGTCTTATGTAAAATAAGTAAAATTGCATATCTCCTTATTAATGAACTTATATTAATGAAACTTGGTATGTGGCTTTTTATGATTGGGTTTTAATTCTATTTGCATAAAAAAACTCATTTTTTGTGGTCCCCATGGCAGCAAACCTGCATACTCAGCAGCTATAATGTTATTCCATTGACTATAAATACTTCAGAATTTATAGTCAATGGTTATTCTTAAGGAGAATAATAAACATGTGATATTTTGCTTGTTTATGAACATAAATTGATAAAACTTGGTATGTTGCTTTATCTGGAGGTGATCCATTGGTATTTGCATAAAAAGCATATTTTGTGGTCCTTGATGCAGCAAACCTGCATACTCAGGCCTAATGTTTTTCTTATGGGGAATAAATCAAATGTCATATCTCGCTTATTTATTAATATGCTTTGATTAAAGTTGGTAAGTGGCTTCATGACTTAGTGAAGTACCATTTGAAATTCGCTGAGTATGCAGGTTTGCTGCAACGGGGGTATTTAAATGTTACATCGAAAACTCGAACATGTATTCCCATACATTTGAAATGTCCTACCAACAACTCAATCAAAACTATGATGAAAACAAAATTGTGTACTTGCAAACACATTTTCAAATGAGAAAGCTCGATTTTGAGCAGTGTTCTGGCACAGTGCGCGATGGAGCTATGAATTCCATTTCACGGTGCTCGCCCACCCTCCCCCTCCCACCGCCCCCACAGAACATATCGGAGGAGGTGGAGGATGAAGGATGACTCTCCGACGACGATCTCTGCTATGATTTATCGAGAACAACCCGGTCAATCGGCGAAATGGTCCTTTCTAATTAGCTGCTGGCTCCGGGAACGTAATGTAACTCATGCTCATTGCTCACAGTCGCTAACTGTTCCGTGCTCAATGCTCACGCCAAGCAGAACGAGCACTAACATAAAGTTGGCTACACTGTAAATGTTTGAGAATAAGTCCTCTTTGAACAAAAGTTCTCTTTGGATATTTCTGTGGGTTATTCCATTATTAGTACTACTTATTCGTAAAAATGTTCGGTATTAAAGAAGAAAGACCCTTTGCATCTGGGATCGTGAGTTTGAGGATTAAAATTATAGACTTTGAAGTGTTCGATCGATACATGTAATTTAAATCATATATCTGTCCTTTATAAAATATTAGAACCTTTTCTTTAAGCAATTAAATATTTTGCTATATTACCTTCTAAGCATAAGTTTATCTCAAAACTTGTATTCAAGAAGGAAAAACAAGAAGATTTGTAGAAACTGGACAACGCTACAATTAGATAATATTAAATAGTTTCCCTGTCACAACATATATATCCATTTTATAAACACATTTCCGTCATCCTTATTAACACCTTCGCCATCAACCCCACTATGCCGGCGTCATTTTCACGGGTGCTACTTTTTACTTTCTTCCCTTGTACATAGTATATGAAGAAAGTATTGTTTTCGTCAACATTTTCGAATTTGATTTGTTAGTGGAAATATTCTTTTTGGTGCTCCCTGAACCCAAAAAAGTGATTTTTACGTGATGACTGTGTGTCTGCCTGTCTAATGGATGTATACAGAGCTACAGCTCTAACTAATGGTCCGATTTTTATGCAATTTAGTATGTAGGTACTAATCCACGATATCTCCAGGCATTTTTTCATTTTTTGTAATTTTTATTTTGAAGGGTAATTATCCCCCCAAAACCGCCAAAAACATGAAAAATCGAGATTTCTTAAAAACGGCTCTAACGGTTTTGATTAAACTTTAGTCATTTGTAAAACTTTAGTTTTCAAACAAAATGACACCACCCGAATTTCTGTAAAAATTCAGGTTCAGAAATTACAAGACTTAAAATATCAAAAATTCAGTTTTTGGGATTTTTCATAAACAAAAATAAACTTAAAAAATATTACTATTCACCATTAAAAAGAGCTCAAAAAGCTACATAATTTAGTATTCTGAATTACTATTCTACGAATACTGGTTGCGGAGAAAATTTAAATTTTCATTTTGCAGTAAACGCAGTACGTTGTCCAATGTTTTTCTTATGGGGAATACAAATAAACGGTATCAGGAAACTGACACATACTTTCTCCCTTTTAGCCTAACTTAAACTTAAAAACATAAATATGAAAAATATTACTATTCACCATTAAAAAGAGCTCAACAGACTAAATAATTTAGTATTTTGAATTAAGATTTTACGATTACTGATTACGGAGAAAATTTAAATTTTCATTTTGCGGTAAACGCAGTACGCAAAAATACGCAGTTGTCCAAACACTGAGTACGCGGTACGCAGTTGTCCAATGTTATTCTTATGGTGAATACAAAAATTACTATTTCTCTCTTATTTATTGATCAATTTCGTTCAAACTTGATATGCTTGTCAAGTTAGCATTGACCAACAGAAGAAATTCGAAATATATTGCCCTTTAATAACCTTGAGGGGGGGAATAGGGGAAATTTCCCGTCTTAAAACCACGTGTGTAGCGATGGATTCTGTAGTGCCTCCTAACAGGGATTTGGGTGGATAATTTTGAATACAACTTGTTTACAAGATTTTCTGTACATTCGACCGTGCGTTGTATTCTATATTTAGCAAATAAAAAGTAATTTTTTCATTAAAGTTGGGCTGAAAGGGAGAAAGTATGTGTCAGTTTCCTGATACCGTTTATTACTTTCTCCACCTTATACATGGAGAAACTATTGTTTTTGCCAAAATTTTCGAATTTGAGTTGTTAGTGGAAATATTCGTGTTGGTGCTCCCTGAACCCAAAATAGTGATTTTACGTGATGTCTGTGTGTCTGTATGTCTGTCTGTCTGTCGGTCTGTCTGTCTGTCTATCTGTCTGTCTATCTGTATGGATGAGTACAGAGCTAGAGTCCTAACCAATGGGCCGATTTTTATGAAATTTGGTATGTAGGTACTAATCGACAATATCTCCAGTTTTTAATTTTTTTGAATTTTTGATTTTTAAGCGTATAATTATTTCCCAAAAATCGCCAAAAATCATGAAAAATCCAAAATTCTCAAAAACGGCTCTAACGTTTTTGATTAAACTTTAGTTGTTTGTAGAAAACAACGTTTCCAATAAAATGACAGCACTCGCATTTCTGGAAAAATTCGGGTTCAGAAATTACAGGACTTAAAACTTCCAAAATTAAGTTTTTTTGATTTTTCATAATAAAACATAAATTTTAAAAAGATTACTATTCACCATTAAAAAGAGCTCAACAAACTAAATAAACTAGAACTTTGAATTCTATTCTACGATTGCTGGTTGCGGAGAAAATTACAATTTTCATTTTTCGGTAAACGCAGTACGTTTTCCAATTTTATTCTTATGAGGAATAGAAAAATTACTATTTCTCTCTTATTTACTGATCAATATCATTACAACTTGATATGGAGGTCAAGATAGCATTTACAAACAGAAGATGTTCGAAATATGTTGCCACTTAACCCTGGGTGGGGAGGTGAGGGGGCATTTCCCCTCTTTTATCCACTGTGTGTAGCAAAGGATACTGTAGTGCCCCCATAAAAGGGATTTGGGTGGTTATTTTTGAAAACAACTTATTTAGAAGATTCTCTGTACATTCAACCGTACTTTATATTCTATATTTAGTAAATAAAAAGTAATCTTTTCATTAAAGTTAGGATAAAAAGTAAAAGGGAGAAAGTATGTGTCAGTTTCCTGATACCGTTTATTGTATAATGTTACCGTAAACTTAACGATTTACAAAATTTGAAAAGTACATTACAATTTTTTTAAATCTTCTATCTGAGGCGTCAAACATTGATTGTAAAATCTTTTCACGGGATTTCGAACTTCACGAATTTTATGTTGAACTAACACTCTGACGCAGACCTACAGGTCAAAGCACGAAAATGAAGGTTTAATGTCTAACTTTATACAATCAGTATTATTTTTATAAGAATTGCTCTAAATGAACATCTTATTTTTTAGGAAAGAAAAAGTGAAAAATAATAATATAAACCAAAATATAAACAATATTACTTGGAGATCACTGAATAATACTGAATAATAAGAAATTTGTGCCTTAATACATATATTTTGAAGCAGATGTGTTTTAGGCTATGCCTGAACATTAATTTTAATTTGATGTAAAACAATTTTAATATGAAAGCATGTACTATAGTTTCTGAACCATATTTTTGCTTTAATTGTGGAAAATGAAATTCTATGACACTTTCATCTGTAAATCTTTGTACTGCCTCAAAGCTTATGTGAGTGCTGCAACGAGGGTATAAAAAAAAACTTGCCAAAAGTCAATAAAACAAAACTATAGACAAACAATATACAGACTTTCAGTTTTTATTAATTTGTATTTTAATGTTGATGAACATCAGCTAGACCCAGCTATTTGAAGCCATAATATTGTTTTTTAAATATTTTTTGTATTTTAAATGTAAGGAGATTGAAATTTATAAAATATTTGCAGTAAATTTGGAAATACAAATCTCACCAATTCCGACTATGATTAGTCAAAATGTAATTTTTGAATGACAGCCATTTATTTTTTTTAAATTTCATCTAATAAACTCCCTTACAGAACTCAATAACCCAATAACTCAATAACTCAATAATATCATCTTCATGACAAAGGTGGCAAAGGAATCCTAAAATGTTATACAACCCAAAATGAGTATAATACGGATTTGAAGAGAAAACAATAGGCAAATTCTAAATAATCTAGTTTTTTTTTTTTTTTTTTTTTTTTTTTTTTTTTTTTTTTTTTTTTTATAAAGTATCCAGCCAAGGAGCATTGACAAAATTTTACTTGTAGGCCTATTTATAAAACCATTTGTTGTGTGTACTTTAAACAATTCTCAAAATATTATAGGCCTATCATAAATTAAGTAACACATACTTAAAATACAAACTATATAAATGGACCACTGGTTTTTGCAGGTTTCATTAACATGGCCAAATAAACTACGTTTCACTACACTAAAAATATATATTTACACAATTTATATTCTGCTTACATACAAGACGGTAAATGTACAAAAAAATGGTACAAGGCGATCGATTTCAACCAGTTCCACCGGTCATCATCAGGCCCAGTCAGAGATTTTCTGTCTTGTATGTAAGTACAGTATGAGGGTAAGTATATTTTTTAGTATTTTGAGATCTAGCTTATTAACCTGCCTAGAACTTATTTTTAACCCAGCAATTAGTTACTGCATAGTAAATCGTTAGAGCCGGTTTCGAGATCAAAGTTGCGAGCAAACAACCAACCATCGAACCAAGCAAACCTTACTCACTTTAGAGTACAGGATTATAGTCTAAATCTCGACCGAATGTTGACTTACTTAGGGGCAATGCACTAATTTAATTTGAAAATATCAACTCTTTTAATCCTAGCTTTGGCATTTGCAGAATTTTTCTGTTTCATCCAATTTTTCGTTAATGTAGTTGCAAACTAACAAAATGCTAAACAAAAAGTTATATATTTTTGACTTAATGCAAATATTTTATAATACAAACAGTGAACATTTAAAAATCGACGAAAAAGTTGAGTAAGGTAATATTATCAAGTTACCAAGTAAACTTGTTGGTCTAAAATTACACTTTTTCGTTGTTAAATGTAACGTAGTCTAAACCAGTTATTAGTGAATTTCCTATGGAAAGTGAACTATTAGCATGACCCGCACGGTAAAACTTAAGCCCGGGACCACCATAGAAGTTCCTAACGTGACCCCCTGAACACGTTTTGGGGCGTCGTTCAAAATGTTATATATATATATATATGTGTGTGTGTGTGTGTGTATGCACTCTAGCGATCGCATTTTTTGTCCGATTTACTTCAAATTTGGTAGGGACATTTCTTTCTATAATCATTTGAACAAGTTCGTTGGGCAAAACAATCGGAAAACTCTAAACCCTTTTTTTAGGGGATTAATCTTTCAAATTTCTAGTTTTGGGCCCAAAAAGGGTCAGAAAAGCCCCGGATGTGAAATTAACGAATTTAAACAGATGGGAATTAGTGTGGCAAAACTTTTAAGCCCTCTCTCGTCATTCTAGCATATATATTTATCAAGTTATTAAAGCAAATGTGTATTGACCAAACACAGTACGTTGTCTTATGGGGGTTTTACATTAGAAAAGCCTGTTATTCATTTGTTGGTGTACTTTTATCATCCCCAACAACATCACGCCTACTTTAAAGCCTGACTGGACCTTATCCTAACCTTATAGTGCGCAAAATTGTATTCCCAGCATTGCAGGTAAATAGAACCAGGAGCATCAGAACAACCAAAAAATCAAAATTTTCAGATTTTAATAAAAATTGGAATAATTGTATGTTTTTAACTGATTTTGAGTTTTTATAGTTTGTTATGTAAAAATTCACTTCCCTCACGTCAGCGTGCTGCGTGCGAACTCGTTAAGTATTCACCTGATCAAGTAATGTAAACGTCCATAAAGAACAGCATTGGGACTTCGAAGACCCGTGGGGCGGAGTACCGAGGGAATTTTAAATGGTGAGTACGTCCAACCGTAGCCCATATCACCTTCATGCAAAATTTCAGGTCAATCAGTTCGGACGTTTTTGCGCTTCAACCGAAAACTCGTGGATGAAAGACTCCGCTAAGAGACTTATAATGTACTGTGGAAGGTTGGATCGATGGAGAAATCACCTAATTTAAAAAAAAACCGCTTCTTTTAAAAATTTTAATTGTTATTTTATCCATACTACAGATGTTTGGACTAAAAAAATAATGTCAAACATCAGTCCATAATCGATCTGTAGTTCAAGCTATTGATACTATCTTCCATACATGTATGGATACTTATATGGAGATAGTATTATTTCTGTCATAATCTTGGAGTTTGAATTATTGGAAGAAACATTCGTTTTGATGTTTTCCCAGAACTCCCAAAACGTAGTTTTCCAAGTAAAGCATCCAGGTAAATGGTCTGCCTACTTCGGTGAGTGCAGACCTAGAGATCACGCACCAGTGCAATGGCCAATTACATTGAAATTTGGTTTGCAGGTACAATTATTTTATGTATCCAGTTTTTCATAAATTTTATTTGAATAGTCACTCCCCGTAATCCTACTACAAAATATTTTAAAAGTTTTCGAAATTTGACTGCAACAATTTGTGGTTTGTAGTACTTGAAGACTCTAGCTCCAAAATTACACAACCCTCATTTCTGAAAAAATTGGAGTTCGAAATGATGGGCTTTTAATCTTAAAGATACAAGTTTCTTATTTTCCCCTAAAACAAATAAACTTCAAATACATTGTGTCCAACATCACAAACAAAACAGCTAAACAAGCGAAATAAATTAGTATCTTGAATTTTTATTCCAATGTTTGATGGACTGATTGTTGTGAGGTGAATATAAATTTCGATTTGTTGGTAAACAATGTACGTTTTCTAATGCTAATCTTAAGGATACAAAAATAAATTGACACCTCCCTTACCCACTATTTTAAACCAAAAATTGGTAAGTTCAACTAATAGTTATAAGTTGAGAAATTGAGAAATATGTTGACACCCAAAATCCTAACCGGGAGAGTTGGGAGATTCCTTCCTTAAATATAACAGTAAATATTCAAACGGGACAGGAAGATGTCAAGTTGCCCTAAGAGTCAAGTGTGCAGAATTTAGCATTAGACCCGGGGATATGTAGGCTTACTTATTACTAAAGTGTAGGGAGGGGATCATTCAGTATGTGTCAGTTTTATGATAACGTTTATTTCTTCTTTTTATTGCAGTTAATTCCTGGTTTAGGATTATCCTTGAAAGAACCAAAGGACACACTCCTATTAACCTCTTATTTTAAATAATCGTCTTAAATAAAACGCTTGCACGGATCGTGTTTTTTATTTATCTGCGCAAATTTAATACACCCAAAGTCCATATACTAACTTGTTATGTTCATATTTTTTTTATTTAATTAAAATAAACTTTCCTCATAAATTACTTTAAGCAATATTAATAGGATCAGAACAAATTACTAGTGTCGATTTAGGTACTCGGTATAAGATCCATAAATATTTAATATCTTAATTTAACTTTTACTACTTTTTGTTACAATAAAAAGTTAAACATGAAAATTAAATTCTCAAATATACAAAATACGTGTACTTTGCCCCTGGCTCTTTATCAAAATTTAAGTCAATAAAAGCACAAAGTTTAAATTTATCCTTACTATTAATTTGATCATCATCTTCTTTCTGACAGAATTTGACTATTATAAAAAAAACTAAACTTTGCAATAACTAATACAAATGTAGGTCAAAATCAATAAAAAACATATAAATCCGAACACCCTCGGATTATTTTTTTAAAAGTATGAATTAATTGTTAAAACGAATAACGGTCAAATAAATGCGATGTCTAAATGTTCCTAAATAATTTTCTTCAAACAGATTTTTTGATACAAAAAATATTTATCGAGAAGTAAATGATTTTGTTATGTAATATACGTTTCCTCATATTGTTAATTCAGTTTATATGATTCAATTCACCACATCTTAATATAGTTTAATGTTTTCATAAAAGGTAGTACAACTAGGTTTCCCTTAAAGAGCACTCTGGACAAATCCAAGGAAACAGAAGAAATGGTATGTATTGAAATTATATATGATTCATTAACCATAAAATATTAATATTTGTGATAAAAAAAGACAAATACAATATTGTTGAGGGAGTATGTTTTCTGGAAGGGTAGTAGCAGGGGTGTGATATTGATTCCCCAGGGGCGAGCGGGACAGGGTGCTGCTATCTAGCGGATGTATGCAAAACTGCCGCTACACTACTACCCGGTCCGCATACATGCATCGATCCGTGTATTGCAACGTGCACCGATCTGATATATCGGCTGTTGTGCTATAGTCTACCACAATGAGAACTACTTTAACAAATACAGCCCCTGGGGGCCGAGCTTTGCTAAGAAAATCTCGTTGTTATTATAGTTCCCAGTAAAACACTTATTGACACTGTACCATGTGAGTGTTCATTTGACAGGTGTCCAGTTGCTTTTGATATGAATAAAGATTGTTTTCTTTTGATTTGAAACTCTGAAGGTAGTGGGGAAGATAAAAGCAAGATATGAGCCAAATTGTGTTTGTTGGGTTAGAGCATTAAATTTAACATAAAGACGCCATTTAATATTTAATTAAATCGAATTTGTAGGCACTTGATTTAATTCCTCAAGAGGAAATTTTATTGAGGGGTTTCCTCAAAAAAGTAATTTTTTACAGTGAATTAAAAAGTAAAGTTTCGTTGTTACCATTGGTATTAGCTAAAACCAAACAATGTAGAACTTGGGTTTGTTTCTGTACACCAAAAATTTAGAGAAATAAATACCCCCGTCGCAGCAAACCTGCGTACTCAGCGAATTTCCAATGCAAATAATGGGTATCACTACTACCTAGAGCCACTTACCAAGTTTCACAAAAAAACATTCATTAATGAGTGATGTATAGCATTTTATTTATTCTCCATAAGAATAACATTATAAATGAGTACGCAGGTTTGCTGCAACAAGGAAGATAAGATATGTGTTTTTTGCAATTATCAATATAACTCAACCAGGTGAAGCTACATACCAAGTTTTATTAATTCAGGTTCATAACTAAGGGAGATATAAAACTTTACTTATTCTCCATATGAATAACATGGGGGACGAGTATGCAGGTTTGCTGCTACCAGGAAAAATCAACAAAAAACGTTTTCTGTGATATTATCAATATACCACAACTAGTTGAAGCCACATACCAAGTTTCATCAATATACATACATAAATAATCAAAATATAATATTTTATTTATTCTCCATAAGGATAACATTGGACAACGTACTGTGTTTAGCACTTTGAATATCTCTGCAACGGTTGGACGTAAAACAACAATTAAAACGCCAAAATGATTGTTTTGTAGAGCTAAACTGATTGGTAGAAAGAAATGTGGAGTTTTTAGTGAAATTATCTGAGGAAAATCTAAAAACCGTATTCCCATAAGATTAACATGGGAAATTTTATGGACACATTTTTTGACTTTTCTCCACAACCACTAAACCTAGCTTAATGATTCAAAATACTAAATTGTTTGTTTTTTCAAGTCTACAAAATGGTTGTAACCAAAATCTAGTGTTTTTAAAATTTTAGGGTAAAAAGTTCAAAAAACTGATTTTTGGAAAATTTTAAACCCCCATAAGACCCCCTTCCCATAAACCGATCCATCTGGTTTTCGAACTTAAAGTCTTAAATGTTACTCTCCACATTTGCGCCAAATTTCATAAAAATCGTGCGCTTCTTTCAAAAGTTATCGCGGTAACAGACACACACATATATATATATATAATAAAAAGGCAAGACCACCCCCTAAACATCAAACATCGGTTATGGCTGTTTAGATATATATATATATAAATTTGAACGAATAGTGTTTTTGGCATTTGGGGACCTCAAAACAAAAAGTTATCATGGTCTCGGGATTAAGTCTTACCATGCCACCTACGGTAATAGCTTCTTTCCTATAGGGGAAATTCGCTAAAATGGAAAATACGTACGTTGTTCCACACTTACGCAGGTATGCAGGTATGCAGGTTTGCTACGACGGGGTATTTTTATATTCTTAAAATATACCCATGAAAGGAAAACTGCTCGTATATCAATACCCAAAAGGAGCGTTTAAAAAAATCATAATATAAAAAGGGTTCTTAAAATGTTCGAGTCAACCATCTCCTCGCATTGAATGAGAATTTTATGAGGGGCTAAAAAATTATAAAAATCTTGTAAAAAGGTATTAGCCAATTTGTAACCAGTTCAGTGCAAACCCAACAGAGATTTAGCCTGTTTTGATTTCTTCTCCCATAACAATAGCGGTGGGCACCTACTAAATTTACCACTTTCATTTCACCACAAATACACGACAAAATTGAATATTCTAAATTGGTTTTAAGCTGATTCCAAAGGAGATTACAAAAATAAACTTATTTGTTCAATTACTATGAACAAATAAATCAAAACCCATTTTGAGATGCAAACCTTCCCTCATCCAACACAAATCATACTAATATTATAAATGTGAAAGTTTGTATGTATGTTTGGATATTTGGAGCTACATCACGCATAAACTATTGGACGGATTAAGCTAAAATGTTGCAAGAACATAGCTTACATATCACATTAACATATAGACCTGATAATGTCCACAACGAAGCTTGGGGCTCCACCCTGGTCCTGTTAAGTTCCAATGCAAACCTTATGGAAGGATATCATTTATAAAATTACTAACTGTAGTTGTTTGTCAGTTAGGGACAAGGAAATCAGATGGTAAAACTAAACAAAGATTCGATAGTGCTGGTCAGGTTAGTATTTTTAATGAATTTTAATTTGTCGCGAGCGAAGCCGTGGGTAGCAGCTAGTAAATTATTAAGTCACCCAATATCAATATTTTGAAATGTTATAAAAATCTATCAGATTTTAATATATTTATCACGAAGTTCACAATTAATTATTTTGCTTATTCGCTCCACTAAAGGCCCATCATCATCATCATCATTTTTGCGTATTAGGAAACCCCAGCATAGCTGCTAGCCACATCTTTCACAAGCGGGAATATTGTGTAGCTTACCGGAAAGATAGGATATAGCAGGAAAGGAAAGGGTGAGATGGGACGGCAACCAAATCGACCCTTCAGAGGGCCAACTCCCGTGCCCCTGTGACAGCTGGGATGAGGCTCTCAAACAGGGGATCCGCATTCTGCCCTCCAACTGGTCAACTCAACTGACAGGGTATCCATGTACAACAGCCAGTGACCATTCATTCTTAGGTTGGCAGGTTGGGGACGAAACCCGGAGCTTCTGTCCCTAGACGCTGCAAATGGAGGGACCAAAGGTGAAAGGGAAGTTTGTCATAATGGACAGCCAAAAGACTTACCATATGTAATGACAACTTCATTTGCTGTACCCAATGTCAGCTTCAAAACTGGTATAGACCAGTTTTGAGGTAGTCCTGGGACAGGCTTATGTTTAAAAATATTGTTTTACCACATTAGATATACGTTGAAAGGGCCCATTCTAAAAACTTTTTAATAAACAAACTAGTAAATTCCAAGATTTGCAGAGAATTGGCCATGCCGTTTTTATAAGATATGCAAACAAGTGCTGTGCATTATGTACACAGTACAGTACAGTATTGGATTTGAATGTTCATCTCTAGTATATGTGTAATTAATCAAGATGCTATGAAAAATAATGTCGAATCTTCTTCGAGTTTTCATACTTTGTTAAGTAAGTTATTTCAAGGAATTAAACGTTCTTCAAAAAGCAATGCCTGTTTCTAGGCGCACTTCTATTAATAAGCTTCATTATTATTTGCGTTAATTAATGTTTTCAACTTTTATATGTTATGTATAATATTAATTGTATATTGAAATGTTGAAATTGAGTCTAACAATTTGTATTACCCAAATTAAATTAATGACATTTTATATTTAGTCAACATATAATTCATTGATTGAAATGAACAAAATTTAAATTGCTACTTGGCAATTGAAACCGATCGAAGTTTGAATTTATATGCAGTTAGCAACTTAAAAATTCTGATTTTCAACCCAATAATATTTTTAAGCCGGGGTTGTAGCAATTTACACCACTATTTATATAAAAATTATCCTTAAATTATTTATTCAGATATTTTGTAACTTCTAAAACCTTTGTTCGATAAATTGATGAACTTTTAAGAAGGAAACTATTTTTAACTTGCAAGCAATATAGTTGACTGTCTCGTAAAATTGGATAACTTTAAAGTGGCTTTATAAGACAAGTCGGAGACAGTCTCAACTGCATACTTCGACTCATAAAGCGTCTCGTCGTGTTATTTAAGTTTGGTAAGCTCCAAACCTAAACCATTTCTTGATTATATGTGATTATTTTGACAATAATGATTTATCTTCTTCAAACTTAATGATCATTAAGATAAGGTTTCTTCAGACTTATTACAGTGTGATTTCATTACGTGTATTGCTGGTAACATTAGATTAAAACTATATCAACACCAAAAATAATCGAGTCAAACGTACGAGATAAATATTTCACATTTATTTTAGGTAAATAAATTAATATTCCTTAACAATAAACCAATTAGGGACAGAATTTACTGAAATTTTTATTTCCGAGTATTAAATTATCAGGGTAAAAAATAAATAGATCCATACATCATTTTAGGAGAATAATTTTCTTGGTATAATATGATACAGCATTCTTTAAACAGTGTTGTATAGTGATTGTTCAGTTCGAAACACGTGCTTGATAATGCTGCATAATTTTAGGTTCGGCAAGTAACTTTAATGTAATAACTAAGCTTGCAACACCGTGAAAATTGATGTGAAATAGCTTTTAACTTCTATGAGAGAACCCGTTTTAATAAAACTCTTATATCCGCTAGATTAACGCTGAACTGTAAGAGCAAATATTACAAAACTGTTACAAAGCCCTGGAGGATTTTCGATTTTATTCTGAACTACGATATTTACACGAATCATTCATGTTTCTGCACAAATCGTTCATGTGAACACACACATTATGTTGTATATACCCTATGATAGCTTAATTACATTAATATTCTCAAGTCTCTTACTGCGGTTATCACATTTAACCGAGTTCCATTTTAAAATTAGAGATTAAAATGTTAATGATTTCTAAGATGTTACTCAGTTCCTAACTATGAGAGAGAAACCAAACGTTTTTTTTATAATTACTGTTTACGAATGTCCACAAAAAGTAATTCGTATTTCACATGAAGTCACCAAAATTGAGTTTCCAACAAACAAATATACTTTTTAAGAAAACTTGATGGGTTTTTGCTGTAGGCCTACGGTTATTAGTAGTAGTGAATGAAAACTAAGAAGAAAGATATAAAAATAGTGACGCTGAAAAAGAGTATGAGTATAGCATAACTAGTGGCTTACAGGGGCTAGGTCCTAACATATGGTTTTTGTTTAAGTGGATAATCACAGCTGATGATCATTAGTTTATTTTGCTTATTAATAAAAACACTGTAGTGATATTTCCATAAGAAAACCATTGGATCTTTAAAGTCCAGTGGAGCGTAGCCCGCGTAATTTTTGACATTTCTGATATTTTCCCCACCATCCTTGGCCCTTAAGCTTTAAAATGAATCGTCATAACCTAACTTCTTCCTAGCTCGAGATATTTCCTGGGGACCGATTCCTTTCGGAATTAAATATTAAGATAATATTTGAAACTACTATTTATAGAACAAAAATAATAACAAATTAATAATACTATACAAAATTACTCCCCTATAATTCCTTTGTTAGTAATTTACAGAAAATAGACTCATGTGCCTGCATTACTCTAAATAAGTGTTATAAAAAGTTATTTACGAAATAAAGTTAAAGATATTTTATTTTAGAAGTCTATGAATTATTACAGTTGCGGTGCTAAGACCTTCTCTCTTTTTTTCGCTTATCACAGTCGACTGGCCGGCGGAGTGACTGCAACATCATCGACGGGTTCTGATGTCATATTTAATATTAAACTGAATATTTCTGTGTTGGTGTTTGAGATCCTTGATTAACGTTTTGTTTTGTTTACTCTAACAAAAGCTATCTTTAATTTAAATGGGATATCCGCAGTAAAACATTATTTGAAAACCAGATCAATTTGGTTGAAAACGAAAAAATCTGTAACCGCATTGTTTCTGGTTTGGTTGAAAATCTGTTCGAAGGGTTTGAGGGACGCTCGGTTCACTTTTTAAACTTCACTAGAAGATTTGACGAAGTACGATGTCAAAAAAACGATGTATGAAATATCAATGAAGAAAATCTACTGTTGACTATTGGCTGAGCCACCGCTCAATTCGCCTTTGGAGTCAGTGCAGAACCCTTGAGACTGGGTGTCACGATGCTCCATTGAACCGCTCAAGTGGCTCATCTAATATCTCTTCGGGCGTCATGAATATTAGTAAAGCAAATTACTAATATTTCCATCTATTTATATTTTAGAGTGCTTTTATTAGTGAATTTCCTTTGGAAAGTGAACTATTAGCATGACCCGCACGGTGAAATTTAAGCCCGGGACCACCATAGAAGTTCCTAACATGACCCCCTGAACACGTTTTGTGGGGTCGTTCAAAATTTTATATATATATATATAGACATATATATGTATATATATATATATATATATATATATATATATATATATATATATATGTATGTGTTTACACTCTAACGGTTGCATTTTTTGTCCAATTTACTTCAAATCTGGTAGGGACGTTCCTTTTTGTAATCAGTTGCAAAAGTTCGTTAGGCAAAACAATCGGAAAACTCTAAACCCCTTTTTTGGGGATTAATCTTTCAAATTTTGAGTTTTTGGGCCTTAAAAGGGTCAGAAAATCCCCAGGTGTAAAATCAATGGATGTAAAAAGATGGGAATTAGAGAGGCAATAGTTTTAAGCCCTCTCTCGTCATTCTAGCATAAATATTTACGGAGTTATTAGAGAAAATGTGTATCGACTAAACACAGTACGTTGTCTTATGGGAGTTTTACACTAGAAAATCATGTTATTCCTTTGTTAGAGTACTTTTATCGACCCCAGCAACCTCACGCCTACTTTCAAGCCTGTCTGGACCTTCTCCTAACCTTATAATGCGCAAAATTGTATTCCCAGCTTTGCAAGTAAATGAAACCAGGAGTATCAGAACAGCCAAAAAAATCAATGTTTTCAGATTTCAATAAAAATTGTATAAATGTAAGATTTTACTCGATTTCGAGTTTTAAAAGTTTTTATGTGGAAATTCACTTCCCTCACGTCAGCGTGCTGCGTGCAAACTCGTTTATGGTTAAAACAAACATATTTTCCCCAACTCATTGCCAATAGATATAATTTCCGCAACACCAACTTAATCCTTAATCCCCGACACAACTTCCTTTCAAAATCAAACGTATTATTCTGTCAACTTTTTAATGTGCTCCAAGACCTGAAAACCGAGGTGGATATTGCAAAGTGTAGGTAAATGAAAGAAGAAATGTTTAGGTTAGATTTTTAATTTTTAATTATTTTAAGCAGCTTTTTATTTTAGCTACTTAAATTCGTATTTATGACGATTGTCAATTCTGTATTTATATATTCGTGTGACAATAAAGTGTACTTGATTCTTGAGTATGTTTGTTGAAGTTTCAAAATCGTATTCTTAAAACTTTGAAATAGACCTTGGATTTCCACGAGTATATATTCATGATCCTGCACTGCTTCTTGTCCATATTTAAGAGTTTTCTCATCTAAATAGACAACTGAATCTCCAGGTGTCGGAGTCTGAATACTAAATTAAAGGTGGTTTTTCACCTTAATCTTAATATACTAGAAGTAATGCTTATGCTTACTTCTTCTAGGATTACTTGAGAATTAGCAAGTTGTATATTCTTTTTTATGTTTACTATATACCAATATACCATTTATAATATTGTTTCACTTTCCCTAAACTTGGGTAGTAAGTCAATACAATTAAGACTCAACGAAAATGTAAACAAAAAAGTGTAAAAGTTTATAAGCTTTAAATGTAAGCTAACAGTCCGTCTCAAGTAGACCTAATTAAAACGCAAATCAATCTCTCACGTAATAACGCTTTTAAAGCGCTTACAAATTTTCAAAATATAGATACAAATTTAACCATTCGTTGTTCGTAATTAAATCAAAGTCAATATAATGATAGTAGAGTGTTAGCTAGGTTAAGTGTTAAATAACCGTTATGGCGAGTTATTTAATAGGTAAGTTTCCCTTCCTTGACGAGAACTAATTTCCAGAAAATGTAATAAAGACCTCTTTGTAAAGTACAAGCAAGCTTTGAAATTAATTAACTCCCCTCCAATCCCTTTCCCTTAGAAGGTAGCGAGAGCAAATAGCATTCAAGGAATCTTTTCAAGTGTTCATTCTCTCTTTCCTCTGCAAATTTGACTTTCCAGTTATTGTATGGAAAATATAAACTAATGATGATTCGGGTGTATATTTTCACGTGAAACCATACATTAGAATTAGGTTGAGTGAAATATCTTTGTTGCTTAGTGATATTGTATATTGGCTTAATGCTTATTTGTGTAGCGATTTGTTAAAACATAATCACCAAATATATGCTAATTAATTAATTAATTGTTAAAATATTTGTTACTAAGAAAGTAAATCTATCAAAGTATTTAATTCTTTCAAGTTGTTGCTAGGTAATTTAAAATTAAAGTTTGCAAATATTACAGGAGAAATGGAAGGACTCGGATCTTCAGGAATCCCGTAAGTTAATAGTTCTCATTATAATATTATCTTTCTTAATTCATTTGGCACACTCATCTCCCATAAAATAACATTTTAATTTAAAAAATGTTTTATTTGATTTGATTTTAACACCCTCAAATTTAATATTACCTCCAGTGTGTACATAAAGACCAGACAAGCTGACGGGACGGTTGAATTATTTGGGAAGACCGTAGCACATCTGATTAGCTGTTTAATACTTCGACCCTTCTGTTCGTTTGTCCACCAAATCAGGGTTTTACAGTCATAAAAGTCCAGCCATTTCGAAACACGGTACTGATCAACTAAGCGATACAGAATCATCCAACCAATATCATTTTGGAACTAAAACTGCATGAGATTGAAACCCAGAGAAATAACTTCAATGTTTTAACAGTATTCTGTGTAAACTTCTAATGAGCTACGAGAGGAAACATTTGTTAAGAATGCAAGAACATAAGTTAAAGGTTCCGTCGAATAAAACCAGTATTTACATCATTATGAGTAATCTAGTATTTACATCATTACTAGATCATTTTACCTTGAGTTTAGATAAAATTAAAAGACTAATTTACATCTGGTTCGATGATCAGTATTATCTTATTGTTCAAAATAATTAAATTATATAACGCTATATTGTGTGTTGAAACCTGTAAACAAACTTGGACATACAAGCTCCAAACATTTATCTAGTCTAGTAGATTTATTTAGTCTTGAAATTATTTTGCGTATGTTGCCCATCAGCTAACTAAATAAAATGGGTTAGAAATAAATCCATATTGAATAAACTTGAGAGAAAAGTCCTAAAATAAGATATTTAAAAATTATCCATAATCGTTTTTACAAGAAACGAGCGAGCTTTTAGTTTAATTGAGTATTAAAAATATTATTGTTTTGAAGAGTAAATTGTGATACAAAAAACGGTTTATTAATTTTAAGGGTTTTTAAAGTCAGTGAAATCATAACTAGACTTCACAAAGACTATATATAGATGTATTTTTTATGATTTTACTGTCTCTTTCTTGGCGTTTTTCAGGTAAATAAGGGCTTTAGAACAACAAAATGAAAGTGAAGCAGGGTTTGAGTCACTTCCCATTAAAATAGTCAATGTGGTGCTCTCTTGTAACAATTCTATTAAAGGGTAGAGTTTCAGGGAGCGGAAGAGAACGCGAGAGAGACCAAGTCGCAGTCGGTATCGCAGTCCGAGTGTCTTCCAGTGGGGTGTGAAAGCCTTCAGAGGACCCCGCAGTACCGAGGAAACCAAGGTCCAGAAGTTGAGAAATAACAAAGCTTGTTATTTTTTTTAAACAGGAGACCCGAAAAAATTGTCAAGAAAAATGAGAAATGGAAATAGCATAGCTACTTAATGTAAAATGTGTTTAGCAGACTCTTAATTGGTTTTGACTGACACTATTTTTTGTGTGTTCACTTTAGGTTTTGTTACGTCTTGAAGTATACGTTTTTTCTTGCCATGTCCAAACATCTAAAGTGGGTGTAAAAATGCCAATGCTAACTTGGGATTTGGACAGCAGTGAATTTATACCTAGCATATTGGGAAGTCCAATGTTTTCTTATAGAGAATAAATCAAATATATCCCCCTTATTTGATATATGCGTTATGGGTCATAAGTTATTGGAATGTGCACGTTCATCTAGCTGTAACCTATTTATAATCGTGACAGAATTGACGCCGCGAATGTGGAAACTTGGTCAAATGTTATTCTTTTGAAAATAAATACAATTTTGTCTCGTTTCCTTGTTTATTTTAGTATAAACTTGGTGAATGGTTTTATTTTTGTTTGGACGTATGGCTTTATTAAAAATAAAACTATTTAACCTAAATACAAAAATACTCTGTTTTCCAATTATCGTTTTTTTACTGGTGACATTTAAGTTCATAATGACTAACATGTTTCATTAGATTTTTCATTCCCTTTTTGACGAATTTCCATTGAAATTCCATGAGTTCGCACGTTTGCTGAGACTGGGGGATTTGTATTGCTTATTGTGTCGTATATTTCTCAGATGCATGTAAGAGTTTCTCTTGAACACTTTCTTAATTTATCATTAGCTATGTAATATTGTGTTGGTTACATATGGAACAGTTTTGAACTGGGCATTTTTATACGATAATACGTACATAAAACGTATACAGTACATGTACAAGTTCACTAAATCCAAATTTGTTCAATCTTTATTGACAATTTTCCATTTTGTATGTACTTTTTACTTTTGTATAATAACAGTATAAGTGCAAATACATTTCATTGAGATGTAAGGCATACATATTTATCATATTCTAGGACATAAAGATGTTTTTAAAAATATTTTCGTTGTTAACAATAGTGCGCTTTGTGTGTTAACCACTTCTTTAGTACCTCTCACTTGTCATAAAACTAGTTTTACGATTACAAAATAAAATAACTATTAATCCAATAAATTTTTTATTGCAGTTATAATATTTTATACATATTATAAAATATATGTTTTATTTATCATCCAAACAATGACTTTCATGGGGACAAATATTATCCTAACTTGCTACCAATCTCGTACTGCTGTCTACCGGAAGATCGGTAATATTGAACACAAACCAGTATTCACATTGGCTCTTACTGGCTTATGTCATAATCAGGTACCGACTGTCGGATAGGCTCCAGGAAACGTTCTGTAATTCACAGGTCAGTTTTGGTAATGGCAAATCCATTTCATGGGGCTCTAAACCCCCCCCCTCACTTCCATGTTGCTATACCCCAATCGTTGACACGATCGTTCAATCTACTTCATCAAGATTCTGTCGCTAAAATATAGCTTTTCTATTATTGAGCTATACTTACAAATCTTGAATATTAGCCTTCTTATTTCAAATACACAATCTATTGTGAGATATACTTTTGCGTAATTATAGGCTTTTTATCTTACATTTTAGGTCAGGTTAGGCTAGGTTACGTTAGGTTAGGTTATGTTAGGCTAGGTTACGTTAGGTTAGGTTATGTTAGGTTACGTTGAGTTAGAGCAAACAATACATTGTTGAATACCATAGCTCCGTGATGCAAAAAATAGCCTAGTATGGTTAGGCTAGGTTACGTTAGGTTAGGTTATGTTAGCTTAGGTTATGTCAGGCTAGGTTAGGTTATGTTAGGCTAGGTTATGTTTGTTAGGCTAGGTTAGGTTATGTTAATCTAGGTTAGGTTAAGTTGGGTTTGAGCAAGCATACATTCTGGAACACCATAGCTCCGTGATACAGAAAATTGACTAACTAACAATTTTGTTAGAATTTTTTGTTGTTGTTAGATTTGTGAGAATTGACAAAACACAAAGTTTTAATACAAACCCTTACAGTTTTAATACAAACCCTTACAGTAAAGAAAATCTGCCAAATACATCATATCAGGTAGATCTGTTATCTATATAAAACATGTCGTTAAAAGCTTAGCTTATTAATAGCAAACAAAGTGGTCTCTAATCTTCTCTGAATCCTTTCGTAACTTTTGAGACAGTTATGTGAACAAAGTGATTCCTTATATATGATTTGATATTGGTATTCTCGTCGAAGATGCAAAGTGAATTCATCCTCCGTGACTTGAAAGTTGAAGAGCGGTTCGAATTCCTTCTTAGTTTCCCTTCATACTTCAAATGGGCGAATTAGCTTAGCGAATTCGCCCAACCCCATCTTTTCCATGATAATCAATGCGTACCCTAGCTAACTCATGCAAAAACATATATTATTCTTTGTTTAAAATGGTGTTTAACTAGATAACCAATAATTTGACTCTTCTTTCTTCAATACTGTTATTATTGTGTCGCTGTGCTATAAAAACATTAAGTTTACTATATTGTTTATTTTAATAGTATTTATTCATGGTAAATGGAATAGCATTTTGAGTACACCTTTTTGAGTTTTGTTACATAATTATGTGTTTCCCTCGACCTATAGGCCACCGGGCTGTTTATAAATACTCTCATCTCAAACAATGAAACATGGAGAGTTACAGGTAAATGAAGTTGTATCAGAATATTGACATTTAGCGACGTGCCCTCTGACTGACCTTGGTTGTGGGCGTGGCTTGGCCCCCACCCTCTCCCCTACCTTGTCACCCCTTCCTCCCTAGAGCGTTGCATGTACTGCAATTTGCACCGGCCGGGATACAAGGGGTTGAACAACCGCGCAACATCGATAGTCGTGTACTACCGCACACAAACAACGCACTCTACTGAATATCTTCTGTACAATCAGTGGAGGATTTCTCAACATACCGGTATGTTGCACAGGCGAAATAAATAGATAAACCTCTTTACTGCTGGAAGACAATAAATGTACAGCATAGCATGCGTCAAAACAATAATTGCATTAGCCCTGAAACAAATAAAGAAAGAACCAGCTAGGCGATTTTTTATACCTGAAGAAGATGATTTTAAGCCTCAAGCCGATGCATGCCTCAAGACTTTGAGGTCCATGAACTCATCCACCGAGTACAACACGTTCGACACTAAACCTCGAGTTAGTTTTTTTTTTTTTTTTTTTTTTTTTTTTTTTTTATTTTGGCTTACAGCTTTCGAGTCTGATGCCTTCCGCGATTTTATTCCAAATGCCAACACCAACCTGATAGGGAATACGTGTCACACAATCTAACTAAACATGTGCTGTACTGTTCTGTACACATTTTTAGATCTTGTGTTGTAGCTGTGTTAATCTCTGCTCTGAATTGAGTCACCTTTGAATTTGCAGAAGGTCGCAGTTTCTATTATGTATAGCTCTGCCAGAGTCAACAAACCTAGTTCCCGGAAGGCATCGCGACAATAAAATGAAATAACAATTAGTTGTGGCTTCGGTGCATCTGTTTTTGTAAAACACATTCACTGTCACATTCACTGTCAATTCATTCTATTTTGTCAGTTTTATCTCCCAGAGAACGTCGCACATTACCCGCTATTAAGGGTAAAGGGTGCGGGTTTGCCCAACTAACGTACTAGGGACACTAGAGAGCTTCAGTTAACGTGTGAGGATCTTTGAATCCGTCCCTTCAACAACACCTAAACATAATCCCGCTGTTTCTGCTCTTAAATAAAACTAGGTTTATTTTTTTATTGTAAGTATAACTCGCTGATTATTTTATGCTTGAGTAGGGCCATAAATGGAAACGATTATAATACTTCGCAGTTAAATCGAGTTATTTAAAATTAAATAATCGTGTTCAAGATGTTATGGTGGCTTTTCATTTATTTATTTATATATTATTTGATTTATCAATGGATCAACCATTTAAAAACCACAGATGGCTAGGTATACATACAGTACAGATAGATATAAACCTTACAAGCGTTTAATAACTATTACTTGGTTCACTATTAACAGAAGTGAAGTTTATTTCATAAACCTTATATCTCTAGGGTCTATAGACCGTGTTTACTACCAGCAAATCTGTCCTGGTAATACCGCAGTAACTGTTGTATTTCATTATAAGTAACTATGACAATCTCTCAGGGAGACAAAATATTGGAAAATCCACAGTTTGCAGTTAAATATGTGATAAAATGAGTGGAGGGAAATCATATTCCTTTAAATACCTGTTAAAATGCTGTGGCCGCGAGTTCCATTCCAAGACCAACCGAATACTTAAGCGATATTTTATCTACCGAAGGACACTACCAGTCTCTGAAACCGTGCCGACACCATTTGCAATGTTTAAGGCTTAACAACATAGGAAGAAAAGCCATTTCTCGATTCCATCGGAAGTACTTTAATTATGAATTAATCCAATATTGATTTTTTGTCCAATAGAATGAAAAGTTAGACGAGCTTACATAATCTAAAACCATTTTTTTAAACTATGTCCTGAGGTGTATAAGTTAGATTAATTTTAAAGTGTAATCTTTAGGTTTTTTTTCTTGCCCGATGATATTCAAAGTTATCTAAATCTACATATCCTTTATTCGGTATTTTTTTTAATATATTTAAAATTGCTTCCAAGCGATCTATTACCCCATTGAGCTATTACATCTGAAATATCGTCGCTTCTAAAAGCGCAAGTTGACGGAATGGTAAACTAGTAAAAGACAAAACAGATTTACAGTACTAAGATATTTTTGCTTAGGGAGATTTATTAACTTTATTTTTAGAACAATTACAAAAGGATTCGAGGCAGTTCAATATGACAAAAAACACATTTTACTGTAAATACTGTTTCCCATCAATGTACCCAGACATTTATTAGTGAATTTCCTTTGGAAAAGTGAACTATTAGCATGACCCGCACGGTGAAACTTAAGCCCGTGACCACCATAGAAGTTCCTAACGTGACCCCCTGAACACGTTTTGAGCGATCGTTCAAAATTATATATTGAAATTCCTTGAATCCTTTTGTAAGTGTTATAAAATAAAGTTAATAAATCTCCCTAAGCAAAAATATCTTAGTACTGTAAATCTGTGTTGTCTTGTACTAGTTTATATACCGGGTGTCCCACGAAGAGGTTTAAACGTTTGATTTTATATTACGTGCCCATTCATGCACCGAACTTTTTTAAACTTTACACAGTTTACAAAGTAAGTTCTAAAAATAATCTGGAAAAATTTCAGCTCCCTAACCTTAATAGAAACAAAATGGCGGCATATTGAAAAACGATACTTTAAAAACATTAAAAAAGGTGTTTTTGGTTTTATAAAATATTTGTATTGTTAATTCTAGGGCAATATGACTTTTAAAAGAACTAGAACATAGTATATATGTGTATGCACTCTGGCGGTCGCATTTTTTGTCCGATTTACTTCAAATTTGGTAGGGGTGTTCCTTTCTATAATCAGTTGGATAAGTTTGTTGGGCAAAAAAATCGGAAAACTCTAACCTCATTTGTTGGGGATTATTCTTTCAAATTTCGAGTTCTTGGGCCCAAAAAGGGCCAGAAAAGCCCCGGACGTAAAGTTAGTACTTGTATGTATTAAGATGGGAATTAGTGAAGCGAAATTTGTAAGCTCTCTTTCGTCATTCTAGCATAAATATATACCGAGTTATTAAAGAAAATGTATATCGGCTAAACACAGTACGTTGTCTTATGGGGTTTTTACATTAGAAAAGCATGTTATTCATTTGTTGGTGTATTTGTATCATCTCCAGCAATCTTGTGCCTACTTTCAAGCCTGACTGGACCTTCTCTTAACCTTATATGCGCAAAATTGTATTCCTAGCATTGCAGGTAAATGAAACCAGGAGCATCAGAACAGCCAAAAAATCAGTGTTTTCATATTTCAATAAAATTGGAATAAATGTATTTTTCTACACTGTTTTTGAGTTTTAAAAGTTTTGTACGTGGAAATTCACTTCCCTCACCTCAGCATGCTGCGTGCGAACTCGATTTACGGTAAAATAGAATGGCACGTAGAACAAATATGAATGCAGGAAATATTAAATGCGTTTCTAACTTAAAATGAGGAAACAAAAAAAATCAGTGCCCAAACCTTCCCCGGTGTTTGAGTTATACAAAATCTCTGTAATCCAAAACGTTAAGTAAATACGGACACGTTACATGGCGCGGACCTGGGGCTGTGTGCTAAGCTGGCTCTCCCATTATCAAGGGGGGAGGGGAGTCTGTTTGACTTCCGGGGGAAGGGGGGCGGAGATGAGTTTAATTGTGAGTTTAAAAATCGCTGACTTACGCTTTACATTTAAACGATCCTAAAACGAGGGACATCTCGACTCTCGCTTATCACCGCCATTTTGAGAGCTGGAGTTGTAAGAATACTTGGGTAATGAGTTTTGGGTTTTGAAATTTATTGGAAAGATGGATGTTAAGAAACCAGAGAAGATTTACTTGTACGATTTTAAGAAAAGTTGATTATACGATGTCTTATACTACGGTGTTTGTTAGTTAAAAAATCGACGAGTGATTTTTATTGTTTGTTATTTTACAATGATTACGGGATGTAATAAAATACGTCTTACAACACTTAAGATATATTTATACTTATACTGATTCACATACAGATGGTAAACATATATAAAAGATGGTACTAGGCACATATATAAAAGATGGTACTAGGTATGTTTACCGTCTGTATGTGAATCAGTATAAGTGTAAATATATCTTAAGTGTTGTAAGACGTCTTTTATTACATCCCGTAAGTAATAACAACACGTAATATGCTAATAAAAAAGTTGTTTATAATGATTGTATATAACTGGAGAATAAGTAACGGTTTATTAGGATTTTTAATGTTTTAGATAAAATGTATGTTATTAGATAGGCAGGTATGAAGCCACGTTGGTGGCGGTCACTGAATCAAATTGAATGTTTTTCTAATAATACCTACAATGACCGAACGACAGGTAACTTAAAACCTTCATTGTTAGTCTACAATGATAGTCTAAGAGTCGTGTTCGGTTTCACGGTCGTATCAGGCTTGTCTCTCGTTTCAGTTTCGTGTTGTCCCGTAGAAACATTCATCCAGCCCTGGTCATTCAGAGATCAAACTGAGTTCCGTTGTTAATATATGTTAAATGAACAGTAAGACGACAACACTAACACTATAACACTATAACACTATGTAAATGTATAAAGACTAATTAATTTTTAATTGATATTGATTTTAAAGTTTTTAAGAAAGATTACTTTAAAATGAATCCATAACACAAATCAATGGTTTTTGTGATCTCTGTTACTGCTATTATTTTAATTTTCGCGGTTTATTTATATTTTTCCTGATTACTCCCTAGAAGTATTATTTAAGAAAGTTAAATCATGTCCCAATTTCAAATATTATGCTGAAAAATATGTCTTCTTATATATTACCTTTATGCTTTACTATCCATAGTTTAGATACGCACTTCGATGTATATCCTCTCTCAATATATGTTAAGCATAAACATATAATTTTGAGTTATATCACGTTACGAAAATTCTTTTTAATGGCTTCCAAATTATAAAAAAACTATTTAGAATTGGTGAGGTGTGACATACCAAAACAAAACATATGTCAATATTTAGTATAATAGAAAATGCATTCAATACACATTGCTCACAAAATTTAATGAAGAAATGCCACAGAAGGTATTTCTTATGGATACCTAAACTATTTTAATAGATATAACTGAAAAGGCGTTCAAATGATACTTGGAAAATATACAGGGTGGGAGAAAAGAAACTAGGTATTAAAATACCCCCGTCGCAGCAAACCTGCAAACTCAGCGAATTTACTATGGAGATATAAATGTCTTAATACTACATAAAGCCATTTACCAAGTTTCATAAAAATATATTCACAAATAAGCGATATATACAATTTTAATTATTCTCCATAAGAATAACATTGGGGCTGAGTACGCAGGTTTGCTGCAACAAGGAACACAAAAAATTGGTTTTTATGCTAATATCAATATAACTCAACTAGGTGAAGTCGTATACCAGTTTTAATTAATTTCTGGTCATAATTAAGGGAGACAGAGCATTTAATTATTATCCATAAGAATAACATGGGGCCTGAGTACGCAGGTTTGCTGCTACGGGAGAACTATGCAAAAACAATTTTTTGGAGCAAATATCAATAGACCTCAACGAGATGAAGCTGTATACCAAGTTTCGTCAGTCTACGTTCATAAATAAGCGAGGTAAAAACATTTTCTTTTCCTCCATAAGAATAACATTAAACAACGTACTGTGTTTAGCACTTTCAATATCTCGGTAACCAATTGACGTAGAGGAATGATCGAAATACCAAATTGTGTGTTTTTTTAAGCTGAATCGAATGGTCAAAACTAAAGTTTGACTTTTTCAAAAATTATGTGTAAAAAATTCAAAAAACCCATTTTTGGGGTACAAAACCCCCCCAAAATACCCGTTCGGATAAGTCTATCTGTCTGGTTTTCGAACTTAAAGTCATAAATGCTGCTTTACATGTTTATACCAAATTTCGTCAAAATCGGTTATTTTTTACGAGAGTTGTTGTGCTCACGGGCACATATATATATATATATATATATATATATATATATATAGAGTATATATACAGTATCGAACGAATGGTGTTTTTGGGGTCTGGGGACCTCAAAACGAAAAGTTATCATGGTCCCGGGCCTAGGTCTTACCATGCCGACTACGGTAATAGCTTCTTCCCTATTTAAGGGAAATTCGCTAAGACTGTCATAAATTCTGTAATATTACTGATTTAACTGAGTACTTGGGTGCACCAAGGATGAGGTAAGTTCAAACCTCGTTCAGTGGAGGAATTAAAAACAGAATTCAAGAGGGATCACCAATATCCCGATTGACTTCTAGAAGAGTACACATCGTATCCCTGGCCGTTTGAGGAAGTCGGTGAACACCGATGTCTATGTTGAGATCCAACTGATTGCTTTGTTTTCTTATGTAGCGAAGAACAGTATGTGGTATTTTTAATAAACAACTATCATTATTACGGAATTTGCAATAGTTTTTTAATACCTAGTTACTTTTCACCCTCTGTATTTTACCTATCCTACTAATATTATATATGTGAAAGTTTAGATGTATTTGTATTTATATCACGCATAAACTACTGGACCGATTAAGCTAAAATTTGCATAAATATAGCTTACATATAACATTTACAGACCTGATAATGTACGCAACCAACTATAGGGCTCCACCCCACGGGTACTGTAAGTTCCAATGCAAATCTTACGGGAGAATATAATTTATAAAATTACCAGCTGTAGTTGTTCGTCAGTTAGGACAAAGGAAGTCATTTGGTAAAACTATCAAATATTTGATTGTGCTGGTCAAGTTAATATTTGTAATGTGTCTTAAAATGTCGCGAGCAAAACCGCAGGTAACAGCTAGTAATGTTATCATTAAACAATTTTGTTTAATAATAGCCCAAGTTTATCGAGATATACTAAAACGACCAGGAAATGGATTTCAATGCTGGAAATAGCGTTCGATATACCAACACGGTGTATCATCATGTCGGCCGCGACTTAGCCCACCCAGTTAGTTGCAGCGCTGGCCGATGGCTGAGCCACCGCCGCTGATAACGCCGCGTCAGGGTTTTGGCCGCCTATTATTTCGGACGTAAAATCAATTCCAATCGTATTCGCTTGCAAGTTAAGCTCGTTACGGCCGAGGTTTAACCCCCCCAAATTTTCCCCGAGAAAGTTCCCCCTTTAAAGTTCTCTGGCAAACCATTGTCTCACCTCATTATTCTGTTAAAACACTCCTCGGAGGACCGACGCGATCTGGTTACTCTCCCCAACATCTTGAGACGCTTTTGTTGGCATAGTGATGTGCTTAGCGATTGCTGCCCAGTACTGATTACAACTGATACAAGTACTTTTTAGTACCGGTTACACATAGTGATTACTTCGTAACCATGATTACTCTCTATGACAATGGTTCATGTACCGGATGTGAAGGCCTATAAAAAATTACTGTTAGAAATCGTTTTGGTACTTCATCAACTGAGCCTGAACTAGGAATGTTTAATGTTAAAAATATGTTAACAATGATTTGGCAAACTAAACCATCTAAGTAAATTTAATTCGTTACATGTATTCATGAACTAACAAATTTCAGATGGTCTGCAATCATTTAAGTTCATGTGATTGAGTCTAGCACTAGTAATGACCCAAAAGTACCTAGTTCCTGTATCACTCAGTCATGGCTTCCGTTTCTGATTCCTTAGTATTCAGTGTTCATTAGTTCTGGGCGGGTAACTGTATTCTTTACTCGGCGTTTATGATATCACTTACCGCGGATGTACTCATGATTACTCTGTATGTAGGATTACTCTGTACTTTTATATTCGTAATGTTTTTATTCAGATTCTTTTGCTGGCAACCAGTACTGACTGCAGTAATACCAACACATCACTAGTTCGTAATGCTCAGGAATCAAATATATTGTTTTGACTTCAGGTGCAAGTCAAGACAACCAAAGTTATACTGCTGGACAAAATATTATGACTAATACATCATCACCGTTTTCAGCAGATTTGTCGCCCCATTGTTCCACTATTTTATTACTTTATTTATAAATAAATATTTGAGACATTACAAAAATTAAGTTGTAGATTTAATTGATTTAATATGTTACACATATTTTAAGATAAATTCCTCAACTATTTCTGGGACTATTTATTTGTACACAAATGATTTTTAAAATATCGTTCTTCTCCATAGTTACTAATATTTTCTTAATCGTTAATAGTTTTAATTTTGTTAAATGGTCCACTCTTGAAGGTTGTTTGCTGTTTATTTTGGAATTATTTATTAATGAATTTTTTTTGGATGGTTGTTGACAGTAAAAAACTGTAGAGAGCAAAATAGTAGGGCCTATATATATACTTAGTAGGGTATATATATATATATATATATATATATATATATATATATATATATATATTATCAACGTAGGAGACACATTCCAAAATAGCTACATTGTGTTTACAGTGGATAGTGATGGTGGGAGTATGATGCTCGATGCTCACCTCATATTCCAGAACGTGGCACAGATTTAATAGTTTCAATTCATTCTCATTTCTATATGTATTCATGTATTAACTATATGTGGAACCTTGAAGCTATATATGCACGGATTGAAATTCAAGGGTGGTTGACTGACTAGGAGCTAAAGAAGACGTTCGGGAGGGAAATGAGCGAACGAGTTAGTTTAACTCAAAAATACCAAAGTCTATTCACTAAAAAGAGTTTTGAAATAGACAAAAATAACACTTATAATATCTAGGTAGTTAAATATTTCAGTTGAGAATAGGTAAGCTACAGTACTTAAATCAGTGCAAAAGTCAAATATACAACTTTGCTAATTGTCAAAATCCTGTTAAAGCAGATAAAATGCTATTATAAGGACAGTTCAAAGTCATAATTTGGAAGATTGTGTTTTTTTCTGCTAGACATAAAATAACCTCAATGTACAATCACTAAGAATATTTAGTACTTAGGGTTCATCCATAAAAGTATCCTAATTCGGATGATCTGATTTGACTTAAAATAAATATCAGAATTGAAGCTGGGTAAAACAGTAGGCCCCGTAAAATTTTTTTTTATCCGAGGTAAAATTTAGTAATTAGATAAATAATATCCTCAAGAAACTTGTTTTCCTCAAATCAGTGAAGGCTTTCTCTATTATCAAAAATGTATAGTTCGTACAGTATTTATCAGTTAGAGTATGTTAGAGTGTTAGTTATTATAGATTATGGTAACAAAAACTGACTCTGTAAAATAATGATCTTAAAATCAGAATAGTTAATAAAATTAAGTTACTATATTTTAAGGAATTTTGTTCTTCATAAACCGTTTTCGTAACCACCCACCTGGTAACTGAATATAATTTCTTACTTTGTTATACGAATAATTGGATCTAAAAATATGTATACTGGGTCACACATTTAAATATACGTTTTAATATTTTATGAAATATAGAATAGAATAGAATAGATTTTATTTTCTCAGAAATAAAACATTTCAAATTACAATTTCACAGTAAACTAAATAAATAAACATTATTTTTCTTGCTCTCAGTCCACAGTTCATAATTTAAACATAATATCATTTATTATCCTGCCAGAACTGACCATCTTTAACCCTGAATAATTTAGTAAAATATATATTAACAAAAAATATATATATATCACGTAAATTCTGAGAAAAATAGGGCCTCTAAAGGCTAAGCATGTTTTAGAGGTTCCAACAAAAGGGTTTAATAAAATAAAATACGCTCAAAGAAAAATTAAATGAGTACGCTATGGAATGTCTTACATCTAAATACTTGACAAATTTATTTTATAATCAATCTCTAAATTGCATTAGAATATGTCAAAAAAAAGTTTAACTATGACTAAAATATACTGCCTTATGGAAAAATCAAACAATAACTGAAAAAATGTTTTTTACACTATGATTCTATGGTAAATCTCCCACAAAATGTAAATTAGGTAATTTTATCAGTCAAAATATTTAATGTTTAGTTCAATATTTTCATTAACACGTCTATATTTTCTAATTCCAATAGCCAATGTTTTAATTTTACCATAACAATATTTTTGTTTTTAGCTTTTTTTTATATAATCAGGAATCATATTGAATACTCTCGGACCAACGAAAGAAAATTTTTTAGTAATTGGGTTTTGGAACAAGGCTGTGATAGTGAGTTCTTTATTTGCTTCGATAAGAGTCAGTATTTTGGGGGAGATTTCCACTTTATCATAAAAACCTTTTAAGACCTTATACATAAACAGATACCTTAAGAACAGAATTTTTAATTATAAAAACAAAAGTCTTTAACTGTCTCTTTGGCTTCTCCTAGCTATTTATCTAACAAAATGTTTTTGCTGTAGATAAATTACTTCTAAATTTGAAAGATAATTTCCACCGTAGCAAATAAGCCCATATTCCAGTCTACTAACAACTCAGGAAAAGTACAGGGAACGTAATACATTTTCTGAACACATATCTTTTGAAAAATAAAAATACCTCAAAACACCATTTAAAATTGATTTCAATTTTGACATGGGAATTTTCCAGTTCACTTCCCTATCAAGAAAAATTCCCAAATACTTAATAGAATCCACTTACTGAATGGTTTCGCAATTAATTGCACAAGGAAAATGTTTTCTGAGGCAATTAACACATCTATAATTTATGGGACCTGAAAATTGGACATCTTTTCTTAAATTGAAATTAATAAATTTGGTTTTCTCAGTACTTAAAAGCATGAGATTCCTGGCAAACCAGAATTTTAGTCTCAGTAAATCTGTATTTATATCACTTCTAATTGCCTCCAAGTTGTTGCCTAGATAACAAAGGGCAGTTCCATCAGCAAATGAAGTTAATTTACCTTTAAAGGATGCACCTTTAAGGATGCACAAAGATCATTTATGTATATTAAAAATAAAATTGCTCCTAAAACTGACCGTTGAGAAACCCCATATAAAATTTCACCCATTTTACTAAGCACCCCATTAATTCTGACACGTTGTTTTCGCCTTGTTAAGTAGCTTTTGAACCATTTGTGTGTGAAACACCTTATTCCACAATTGAACATTTTAGCAAGAAGTATTTCATGATCGACAGTATCAAAAGGTTTTTAGTATCTAAAAATAAACCGGTGACATTCTGTCCTGAATTGAGTCCATCATATAATTTTGTCGTAAAATCATTCAAAGCATGTTCTGTTCTTAAACCTTCCCTAAACCCAAATTGATTCCTACAACAAAATGTGTGTTTCCCAGAAATTTAACCAATTTTGTCTTCATGATTTTTTCAAATAGTTTTGCAAATGTTGGGAGTAATGAAATTGGACGGTAGTACTTGATTCTGTTTTTGCCCTACTTTTAAAAATTGGAATCACTACAGCTTCTTTCATTTTACAATGAAAAACTCCGCACTCAAAACTTAAATTAATTAAGTGACATATGACATCCTGAATTTGGGGGAAAACAGCTTTTAATAAAGAAGAATTTATTCTGTCTATTCCCGGGGAAGTTCCATCTTTCAAGGATTGCACAATTTTTAATATTTATTTAACTGTTATTGACTCAATAAACATGGAATTGATCTGAAAATTAGTTTGAAAAATCTGCTAAAAATTTTGAAATTCACAATCGCTTATGTCAGTGGTTTCAATTTTAAAATTGTCCACTACACTCAAAAAGTACTTATTAAATTCATTTGAAACAGTTTTATTTTCACTTACTATCCATTTATTTCTAAACTAATTGATTTATCAACTATTTTATTTTGATCAGTAATTTAATTTACTTCTTCCCACAGTTCTTTGCTACTACCTTTACAGTCATCAAAACGTCTACGGATAAATAAATGTTAATGTTCATGTTTATGTATATAACGTTTACTGTAAAAATTAAATACGAATTAATAACAACTACTAAATTCAACCTCAAGTCAATGTATAAGCCAGACTCTAACTATTGCAATGGAATCAGCGACATAAAGATGACTTAAAAATAAAACAAAGAAACTTCAAAACTGAGATGGAGTGTGTAAAACAATAAGCGGGTGCTCAGATATACTGTTGGAAGGGCGCCACAAGTAGGATTCAATAAACCCGCGAACATCAAACGTCATGCAAATATGCCTCTAATGAAGACTAGTACAGTTGCCGCCAAAATGGGACCCCCCAAACACCCATACACTGGCCCACTCAATGGCCTGGAAACCCCTCTTAGCACTGACGTCATACTTTTCTCCCTTTTCCTCGCATGAGACTTTTTACGGGAAAAAATCCAGGAACAGAAAAACAGTCTGCAGCTTTACTTTGACAAAATATATGAAATTAGTTCACTGAGAGCTTTAACACAGGTATACCATTATTAGCCAATTATATTTCTCCCACAACAATTTAATTTAATTTATTCTTTTTCTACAAAGAACACATAATTAAAATCGTCTTCTCAACAAAATATAAATAAATAAAACAGCTTTACACGTGGGTTGTTGATGTAGCCATAAAAAATAAGCTTGACATAATAAATCACCTTTCCCAGGTACTGCGAACCAGATAAAATCATTTGTATCGCTTATTAGACATTCAATAATAAGGTTTAACTTTGAATATCTTCTTGCAATACGGAGTACTGAGGCTTTGGCGCTTTTCGTATCGCTTTGGTTTGGGTCTCCAGTAATTGGAAATGTCTCCGAAATAGCGAAAGGACCAGAGGGAAAACGTTTTTGCAATGTTCCATAAACCAAGGAACACATGAACAGAAAAAAACATTTGTATCAAATAAACTTCATAGTTTGAACACGATATTCGATAAATAAAAGTACGAAGTAAAATTCAAATACTTGTTGATTAGTTAAAAACCGTACTTACTGTTTCATCAAGTTATAAATCAAGTAAAACAGTTTAGTTAAAACACGCAGTTTACTTATTAAATTTTGAATTTGTTCTTCTTTTTGCATACCAAAGTATCATTTTTTGTACGTTTGCTTTACTTATTTTGTAAATTCGCTTAATTTTTACCGTTGGGACCACTTCATTTATAGAATAACCTAACAAATTAAATTTCATCTAATTTTATTTTAAAAGAATTCTACTCCCAGAACCTTGACAACCCTCCTAAACATGGACAAAATCATGTTATCACTTCAAAAATACAGCTAAGCATTTACATAGCATTCACAAAACGATTTTTCCTCTAAAAAACTAGCTCGAGTAAACACAACTCAACCGCTATTTCCTCAAACCAGATATCTTCGTTATATTTTAAAAGAAGTAGAAAACGTTGTTAATTGAGTTAAAGTAAATACCAGTAATCCTAGAGATATTATTATTAATATTGGATTAAGAAAATCTGTGTACATATGAATAATATGAGGCCTCATTATTCTCTCTTGAGTAGATCGAATTATTTGTAACACTTCATCTACGTACATCTACTGAAATTTAAATAATTTCAAGTAATCTTAAGTTACAAAGATCACTCGCTATTTAAATCAGACTTATGACTACTTAAAAAAGCAGGATCGTGTAAGGAGCTCTTAAAGTTTTAAGAACCATTTCCTTTCTCAAATGGATTGACTATAAATTCCTCGGACGTTAGCAACCTTAACACTGCACTAAACAGCTGCATATAAATTTAAATTAACTAAAATACGTATGTTTATTACTGAAGGCAACATACATATTGTACATATAATGGATTTATTACACTAAATATATTGTCGGGAAAGTAATTAAATAAAACGGAAGGGATGATTAATATTTACTTAATATTTGTTTTGCAAGCTTATTGCAATCAATGACTATTAAAGTGTTTTTTTAATTAGCTTTAATGAAGATTTATAGATTACCAGCTGATGTCCCATTCTCCTCAAGGGTGTGCAAGTATAAAGTTGGATGTTTTGGAAATGATACGTTATAATCAGCTGACTGACTGAAAAACACAACTCCGTAAGGTTGACATTGCACTTTGGAAGCCCACAAGAGGACCCCTACTTAGCCCCTTAGGAGATGCATTTTCAAAAATAATTTCTTAGTGCCCTCCTCATGTGCAATTTGTATGTTTCTAGCCCCCCCCCGGATTTTCCGTGCATTGTCAGTCAGTGGTAGAGTTTTATTTTTCTTTCTAAACTAATTATGTAGGTTTCCATGAGATATTAGTTAATTTTAGTCTAAAGAATAATCGAATTTTTATTTACGTATATATACTATAATGCAAGCAAATTACTAATTAAATACTAATTATAAGGTAATTATGATTTTTTTCATCACTCTGTATTCGAAAATAGCCCATTACCATGCAGCTGAGATCTACGAAAATTATCGATTTCCTTCTAACATAACACAAAATGATCAGCTGACTTTGCCTGTTCTAAACATTACTTTTCCTGTCCCAAAAAATACTTTGCCTGTCCCAAACAAAACTTTTCCTCTCCTAAACAATTGAACTTCCCGTTTCACTCAACAGGAGCACCAGTGTGATTACGTTATTTTTGACGACTCGGTGTTCAACCAGCTGACTTTAACACTAAAATGAATTGTAATTGTGTTTACTTATAGAAAATTACTAGGCTATGAAATATGATATCCTTTTTTTAAGTTTAGTGTGGTTATTTGCATCGTGATGAAAAGTATCGTTCACTATTCGTCACAAATGTCCTATTTCGGGGCTCGATAGCATTTTCCACGCTTGGCTTCGCCTCGCGCGTAAAGTGCTATCCAGCCCCAAAACAGGTCAATGTAGTGAAATATACTAATTCAATCACATTATACGATATTAAAGTAACTGAGTTCCTTAAAATGTAAACTGCAAAGGTACTCTAAAACAGGCTACAGAATAGATTTAAATTAAGTTTTCAACTCTCATGTCAATGAACGGTGAGTAGAGTTAAAGTCCAAACAATTAACAATGCAACACAATTACTGCTGATCGACGCATTTAACGAGAAACACAATTAAAATCGAATTACAAATCAATTCAATGGACCGAATCAAATAACTTGTGACTAAAGAGTGTTAAAATTAGTCAAGCGATTGGTCGAGATAAAATCATCTGAGTTTGATTTCTGTGAATTTGAAGTACACCACTTTATTGGAAAAGTTTATGTTTACATCTTATACAAATCTGTTAAGTACAATCTCTTAGAAAGTACTTAGGTTAGGATATTTTAGCTCATTAAAACAGGAAATCATAACACAATGATATGGGAAATACATGTAGGCAAACAATAAGGCTTATTATATTTTTTAAATCAGTTTAAATCACAAATACAACTTAAACAAATGAATTAACACGCACTAAAAGAATATTTCGACAAATATATTGTGCGACAATATACAATATCCGGAGTTGAAAATAAAATTGTTAATATTGAAAACCTTAATTACTATAAATATTTGTTTGGACTTTACCAAACGCTTCTAGTGTTTAAAACTACACTATTTTTTGAGAGGTAATCAAAAAATGTTAGATAGTCTTTTGTTTTTGAGTTTTAAATTTACTTAAGATAATGGGACGAGTTGCTTTCCCTCCTAAACGCAGTTTTTCTAACCTTTAAATACTAGAAGCGATTCTTTAATTAAATAGGTGGTAATAGTAATTAACATGTCCATAGCTATAATGTGCTTTAAAATACAATTCAAAATCTATTTTAAAATATTCTTTGTACAGTAGCTTGATCAATCTGCATTCTATCATGATTATTATCCATCACGGTGATATCAAGATATTATTTGGTAATATTTTCTACTTCCAGACCGCTGCACAGTTACTAACCTCTGTTATTCCAGCGTCAGAGGTTTTTGGGTACTTTTTTCTCGATATTTTGTTGCAGATGAGTCATTTTGTAAAATATCAACATGTTCCAAATTGCAAACATTTACTCTAACCTCCTTATGTTGCCTTGGTTCTGTCGCGGTTACAATATAGACTATCGTGTTTGGGTGAAACATTTAAGTGTTTAATAAATAAGTGGTGTATTGCTTAAAGTAATGTTATAAGGATGATTAGAAAGATACGTAAAGAGAGAACGTGTTTCTCTGCTTTTTAAATAAATTAAAAACAACATATTGCCTATATATAACCGGTGTGATTTCAATGCCCTTGAGTTATTGTATCTTAGGAGTGGAATCACTCAAACTTGAAATCTGTTTTGCAAGATATGGAGTTTAAATATAACATTTTAAAATACCCACAATGAATAGACAAAAATGTTAAGCATTCATTTTATTTTTTAGGACTTAAGTGTTTTAATAAATTACCAATAGAGATTATAATATGCAACAGCATAAACTTGTCTACTTTCTAGGTCAAGAGGTAGGCAATTGAAAAATCTCATATCAACTTTCTATGAGATATTTTTAGTTAGAGACTGAAATTAATTTTCTAAGAATGCTTTGTTGAAACAAACCAATAGTTTCTGTCATCACATAAAACTGGGTTTTCTATGGAAATGGCTCTGTGGTTCAGTGGTTAGAATTTGAGATTATAATGTTATTGCAAACGATAAGATGTGATTGATGAATATTTATGTACATAAAGGCGAAATTCAGTGTAACGCCACTGTAGGTGTCAGCATGTGAATATTTCAGTAGAACTATAATCACATTTACAGTGTTTTTAATTATTTTATTTTATTTGGTTGAATAAAGAATCAAGAAGCCTTTATTGTCTTACAAATTATACACTGTTAAAACAAAGAGTTGCAGACGGTACACAAAAAGTAAAAATTAAAATCAAAGAGTTATAGACAGTACAAAAAAGGACCGTTTGCATTCCCTTGTTATACTAGTTACTGATCAGAGGATTTAGTCTTTTACTGATAATTATCAAGTATTTCCAAGAATTTCTAAAATATATTTTTGTACTTTAAAGGCTTGCCCATTTAACAAACTTATAACGGTCTATTTTGGCCGTTTCTAGTCACATATATGGAGCACCAATTTCGGGTTAGGAATCATTAAAAACTAAAATAATATTTTCATTTTTGATTAGTCTCTGAATCACTTTTCTAACTATTAAAATGGTTACAATACCTGGTTGTCGAGCGAATCTAAATAATCCGATTTATTAAATTATACCGTTTCGGGAACATGTTCCCTTCTCCAGATCTTCAGAACATCAATCTTCACTCATATCGTGCGGCATATGTGTGTTTTTCAATGTTTTTTTACCGTTTTGACGACCACAATAAACAATTTGTTAATAAATTGGATTACGTAGAATCACTCGACAACCAGGTACTTTAACCTTTTTAATAGTAAAATAATATTCCGAATCCAGAAGAAGGCTTTTATAATAAATGTAGGTATGCATAAGCTTAGTTAATGTAGAGGTGTATTTTCTTCGAAGAACCTTCTGACATTTTCCAGCATTGAAACTGGAATGTCTTACATTCCTCCTGAAAAACAAAAATGAATACAATATTACAAATTTTAATCCTTATAATCATTAAAATAAATTATCCCTACTCAATTCACAGCATAAATCCTTTTTCTTAGAACATCAAACTTACTATTCTGCAAAAGTGCTTTTTTCGCTCTACCTCCCTTCTTTCAAAAATAGAATCAGATGTAAATATTTTTAGGAACAAATTTTAATTATTGTTTCTGATAGAAAATAAGTTCTATAGGGTTAACGATTTTTCAAGTTTCAATCAGTAATTTGTATTTATTATTTTCAATTTAGCATTAATTTTCTTTTGTTATAGATTATGCAACATGTGACGGTTGTCAATGTTATCTAGAATAGTTTTTATGGTAGTAAATTAATATGAATTTTAATTTAAGACGATATATTTCATTAGTTGTTTCTATAATTAAGGTAATATTAAATTTAATTATTTCATATACCATTTTGCTATAGTACGATGCTTCTAGGAAGAGATGATTAATTAACCGCTGCAGAAGATTGTTAGCCTTGGGAAAACCCCACCATACAATAAGACAAGATATACATCGCTAAGGTGGAAATCTTTATCTCGATTTCATAGACATTATGACTGGTAAAACTGATGGAGTGATACTGAAAAAAATCCAAAAGTTCATTGATCGCACCATTTGTAAACTTTACAGTTCATCAAGGTAAGAAATTTGAAAGTGGAACACACCGCAGAATCTTGAATATAAGACGAACTAAAGCATTTCCGATAGCGCTATGGTCATCAGATGGTTCTGCCTAATGGTTGGATCGTCGTCAGTATTTGCCCATCATAATAGGTCAGAAAACAATTCTAGCGGTCGTTTGACGGAATCATTCATGTTTATTTGTTGTATTACAATTTAAAATTGAAGTATCGATAAATCGTAACCTTAGATAATGCGACGCTTGAGACGGATCATGCCACTGATGTTTTGTTTGCAAGTTTGGGCCAGTGACGGAGCCTATATTAACTTTGACACTAGTCAAGGGGCCTTTAACATGAATGTTATTCTCATCCAAGGAACATACAGCTAGTGTACACTGTAATTAAATTTGCAACTAAGTCAACTAATTTAAGTAGGGCCCAGCTATTTTTACGTGGTTTTAGCGAATTTCCCCTATAGGGAAGAAGCTATTACAGTAGGTCTCATGGTAAGACTTAAGCCCGAGACCATGATAACTTTTCATTTTGAGGTTCCCAGATGCCAAAAACACCATTCGTTCAAATTTTATATATGTATATATATATATATATATATATATATATATATTTATATATATATATATATATATATTTATATATATATATGTGTCCGTAAGCACGATAACTCTCGTAAAAAAGGTCCGATCTTAATGAAATTTGGTACAAATATGTAAAGCAACATTTATTTGAACGAGTTCGAAAACCAGACGAATCGCACCATCCAAGGGGTTTTTTTGGGGGGTTTTGTACCCCAAAAATGGTTTTTTTGGGGTTTCCACATGCAATTTTTATTTAAATCAAATTTTAATTTTCACCATTTAATTCAGCATAAAATAAAGAAACAATTTGTGATTTTTGGATCCCGTAGCAGCAAACCTAGGTAATCGGTCCCCATGTTATTCTTATGGAGAATAATTAAAATGTTATATATCGCTTACTTATGAATGTATATGAATGAAACTTGGTATGTGACTTTACTCAGATGAGTTCTAATGATATTTGCATCAAAACCCATTATTTTGTGTTCCTTGTTGCAGCAAACCTGCGTACTCATCCCCAATGTTATTCTTATGGAGAATAATTAATATTTTAAATATCGCTTGTTTGTGAATATATTTATTATGAATCCTGTTAAGTGTTAATGTATTATGTTATATATTCATTGGAAATTCGCTGAGTATGCAGGTTTGCTGCGACGGGGTATTATAAATACATAGAGGAATACCCATAAGAATACTAGTTCCAAAAGTTACTTCAATACAGATCAATATCAAACGTACCTAATTATAAGTCACATTATACAAAATTACTAAGTTACTTTCAATACATAAGCCCTAAGAAACTTCAACTGGGCGATTTCATCCCAGCCAACCCCGACCAATATCAGCAATATCCGCCCGGCCGACTTGGCCGTAATACCCGGGTGTCCCCCACCCCTCCCCCGGCGCTAGCACCCCCCACCCCTCCCCCGGCGCTAGCACCCCCCCACCCCGAATTTCCATAATACACTCCTGCCAGCGGAAAACTCGGAAACCGGGCAAACCTACAAACAAAAAACAGTGGCACATTTACACTCGCTCCGGTACACACGCCCCTCCCACGCCGAGCCCGTTGATTGGCTGCTGCGGCGCGCGCTCGGGGCGACGGGCCAATCAGAGGGCGGGACGCGAGCAGGCGTCGCGACGCTCCCTGCCGGACCCCACCACTCCGCCGCCGGTCGCGTCGCCGACAGTTCGCTCTTGGGTAAATATTCGTTTTATTTTTGCAGATTTCCCATTGTGTGTTGGGTTCTACTCTGTGGTGTTCCGTTGGTTTCTGTAGGCGGCTCGATATGTTTTCAGTTGTGTTGCAATTAAGGTAGTATCTTTCATTATTGTTGTTTTGTAGCTTTAATGATAGATTTAATGTTTTATGTAATAGTTGTTAATTGCATTCTACACTTAAATGATTGATGAAGTAGCAACGATTGAACTAAATGCATCTTTTTTCCATTTCGATATTTATTTTTTACGCATTAGTTGTTGTTTTTTTTCTTCAGAACGTTATTTAACTGATGAAAATTTACGTTTGATCCTGTATTTTTAGTGTGAATTTATGTACGAATTCTTTATAAATAATTAAATATGTTTTGAATTCAGATTAATTACTTGAACTTGCAATTTATTTAACTTGGGAGGATAACTACTCAGAAACCCCTGAATTTTGACCGCTAATGAATTAATTACTTATTAAATATTAAATTGATGTCATGGTATATTTTTGTTTAGTTAAAAATATGATTATACCGTATAACAATAGCAATTGATTGTACCACTTTTATTTTATCTATAGCTGAGTTAGGTAATACAATACAGTCAAAATATAATTCTTTTTTATGCGATTATAAATGGGTATGCCTACAAATTCAGAAATAAATATGTTTAGGAGAAATCATGGAGAAAACGTAAAATACTAAATGTAGCCTCCTCATCACGTTTGTGGGCGATAGGATATTTTTGCTAGTGTGTTCAAAAAGGTTTAGTTACGGTCGGCGCACTAATATTATATGCACAAAATTACCATTATTTCCATTTTATTTCAATAGTGTTGCACAGTTTAATTTACATTCTGAAACAATTGTTGATAAAAGCGATACATTTAAATTGTTAATTCTTCTAGTCTGTTTTAATAAAAGCTAAAATTGTTGAAATAAGGTTATAAACAATGCCTAAATTATAATTTTATTTAAATTCCCTTTACCAAAAAGTGCAAAACACTCCTTCAATTTTGAAACAATACTTTTATAATTTTATATCAGTTCTCTCGGACATTAACAATTAGTTATTGGATGGGAATTAACATTTTAATCCTTCACCGCCACAGCATAGAAGAAACGCGTATAAGCCCGTCATAATTTAATCATTTTACAAATTCAAAAATAACTTTTGATATAGTTTGAACTATTCAATATCAAAACGTTAGCAAAAGCTAATAGCATAGAAAGACACGAGACAAACGACAGAGTCTCATCAGAAGTATAGCTTGTGAAGAGCAAAGTCTTGTGGTCGTAATCACCACAAAACCGGTCTTACAATAATATTTTCTTAATTACACCGTAAAGCTTACATGTAAGGGACTAATGACATGTAAGCGAACAACTAACTGGACAAATTACCAATGGAAAAAATGTATCACTAAATAGTTATAATTAAAAAACAGATTGCCACGAACAGCAATAGACACATATAGATGACATTTTTTGATTAAATTTATGTATAAACTATTAATTCAAAATCAAGGTTTATTAGTGAATTTCCTTTGGAAAGTGAACTATTAGCATGACTCGCACGGTGAAAGTTAAGCCCGGAACCACCATAGAAGTTCCTAACGTGACCCCCTGAACACGTTTTGGGGGGTCGTTCAAAATTATATATATATATGTATATATGTATATATATATATATGTATATATATATATGTATATATATATAGACATATATATATATATATATATGTGTTTGCACTCTAGTGGTCGCATTTTTTGTCCGATTAACTTAAAATTTGGTAGGGACGTTCCTTTCTGTAATCAGTTGGACAAGTTCGTTGGGCAAAACAATCAGAAAACTCCAAACCCCTTTTTTGGGGATTAATCTGTCAAATTTCGAGTTTTTGGGCCCAAAAAGGGTCATAAAAGCCCCGGATGTAAAATTAATGCATGTAAAAAGATGGGTAAATGAAACCAGGAGCATCAGAACAGCCAAAAAATCTATTTTCAGATTTCATGTTTTTAGACTGATTTTGAGTTTTAAAAGTTTGTATGTGAAAATTCACTTCCCTCACGTCAGCGTGCTGCGTGCGAACTCGTTAAACTTTGTTGCCGTAAACATCTTGAGGGTAAAGAATGTCCAACTATTATGACGGACGATAGAAACCTCAAAGGAGTTGACTGTACCAAATTTCTATGACGTTATATTGATAGAGGACTTACTTGGGCAGATCATTCAAATATTGTGTGTTCAAAGGTGTATTCAAACATTTAGGTTTTGAGAGAATTATCTAAGTACTGCCATATAAATATGCTGCTGATAACGTATTATGGTTTAATATATCCGTAGTTATCGTCCGGTATTACTCTTTGGGGTAGCTGTAACGGCAAGGAATTTAAAAGACTTTTACCCTACAAAATAGGTCTGTAAGACTATTTGGAAATTTAACATTCAGAGAGATTTGCAAAACTACTTTTAGGGATTTTTAAATTTCAACCCTATTATGTCTTTATATGTATAATATTATTTAAAACTATATTATATTCCAAATTTAAATGAGAAGGGATTTTCATAATTATAATACTAGAAACTCCAATCTCTCACGGCCACAACAACATCGACTAAATATTTTTTCTAATCTTCCTTTACAAGCACGTGTGACCTTTTTAAATAAATTACCAAAATTTATGAAACTTGAAAGCAAAACAAATAAATTTAAAAGTAACTGAAACAAATTTTAATAAAAGTTAATTTTATCATGTGTCTGAATACATAAACCACTCTTGATTATGAAATAATTAATAGTATAAAAAATCTGATTGAAATTAGCATATATGGTATACAAGGCTCTGAAATTTCCAAGACTAGGGTGTATTCATGTTCTTATATTTTTTATAATATTGGTATTGTTTATTAATTGTATTACTATGTAGTTTAGTTTTTTTACATTGATACACAACATTTGTAGTTATAATTTCGATAAAGTGGTGTTGATTGATTTTTTATGATATTCAAACTCTCATTTACCTTATTTAGGATTCTATACATACATTTTTATGTTGTAAGTGATGACTATTAGGAGACAGAGCTGTTGAATAAGATAGTTTTACTTATGTCTCCTGCGGTAGTGAAAATTCTCTCGCATACAAGAATTGCTTATATATTTTGTAAATGAACTCAGATTCCGATAGTTAGAGATGCTGATTCAGTTTTCCTTGCTTATTTTTTCTTTTGGAGATACTAAACTGCAGTTAATATTGAAACCTATTTTGTACTGTCTAGTCAATTCATTAAAGATTTGTGATTATAAATACACAAAAAATAAGGTAACACATATTGTTTTTCATTGTTAAGACAAATTATGCTAAATAGATGATATGTTTTTAAATCATGACTTTGTTTTTTTTTACATCATGTGTTAGGAAAGAATTGAAATACCGGCTTGAAAATGTTCAATAAAAACCAAGAAAAAACATATTTATAATTATGAAAACCGCAATTTATATAGTAACTTTTAATCCAAAATTCAAAGTCATTATCCCAAACTTTTAAGACAGAAAGATACAACATTCCACGGAATTTACACTTATTACATTAACGGGTGTCAAGATCTTTAATAACAAAATGGTGGCCCACTAACAGTTCACAATATTAATCTGACTAGTTGCCGTCTATGAGGACAAGGTTATTCTTTTTTTATAAAAAAAACTAAAAATAATTTACGATTGACACTGACAATGGAATAAAAAGTATAAAGTAAAAATATCACGCTATTGACTATCGTTATATCACGCTGCAGAGCTATTTTGCCTTTCTGAGAATCGTTTATGCGATTACATAAAACTATTGATAGAACCTTCTTAAACCATTTTTGCAATGAAACCCAGTTATTCTTCCATAATTTAACAAAAATAGTCCTAATAATGCCAGCTAAACCGATAATTAGTTTTTGCAAACGTGTCATACAGAATGGTGGAAGGTCGTTTTGATGAAACTTACGGTAAAAGGAATGAACGTTTACGATTCCACATGTTTTATTGTTCACCCGAACAAATAAAATTAACATTTTACATAGGCAATCATTTAAAATCTTAAACCTAATGTGTTTAAGCCCTAAGCTCTTTTTCAATATTTTATGAATAAAAAAATAGGAGTCGCGAAGATTAATTTGGCAATTTATATTTGTGATAGAGTTTTACTAGAGGGCCATACTCAAATATGACCCGCCGTGTTTCCCCTAAATTATTACATTTTTTATATTAAAAGTTGTTTAGATATAGATTATTTTTGCATAAAATTGAAAAACGAAAATGTCTATACAAGGTTTTTGTACTGTTTTTTTTCACTCCTTAAATAGCCCTCCATTGCCATTAAATTAGTGTACAATTAAAGAAATATAATTAATTAGAGTAGGCTATGTCTGTGGTTCTGTCTGTTTCTGAATACACGCAAAATCCCCTTCGACTAAACCGACTAAACTGAGGTCCAGCCATGTCAGTGTGTAATATCTTCCAATAGATCATATTTTAGAATTTTGACGGGTAGTTTGTTTATATCTTGTAGAAAATCTTTTTGACAATTGTCATGTTTATTACAAGCTCAATATGTTGTCGTTGCTGATAAACTAGCATTACATTTTGAAGTACAAGACAATAATGTTTATTCTGTGTTTAACTTCTCTAACTAGAATTGACTTCCTCTAGATTGTAACCTGCATATGACAATTCAGTTTAATTGAGCGAAATTTATTTAGCTTTTAAATTTAACTTTGATTATTTTTATCGTAACTAAATTTTATTTTGTCCCTAACTATATGTACTCAAGAAACGAGTATATACTTTCCATCCTAGAGTGAAACAACCATTCCAATTTACATGTTTTATTCAACACTTGTTTCTAGAGCATGATCAATTATTCTTATCTATATGCTGAGTTAGTCTTAAAATATAATATAATTGTTTTTGTACTATTATAATACTATTACCACGGTATGCTGTGAAAGCTACTGAACGGTTCTTAAGTTAATCTATGGTTAATTTTTATTTTATGGCCATTAATAACAGATTGTTAATATAACAAACAATAACATTGCAATGAGACAAAAAAGAATAAAATAATCCTAGCGTTGTATTTAATTTTATGAATTCAGCATTTTATAAGGGACGGAAAAATTAATAACTTGCTTATTTCTGTAAGACAATGACGTCCTTTAGCAATATTACATATTATTTCCGTTTATATTATTAGTTATTTTGTTCAATGCAAAATGGATACCGGTAACCAATCTTTATGTTTTAATGCAAAGTTGAAACAATGATTAATAATGTAAAGATGATTTGTAATGTGAATAATGTGATGATGATCGATAAAGGGAGGAAGATATATTTTAAACCATTTTGACTTTATAGACGCCTACAACTACAATTTCCCCAAAGTTCTGCTGCCTTGCAATCTATGAAATTTATAACTCGATTTATAAGCTACTTTCATAATCTTGGGGCATATATGACACCATTAATGCAATTTATCCTGTTAACTTTAATAATACAATTTATTTTAAAACATTTAAATTTATTCTTAGTACATGTTTTTTAAAGCAGTTTCAAGTCGCACAGTATAATTTTGAATACACATAATTTTATGTAAATACAGTAATAAATATAATTAAAAACTTAGTCCGTCATATAATATTAGTTGCAACAAATTAAACTGGATAACTAAATGTCTAGAATTTTTGTTGTTACCTAAAACCTAAATTTCCTTTAAAATGTGTGTAGCGTTAAATCGGAGTTTAATTTATTTTCAACGGATGAGAATTTTGTTGTAATTTTAAATTTGTTGCAAAATTGTTCACAGATTTAGCAATAGCATGCTAACAATGACAAACTTCCAGCCACTAATTGAGTTTAAAGTAGTTATTCAATCTTATCTTCCAACTACAGATATCACTTCCTTTCTGGCAGTTTACATATTACAATACAAAATTTGTTTCTAAAATGTAAACAATAAAAGTGTACTTTTTATAGTTAACTCTTTAAAAATGCGCCCTTATTCAACTGTGTAAAACATTTTTATTGCTGAAAAGTTTCGAAAACCTTATATTTCGTCAACCAGGTTTTGACTAGGGGGTGTGGAGGGGGGCCAGGGGGGGTTATTTCCCGGGAACACCCACCGCCCGACTCTGCCAAATGATTTCGCAAAATCAATACGCTAAAACAAAACAAAACCTTTTCTCTTTTATTTCAATGCAACTGAAATAAGAAAGAATATTGGATAACACTACATGAAGTCTCGGGCAAATTTGTATACCTTTATCACCAAATGTTTGAGACTTACTTTAAATCTAGTATTTTATTCGAGGTTCGAATAATATATTGTAACTGTGAAAACAACTTTGAATTTCATCTCACAAGTTTTATTAGTAAAATTACACATTCGATAAATAATTCGTTTAGAGAAATAATAACCTTATTATAAAATGTAAAACTAATGTTTAAAAAAAACATTTAGACCCTTAGATCCATCTGTATTTCATATATATAAAGGGGAATTCGAAAAATTACCAAAGTATAACCATTTCAAAATAAATTTGAGTTTTACTTTATAACCCAATAAAAATTACAATGTTCCATTATTAAAATAATATTGTTATTATTTTATTGATATATATTATTGTTTGATGATTTTTTTATTGATATTTACTACCATATGTAAACTTCACAGCACTAGTATAATTATAATTCAATATTATATTTTAATTTATTGATATTTGGTTGTGCATTTACATATTATTGGGGGATAAATCAGTATAGTATGATAAATTAAATATGTTACGTTTTGCAACATATGTTGTCATTTAATTTACAATAAAATAGCAGTGTAAAAATAACAGGATGCAAATAATTTATAAAGTAATGTTAGTACCTAATTAACATTTTCAAACATAGCAATCCGGAATTCTTCAAGACTAAAAGGAGCTGGATTAAGTAAATATAGTTTCAGCTTCTAATGATCTTAGCTTTGTTTTTCCTTTTCAACTAAGCCAGGTGGATTTCTTAAGAAATAATCTCCGATGTACAATGTTTCTTGTTTTGATAATTTTAGGCAATGCTGTTTATATACTATGGTACTTTACCTCTGGTATTATAGTTATGAAATACTTCTTTTTCATTTATTTTACAAACATGTAAAAGCAACAAAATATATTTATACAATGTATAATACAAGTTTCCATCTCCTTAAAATAAGGTTTTTCTGATTCATAATATTTTAATTTTTGTATTATTCTAATTGCCTTTTTTGAAAACTTTTTCAAATTTGTTTGCTTTGTTCTACTAGAAATACGAATTCCATAACTAACACGTGATTCCGCTAGAGCATGATATATCATTTTTAGAACTGCCTTGTCACAAAGTAAATACATTATCTGTAACACGAGCAAACCTGAATTTATTTTACTTACTAAATAATCAATTTGGTTATTCCAGCAAGCTGTTCATCAATAGTTAGGCCCACAAATTTAGATGTTTTAACTTGCTTAATAGTTTGGTTATCTCTAGCAATTTTTGAACCACATCTGTCGTATTTTTATTTTGCGAAATAGTATAAAAACAGTTTTGTTAAAAATTAAGGGTCAAGTTGTGATGCGTTTTAATTTTTTTAGTTCTAATTTAGAAGATAGTTTAGTGTCGGCGATTGATTTTCCTGAGGTTTTAAGATTAATATCGTCTGACTTAGTTTACTAGTTGTCTGCGTTAAAATATTTGGAAGATTTTTAAAGTAACATATAAACAAGAGAGGGCCCAAAGTTTAACCTGACCCCTGAATGATTTTTTTTTATTCTGACTTTTTCTATTTTACCAGTTATCTTTTGTCAGATATGAGGGTTCTAAATTGATAACGTTTCTCTATGATCTGAACCAACTATGAGAATTTCTCATACCATTTATTATCTCAAGCTTGCTGAGTAGTATGTTATGCCCAACGGTGTTTAAATCTTTATCACATGAGTCTATGATTGACTCAATAAGACTTATTGAAGCAGTGACAGTTGATCCACCAGCACGAAAACAATTTTATTCATCATCAGTCTGGTCAGATCGGCTTAAACCCCAGTAAACCTGTTGTAAACTGCTTGTTAATATACTTTTGAAATTGCAGGGAGAACTGACACTAGCCGGTAGTTGAACATGTTATTTCTACAATTATTTTTATAAATCGGTGCGACACAAGCAATGTTTAGCTGCTTTGGAAAACAACCTATTATAAATTATGAATGTATGAGGTGTTTAAAAAATTTCCACTCCTCTTTCAAAATTTAATTAATAAATCAACATAGCCGTACGATTTATTATTTGTAAGGATTTGTACTGGAATTATATCTCTATCTGTGAAAGGTTCAAATTAAATTTAGGTTGTGGAAAACAGACTAAAAATAAATAATACTATTGGTACATGAAGCAGGAATATTGGGGCCAACTGATACTTTTGATAGTATTTGATTTTCAGATTAATACTATCACCAGGAAACCCTGCCGTCATCGTATGATGCCAGAAAGGTCTGCTGGAATCGTATGATGCCAGAAGGGCCCACTGTCTTCGTATGATATAAGAAAGGTCCTTATATCATACCTTTAAATGGTATGATGCCAGCAAAAAATGTCTGCTGTAATTTTAAGACGTCCGTCAGGTATAAACTCATCCTATAATGCCTAAAAGATCTTGTGTTATGTTATTATGCCTAAAAGGTCTGTAATGCTATTGTGTGATGCATTTAAGGTCTGCTGCCTTATCGCATGACATCTGAGAGGCCTGCGCTGACTGCGTGTTTGTTACAGGACTAGGAGCCGGGCCCAGGGATGCTGAGGGGCTGACGACCGCCATGCCAGGACTCGGCGCTCTCGGAGCGCTCTCCGTCCTCAAGGATGGCATCAAAGACAAGGCATCTGGCATCTTCCGCAGGTAATGATTCAGCCTACTCTGTTATATATCAGAACTATAGTCTTTTTATAATTTGGAATGGCGTGATACATTTTGTCGAAAATAATAATCGTTATAGTTTTAATAAAATGAAAAACTTAACATAGTCTTAAGATCTTACTCGGTATTAGCATTGACTAAATATACTGAAGTAGAGTTCTCATTGCCATTGTAAAAGCTGTCCCTAGTTTTGTGTGAGCCAGGATACAAATAGGACGTAGTTACACTAATCACCAACAGAGTGTACTTCTGTCAACTATTACTTATTCTTTCAAGGAGGGTATAATATAACAGTTGGTGTGTCGTGAAGCAAACATGAGTTAATTATCACTTACTTTCTGGGGTTGAAATCTTTCACAAGTTAACGTCAATAGCTCAAATAAATAGTTAACAGCAGCACACTCTGTTGGTGAATTAATCGAACTACTTCCACTTCAAATTCTGGCTAACTCTAAAAGTGGGACAACTGGGACATATAGATGGGATGTATCCTTCATTATCTATAGTCAATGATATTAGGTAACTTAAAAAATATAAACTATGCCACAGTACTAAGGAAACAAAGAAAGTATGGAACCATCAACAGAGTTTTTAACTTTGAAAGCATTGAGTTCAATTGAAAGTATTGCATTTTTTACCTGACGTTTGAACAAAGATTTCAATTTGCATACTTTTCCTTATTTAATTATTTTTATCTTGATTTGATAAATGTATTAAAATATTTCATATTATATCAATGTATTAGAAATTCAAAACGTTAAATTCCGAGATACTTGCAGCAATAAGTAAAATATTAACTTGTTTTGAATTAACTATAAACTATCAATCTCCAAAGGTTGAAATTCGACCAGAAATTACTCTAAAAAATAATGGCTGTTTTTTTTCAATGTTTCCACATCTTGCATGAGCAGTTAAACAAAAAACCTTTGAACCAATGTCACGATAGTAAAATATACCAGTTTAAAATCTAGTGAGTCAATTTGCATTCTCTCTCTTCTTCTTCCTCTCTGTCTCTCTCTGATATCCAATTATAATAACTAAATATTGAAAAAATCCTGCTTTTTGTTCGCTCACTTCCTGAAGTTATGCTTAACCGATTTTGGTGATTATATTTTTATTTAAAAGATAATTTCAAGTTACAAGTCGCCGTGAAGCCAGGATTTCGATTTAAGCCCCAAGGCTCTGCCCCACGGGACTTCTAAGTTCCCATGTTAATGAAATGGAGGAGAGTTTTATTTTGTTTATGTCACATGTGTTTTTTCTTAATTCAATAAACAGCTGTTATAAGGTTTATATCCGCAATTTTTTGCAGGGGATGAGCTCGTTATTATAAATATGTATTATTCCCTTTGATATTCATGCTATCCGATTTCACAGAATAATTCTGGACGGTTGTAGGAAAAATAAAATCAACACATTCCCTATTTTGTGTTGATGATCGTAAATTGAACGCCATAACCTCTTGTCTATATTGCGTTGTCATTCCAGTAGTATATTTTACTTTATGCCTTAAATCTGTTCTTGCTGTTGTGCTAGCATTTGTTATTATACCAACAGCTGTCAAATATAAAATTTCTATAATATTAACATTGAAACTTTGAAGACTTGTGGGGTTAGCCCTGAGGACGATGTAAATTATAAAAGGTTTCTGCACATCTACACAAGAGTTCCTTTATAACGGTTTGCGTGAATTTCTCCTACTATGCACACACGCTGAGAAAAGAAATAGGGGCAGTGGTGTGCTTGTCTATTAATATAACCATTGACTATAAATACTGAAGGAGACATCCCATCCATATGGTCCAGCTGTCCCACTTTTAGTGTATGCTAGAATTTAAAATTGAAGTAGTTTGATTAGGTCATCAACAGATTGTGCTGCTGTCAAATATTTATTTTAGTTATTTACGTTAACTTTTAAAATATCTCCACCCCAGAAAGCATGTAATAATCAACTTATGTTTGCTTCCTGACACACCAACTGTTGTATTATCCCCTCCTTGAGAGGATAAGTAATAGTTGGCAGCAGTATACTCTGTTCGTGATTGGTATAAACTACGGCCTATTTCAATCCTGGCATACACAAAATTAGGGACACATATTATAATGGCAATGAGAAGTCTACTTCAGTATTTATAGTCAATGATATAACTATATTTAAGACGATTTCCTAAATGATACTTCATAGTTTGTCCCTGTTAATTCTGTTCGTGAGCAAACAAATCCGTAGTAATAATTAACTAAAGTTATTCTGTTTAGCAATGTATTACTTTTTATATTAACTTATGGACTAAGCTTTGAATGAAAACAAACTACAAACATTGTCTTGACTTTGATTTTAGTTGCATTTATTTTAAATTTTCAACCCGTGTAGCGCTCAGATCAAAGCAATCTACCGCAGACCATAAAGAACGCATAAGTTACAGACAGTTTCTCCGCACCGCAGTTCGGTCGCGCTCTGGTGGTGGTCTATGAAGACATAAATCTGACCCAGTCGTTATCAGCAGTGTGCAGTCGCCTGTAAATACTTGCTGCTAAGCCCTCCCTCCCCCTATCCCTCCCCCCACCACCAGGACATATAAACCGTTTGATTCTCCCGCTTTAGCCGATTTCCTTTAGAACATTTTTCGCTGAGCTCGTCATTCAGTATGAACGGATGCACGGGGCAACATGATTTGACAAGCGAGTACTTCACCTGAGAACTGACAACATGCATAGTCACAGATAACTGATAAATATATATAAAACTATTAAGCTTTCTCTTCACTGTGATATTATATCCTGGCAAACTTAACTGCCAGAAAAAATTACTTGTTTCTTTACAATTCTAACAATTCATTAGTTTTATTTGTTGTGCAGATATAGACATTTAGATTGTTGAGGTAACACTCTTCGTAATTGTGGTTCACAACAGCCTCTCCACATGGACAGTAGGGAGAGTAGATACGCTTTGCTCATTAGCATGTTGTGCGCACATGGCGAGCTATTCGGAAGTAAAGATTCTTGATTCTAACTTATACCATCTAGGTGGGATACCTTTACTCAATAGTAACAGACTCATCCACCAATCAGTACTAAATCTTAATTTTATCAAGAGCTTTTCATTTACCTTTTTTTACATTTCCGATTTGAAAACCATTTGTAGTTAGTTTTAAATGTTTACTTCGAATTGTGGTCATACAAAACCACTTGTACGTATATTGTTAAACTTTGTAAGCTATCCTTACACCTACGCCTTATTCCCTCTTGAATTCTACAGGTGCAATAGTATTTTTCAAAAATAAATTTTGTTTTTAAATGCTGTTTTCATATTAAATGGGTTTTAGCGAATATGTGACTGATTTAATAACCCAGTTAAAGAGAATCTAAACTGTGCATCCCCGGATCAGTAGACTCATCCGGTGACGTCACCGTGCGTGCCGCTGTCGCCCCGTATACATCACGCCGCTAATGCAGCCTAATAGCTGTGACGTGCTGTGCTACGGGGTGGGAGGGGAGGGAGGGGAAGGAGGCTTTTAAAACAACATAGCGCAGCCAAATTGAGTTCTGATAATTCTGTTGTGTTTACTGATTCCGTTAATGGCTCGGGGGACTCGCGGTGTCACTTGTTGTCACTATGTAAACAATAAATCTGAGTTGTATTATTTATGGAAATGCAATTTCCAAACTCGAGTTCACCTTACTTTGAGTCAGACATGGGCAATTTTTTCAAGGATTAAATAATTATTATTCTTTGTATCTTTTATACGGGATGTAATAAAAGACGTCCTACAACACTTAAGAATATATTTACACTTATACTGATTCACATACAGACGGTAAACATATATAAAAGATGGTACAAGGCCATCGATTTCGACCAGCCACACCGGTCATCATCAGGCCAATGAGAGAACTGACCACTTTCTTTTAACAAACTTCCGTCAAGTGATACTTAAACCACTTGACGGTGAATAGTTACATCCGTACAAAGTTAGTAACTTTTCACTTAGTGATTGTATAAGTTTTATAAATATCACTTGTTGGGAGTCTTTTAAAAGATAATTGAATCCTTGGGAAAAACTAGCCATATCTGACTAGGTAGCTTATAATTAGTTATGAGCTAGTTAGTTCTCTGACTGTAAATAATAATAAAAAATGCGCATCAGATCCAAAATAATTTTATATATATAATTTTATATAAATTATTTATATTTATTAAATTGCCTAAATGTTGAGAAACAAACCTCAGATCCATAGTTGTTGGAAGCAAATTATTTCTACAAAACTGTGAGGGCTGTTATAACAGATTTTCCTATTAATATTATTTTCTATTCATGTCATTTATTAGTAAACTATCTTGACCTTATTACACCGTCATCCTTGTGTCCATATATTTTTGAAATATGCAATCGTTATCTCCTTACGATACTATAATATTATTATAAGAGGGAAGTGTTATCTATGTGACGTCACCCAGATTACCTCTTATTTTATAGAGCAAACACTCCAAAACCGATCGAGTGGATTATTGCATAATGGTAACTAATATTTGGCAATATTGGCCTTTCGAAATCCTATAAGGCTCCATTCTACGGGTAGGCAAAGGTTTAATGTTATTGTTATGGATATTTAGATGTTACTTACTGTCATGGTTAGAGTATGTACTATAGTGTCCCAATTGTAATTGAAACGCTATATATAATTAAATATACTATTTGTTATATATTACAAGAAATAATGTTTGACAGTTGCAAATAAGAATTGCTGGTGCTACTTGGTTTTGCAAGTCAAGGCAAGATCGCGATTTTCTTGTTCGGTTATGTCGGAAAGAGTTGGAGACAATCATTTAAATCCTTGCTTGGCTGGAATGGACTGGAGCTGGGTCACGTGACGGCCGGCGTACCCTGTTTCGAGAAGTTTCGTAGCCAAGGTTATATATTCACGATCGCTGGGAGGCTGCGGCATTTTACGTTGACCATTGGTCTTGTGTGTGTGTTGTACGTCACCCAACGAAACGTGAATCTCTTCAGATTGGAAGGTACAAAGTTGTTTTAAAATTTAGAGTTTCAATTTAAATAATTGCTCCAATTTCTCATTTGTTGTTTTTCAAAAAGGGGAACAGTCTGTAAAACAATTATTTCTTTTTCAGGGTTCGAAGCGTTTCTTTCTTGGATTCATCCTTTTCTTTTATACTTGGGTTGAAGACATGCTTAAAGCCAGACTGTTAAAGAACTAAAGGAAGATTTATAATTAAAGTCCAGTAATATTAAAAAAGGATCGAACAGTTAATCTTTTATTTTAAAAGACAGAAGTGATAAGCAAAACCAAGTTTAATTTTATTTTGAATTTTGAACTGTTTAATTTGAGAAGAAAAACTTTATTTTATTTATTTAAATAAATACAAGAAGAGTTTATTCATTTCTTTTACTTTTTTTATGACCACTTCTTAACCTCAAGAAATATTATAGCCTGCTAGTCAGCGCTATACCATTTGAAAAACATCTGAGGTAAGAGAATGAATTCGCCGTACGAAATACGAGGCCTATTATTCCGTGAAACAGCTAGCCCTAGTCATTATAAAAACAAACGTTCGTTGCATGTCTTTCAATTTAAATACGAGTGAGTATATTATTGGTTTGACATACCGAATCAGTAGTATAAAGTAGAAATCGCATATGTTACTTAGATTTTTTAAACATACTGCCTAAAATTACTTTTAATGTCGTCGCCTTGAAATCCTTTAAGCATAGCGCATAGAGAACCTTGGAAAATCAGTTGTCATTATCGAACAAATGTACGATTCCTGACTCAAATTAAGAAACATTCAAGTAAAATATAATTTTAGGAAAAACATTCAATGGCCTTCTAATCTTAATTACTTTTATTTATCGAGTTACAATTAATTTATTACTTAAACCACCAGATTTGCATCGTAATGGCCGATTCTGTGACCGTTTTTGTTGACTCCGCCTCAGTTAGTTGGACGGTTTAAGCACGGAGTGCGCTGTCTCTCATGATACTCAGCGAACTCTGTGTCAAAACCGCCGAACTATCCGCTCCAACACCACCGCGCCGTCGCTTCGCCGTACTAAACGAGGCGGATTCAATTGAATTTGCGAGCGCGAGATCATAATACGTCCCTATTTATCTTTTTAAACACCAATGGTTTTTGAAACTCGTTCCGTGTTAATCTGTGTTCAATACCGAAAACATATATACAAACAATGAAGTTAAATATTATCATAAAACTTCCCAACAACAATGCACTCTTGAAAACTAATCGACTAGACATTTAAAATCTAACGTGCTAATAAGTTGTATGTTTTGATCGGAAAAATTGCTTTAAAAATAAAATAAAAATATTTGATTACTAAATCTATTCTATTAAACCAATTCTTTTTTAATATATTACGTACAAGGGTGGGGAAGTCAGATGTTTCACGCGATAAGTTGTGGCGGACTTTCCTTTTTTGATGTTTTTAAATAAACGAGTAATTTTATAGCAAATATTATATTATTTTTTTATATATTATATTAATTTATTTATGGATGAGAGAGGCGCACGAAACATCTACTCTAGCTCATCAGCGCTACGCATACCACATCACAAAACGACATTTTACAACAAATCTTTCATAGTTAGATAGTTTTGGCCCCTCTGGAACTCTTTGCCCCATACAATAAAAACAATATAATCCCGACCTCGGCTGTCGGTGGGGCTGAAGGAATACTACCTCCATCGGATGGCTGTGGCGTGGCGGGTCGTTGTGTGATAGGCCTGGGTGTAGCAAGGTTGGAATGTATTTAGTTTATTTATTATTATTTTTTTTAAGAATTTAAATTAAATTTCCAATTCTCCTTTTTGTAATTAATTAAGTCTCTGTAGTTCGTTGTATTTTCTTTCAACAGCAATTTGTATATACGTTTAAGAAATTGTTTGATTTAATTAGAAGTTAACTGTAAGAAAGGACAATGTGGTCCTAAGTTTTGCCTCAATAAACAAGTATTTTCATTTCATTTTATTAATCGTTACTTGCCGTGAACCATGTAGTGCATGTCTGGTTTAAAATTGTGTAAGATGGGTGTTCGATCGCGTACTATCAAGACATCACAGTGATATTTTTAAACATTGTCACGAAATAAATATTATTATTATTCTTATTATCATTCGTTATTTTCATTGCGTTTATTCTAGACTTTTTTATACCGTTTTGAAATCATTGTGCAAGCAAACACGCAAATAAACCAAATTTTATCATAGGATTAGATAATAAAGACAGTTATAATAAATAAAAGTAATAATGTTGTTCATTTTGCAAGGGCTGAGGAGACCAGGGAAAACTTATCGTTCAAAGTGGAAGCAATGGGTTAGTGCTCAAGGCCGCTCCTTGGTGGCAGCACCGTAGGGACGCTAGTTGTCGCGTTGTCTACTAGATTGCGTTACTACAAAATCTGCCACGGAAACGGCCATTACGATGTCAATCTGTAATGTTTGTTTATCTGTCTTAAACATATTTATCCCATAAACATACGATACGTCACGTGTGGCAATATATCGTGAATTTTAGGCCTCGCATCAGTGTTTAAGAGACTGAGTAAAATAGCGTTAGTTGTTTCCCAACTCATTATGTTTGGAAAGATAAAGTATCTATCAACAATGAATCGTGTGTGCGTAGGTTTGTGTGTATCCTATACCCTAATATGAGTAAGGTTTGCTTGCTTGCTTGCTTGCTAGCTCGCTCGCTTGCTTGCTTGCTAGCTCGCTTGCTTGCTTGCTTTCTTGCGACACTGATCTCAAAAACGGCTCCAACAATTTCCTTATTATGTTCAAAATAACTAATTTCTGGGATAAAAATTGGTTCTAGACAGGCCTCATCCCCAGGAAAAATCAAATAATGTAAAAAAACTAAAATGAAAAGTTAAAATAATTAACATTGGGCTTATGGAGTTTCAAGTCAAAACAAAAGAATTGTAACAGCTGTTCATAATCAACCAGGGAACTTCCAAAGTAATACTCATGTTGTTTATGATTATTAACATGTGGTTTCCTGAGAGCAGAGATTAAAAGATTTGAGTGAAGATTACATATATAGAGTAGTAAAATAAATCAAAGGGACATTGAGCTATAAATAACAACTGGAGTGACCTTTAAAATGTAGAAAAGAGGTAAATGAGTTATACAAATCTGATTATCAGTAGGGGAAATATTACTCCCAAGTCATCTAAACAAAATGACTGGCCTTCCCCCGAGAAAAGCACGGCCCCCAGGTACTTATTTTAACTTCATTACAATGACCATTAATAATCTGTGAACTGTGTTTTGAAAATGGTTCGGTCACACCGAAACTTGTAAACGACTGAAGAACAAATTTGAACTGGCGTCGGGAGAAAGCATGTAACAAATGTTCTTATACAAATGAAGTTCAATACGAACAACATACATGGCTGCGAGAATTCCGTGCATTTAAATTGCCCCAGTTAGTTAAAACTATATTAGAAAAATACCCCCGTCGCAGCAAACCTGCGTACTCCGCGAATTTCCAATGCAAATATATGGGTATCACTACTACCTAGAGCCACTTACCAAGTTTCATAAAAATACATTCATTAATAAGTTACATATAGCATTTTATTTATTCTCCATAAGAATAACATTATAAATGAGTACGCATGTTTGCTGCAACAAGGAACATAAGTTAGGGTGTTTTTAGCGAATTTCCCCTATAGGGAAGAAGCTATTACCGTAGTCGGCATGGTAAGACCTAGGCCCGGGACCATGATAACTTTCCGTTTTGAGGTCCCCAGACCCCAAAAACACCATTCGTTCGAAACTGTATATATATATATATATATATATATATATATATATATATATATATATATATGTGTCCGTGAGCACGATAACTCTCGTAAAAATTATCCGATTTTGATGAAATTTGGTATAAACGTGTAAAGCCCGTAGCAGCAAACCTGCGTACTCATCCCCATGTTATTCTTATGGATAATAATTAAATGCTATGTCTCCCTTAATTATGAACATAAATTAATAAAAACTGGTATATGACTTCACCTACTTCAGTTATATTGATATTAGCATAAAAACCCATTTTTTGTGCTCCTTGTTGCAGCAAACCTGAGTACTCAGCCCCGATGTTATTCTTATAGAGAATAATTAAAATTGTATCTATCGCTCACTTGTGAATATATTTTTATGAAACTTTATAAGTGGCTTGATGTAGTATTAAGACATTTATATCTCCATTGGAAATTCGCTGAGTATGCAGGTTTGCTGCGACGGGGATATTATTAATTTAGGTTCATAACTAAGGGAGATATAAAACTTTACTTATTCTCCATATGAATAACATGGGGGCCGAGAATGCAGGTTTGCTGCTACCGGGAAAAATCAACAAAGAACTTTTTTGTACTATTATCAATATAACACAACTAGTTGAAGAAACATACCAAGTTCATCAATATACATACATAAATAATCGAAATATAACATTTTATTTATTCTCCATAAGGATAACATTGGACAACGTACTGTGTTTAGCACTTTGAATATCATTGCAACGGTTGGACGTAAAACAACAATTAAAACGCCAAAATTATTGTTTTGTAGAGCTAAACTGATTGGTAGAAAGAAATGTGGAGTTTTTAGTGAAATTATCTGAGGAAAATCTAAAAACCGTATTCCTATAAGATTAAAATGGAAAATTTTATGGACACATTTTTTTTACTTTTCTCCACAACCACTAAAAGCTTAATGATTCAAATGATTTAAATTGTTTGTTTTTTTGAGCTCTACAAAATGGTTGTAACCAAAATCTAGTTTTTCAAAATTGTAGGTCAAAAAGTTCAAAAAACTGATTTTTGGAAAAATCTAAACCCCCTTCCCATAGACCGATCGATCTGGCTTTCGATCACATAAGTCATAAATGTTACTCTCTACATTTGTGCCAAATTTCATAAAAATCGGGTGCTTCTTTCAAAAGTTATCGTGGTAACGGACATATATATATATATATAAATTTGAACGAATAGTGTTTTTGGCATCTGGGGACCTCAAAACAAAAAGTTATCATGGTCTCGGGCTTAAGTCTTACCATGCCACCTACGGTAATAGCTTCTTCCCTATAGGGGAAATTCGCTAAAAACACAAATAATTTTAGACATTTTATCAACGCCTTCAATAATCAGCTGACTGAAAAGGTCCTTAAAAAATACGAGCAATCACGATGGTGGGAGGGGTGGGGAGGGGGAGGGAGGGGGACAGATGAAGGACCATCGCCGTGACGCATTAAACACCGCGATCGACCACGACGTCGCTGAAGTGGAAAGATATAAGAGTGCGCTCCCCCCCCCCCCGGGCACAGTAGGGGCCCGGACAGGCTATCGCATTACTGCTAACAAACCTTCACAGCCATTTACCACATTACCCCCCCTCCCTCTCCTCCCCACAGCATCTTGTGGCTAATTGTCTTCAGAAGACGAGATGATTAATGCAGGCGATAATTCAAGTTTTTCCTCGGTTACTGTGAAATATTTTGTGTCAATTATAAACTCAAGCTTACGTTTTTCAAAATTTGTTTAGAAAAATTCTATGGAGTGTGCTTAAAGTTTTAAAACTTGTTGTGCCTTGACTGTATACTTATGCTTTTTAATATTTATAGCAAATTTATTAAAATGCTTTTTTTGACATGCTATTCAAATTAATTTTAAACTTGAAACACCATCGGACACTTGTGCTCTATAGCGACCTGTAACATCGATCTTTGGCGGTTACTTTGGACCAGTTTATAATATACAGAGTGTCACAAAAAAGTGTGATGGGCTATACAGGACCTGATTCTACATGCAAAAATAAGTCAAAAATGAAGAATAACATTTTTTGGATTTCGGCTTAGTTTAGCCGTAATCCGCCATTTTGTTTTTTTGGGAAAATATTTATTATTTCAAAAACCCAATGAGATATTTTTACGAAACTTAGCAAAAGTGTTTACACTAAAGTAAGTAACATTTGTAAAAAAAAATATTTTTTTACCTTTCCAAATTTCAAAATGGCGGCCATTTGAATTTTGTTATGCCAAATTTCATGAAAACCGGTACCTAAATCAAAATTGTTCAAGACACAAAATATTTTTTATTTATGTGACGCTAAGCGTCACGCTATTTTTATATAGTGTAGGCGGCCTGCATAACCGCACCAAACGCCAGCATAACCGGCGTTGAGCCAGCTGATTCTAAAACCGTTAGTGGCGGTTGGCGGCGGCGTCTCTCTCTCTTGCATCTACACCAGCGACCGAAAAGCACCCCTCCCGCTCAACTTGTTCTGAATGTTCCTCCAGCTTGCTTAAGTACCGTAATTATAATTAGTTCTTAGTTTCAGAAATGGTAGGCTAGCCGGCAATCGGAGGGGCAATCCCTTTTGGGACCCCCCAACCAATTGATTATGTAGGAATTGTAAATTGGTCGAGGTTTCGGCTCGACCACATGTCAGGTTTCAGATTGCCTTTTTAGATTCAGGCCTTTCCTCTACTCAGAAGACAATTATTAATTAACTATCGTATATTATCCAATACAGTTATCAGTTTACCAGGTTTAGGCACTTGTAACAATTTCACCATTAGGTCTGGAAGGATATTTATTAGTTATTAATAGTTTAACCCATCATCAGAGCTGGCTGGTATAGCATTCTGGTCTGGTAAAGATCCATAGGTCTCTGGACACCCAGTCACGTTTTCCAACCCCCAATTAGTTTTTCAGTACTTATTAGCACCACATGGCTTGGCCAGACCTTGGCCTGCCTAATTAGTTGGCTAGTCCTAAATTAGCCCAACCAGTAGCAGAGTCAGCACGCCCAGATTCCAGTTTGTAGTTACCATACAGTTGTATTACCCAATTATTACCCCAGATTAGTACGCCCCTCTTTCCCCCGTATAGTTATGTCAATTCCAATTAGCAGCCCAATTAGCCACCCCTGTAGCCATACAATAACCAGTCTATACTTCCCGGGCAACTTACCCAGCCTTAACTATTAAATGTGTCACTCCTATCCCCCCGCTACATATGGTGGCGGACACCCCAGACCATTTGGTGTTTCAGTCAGCTCTGCAGGGTGTAAAACAATTGCTTTTGCTAGGATTTTGTCTTCTGAGTAGAGGACAATTTAAAATTTGCACCGCCGACACTAGGGGTTTGTTAGGACTTTAGCTTTAAGCAAATTATTTTTCCAAATTAAATTCTAGGATGGCCAATTTTGTAGGTTTGTTCCATGTCTATGTTTGTTCCAGCATAGGTACAAGAGGCATCTGCTGCGGCCTGCAGTGTTACAGTGAATTGTGTTTCAGTGTTTGTAATAATTAAAGTGTAAGCCTAAAGCAAGTGGCAAATATGGTCTTAAAAATATACTGTGGAGAGTCCCAGGTATAGTGGTTTAAAGGCTCCCCAGTTTTTCATTAAATCCAATGCATTTGGCAATACAAGGTGTATTTTCTTTGCTAGCAATGACCATTTTTATTTTAATGTAAAATCACACCTTGTAAGTGTTAAATTCAGTGATTGTTTATTATAATACCCTCAATAAAAATATATTTCTATCTCACCAGTGATTATTACCAACACTATTGCAGTGTCTGTGCTGTACCATTTTCTGTGCTGTGCATTGTCTCAATGTTAATTTATTTTGTGCTGTAAATTTTGTGTTTTAAGTTTAAATAGGTGTTTAGTGTAATATATTGGCCATCCCTAGACACATTAACTTCAATACCTATTTGGCATAACAATATTCAGGCAGGAAAGCTATAATAGGGAAACCCATTTATAGGCCCTAGCGGTCATTGTACTGCAGTCAGTTTTTAACCTGTATTGAGGTGTTAAGTGGTTTTAGGCTACTATTTTAGGATGTAGGAATACTTGATAGGGTCATATGTGAGTGACAAAGTAGGTTTTTGTAGGAAAGTCAGACCCATTTATAGTTTTTAACAGGTTTTAAAGTAAGTTTTTTCCGCCCAGCCAAATACCAACCATAGGTCTTACAGCAAGCTATTAATTGGCCAGCAGTGAAATAGATTTTGTATTTTTGGCTAATACTATAATACATTAGGGATTTTACATTTCATTTTGCCTAATTGTACATAGTTAAATCCAAGTAACCTTCACTACCACTATTAAAGTAGCGCTATAATTCAAGGCTTGTTTTGGCCAATAGCTGTGAATCCGCCAATACTTGACCAGGTACAACAAGCTGTATTTTGGATCCTTTGGAGGTTTAGATGACTTTAGCCTATTGTTTTTCATTAAAAAAAAAATACAGAATGAGGTTATGTGTGAGTACAAATGTAGTTCTTTTGTAGGGATAAAATCCTCAGTTATAGCTTTCAGCCACTTATAGTGGTCAGTTTATCTGAAATACCATCCGGGTTTCTGGGTTTATTTACAGTTATAAAGTAGTTCTTGCCTTTATTTTTGCTAGTAATACTTTGCAATTTATTAAAGCAAGCCAGTTATAAAGTTTTTTGTCCATTGGGCTTTTATTATTGCATTGTTGCTCGAGCATTGAATCTGCCAATAGGTATCCCATAACGACACGTCACAGCTGACGTCACACGGTTGGCGATCATGCATTCGCAACTTCTTCGGTTAGCTTACCTAAAGTTAACGGTTTTGTTCGACGCTCGATGCATCTACATTGCTTTTGCTCGTTAAACAGTGAGTTTAAATTAACTTCAGTTTTTTATTTTTGAAACTTAGTCTTGATTTTATACTCCAGTAATACCTAGGGTTTTCTTGTTCTACGCTTAAATGCATTAATACTCGACTTAGTGAGTTTTTGTTTAGTGTACAGATTCTCTTGACTTAAGAGTGACCCACATTTAAATTCAATTTTGATTTTAGTGTAGATTACGTGTGACCCTGTCTGTTATTCGAATTTTTTGTTAGGTATAGGATTAGGGGGACCGACCTCAATTTTATTTCTCAAATAGACACTTCTGGTGTCGGTCGGCCTTTTTCTGCTTTTCCCCTTCAGTTTAATTTAAATATGAGCCAGCCAAGCAAATTAATAGATGTCCGGGTCCTTGGCGACTCTTACGCCAGGAGATTTTCCAATTTTTCACAAGCAAATCCGGCATTAACCGGGACTTTACGGCCAATTTTAATTAAGAGCATCTCTGGAGCTAGGATAAGTGACCTCAAGGTTTTTGTGAAGTTAAATATTTCTGCAATACAGTCACGTATTCCCTTACTGTTTTTCTTAGGTACCAACGATTTTTTAGCAAATGTAGATGTAGCAGTATTTAAGAATTCCTTTCTGTCATTTTTGAGAATATTACGTCGAACTTATCCTGGAATGGCAATCGTTTTCATGACTTTGCCGTTTTATCCGAGGTTAAGTAACTCAACCCCAGCACTTGCCCGTTTGCACAAAGTTAATAGATTTTTGCTTACCCTACGTTCTGATTCAGTAAGAGTGATAGAACTCCCCGACGAATTAAATCAGATGAAGTTTTTTCATGCATATTATGGGAACTCTATGCGTCGTGATAGCATCCATTTCAACAACGACGCATTTAGAAAGTTAATTCCTGTAATAGAAAATTCCCTTTCACAGTCACCGACGTAGTTTTTTTTTCGCATCCTTGTTTTACGCAACGACTGTTTATGCTCCAGAGAAGTCATTACTTGGTAAATCTCATCCGAATGCTTGGCCTAGGTCAAATTTTTTGCTTTTCTTTCCTTTAGCACAATGAAATTTTGCATTTAAGGAAATTTTGTAAAAAATTTTTTTTAGGACAGTTCCTTATTTTCTGTGTTGGGCGCGTTACCTCAGGTGCACCTTTGCAATATTCACAACTCAAAAGATTTTTTCAACCACAGTTTTAAAGTAATTACCTCTTTACCAGACCAGAACCGCTATACCGAAGTGATTTTAGGTTAAGTTTTCTCTCTCTGTCGCTGTCCCCGCCAACGCCCGGGGGATTGTGAGTCTAAGGGTATCCTTCGCTGATGGGCTGCCCTACACGTTCTCCCCCGTGCGTTGTCGGCAAACTCTCTTTCCCCTCCCTTTTCGTCTACGACACCCACACTGGGTTTTGTAAAGAATTTTTTTTGTGATTTGAAAATGACTTTTCTGCGGTTGGTTACCTTTTTTTATTATTGTTTCTTTTACCTCCGCAGGAAAGAGCCCAGTGGTGGCACCTTCTGTGGCGACCTGATCAGTCGTGTGTTGAGAGACAAAACTCTTCTCTATTTCTTTCCTGTCGTAACCCTTGTTTCATTTTCAGCCTTCTTAGCTTAATTAGTCGCTAAGGTATTAGTAGTTAGGTTTAGGGAAAACTCACATTTTAATGAAATGCTAGATATATTTAATTCTTCAGATTATGTTAACAAGGTGATACAATTTATTAAGTTTCAGAATTTTATAATATTTACATATATTAAGTAGGCACCAAACTGGACCACCTACCAATAACGGTTGAACCCGACAAGTTGTCAGGAAAGGAAAGTGCACTCTCTTTAGACCCAAGCACCCTTTCCTGAAATATCACCGCTCAACACAGCTACCAAATGCGCCATTCTCCCTGCGCAAGCAATCGCCTGCCCAAAAAGTCTCGCATGCGAATTCTCAAAAAAAAAAAAAAAAAAAAAAAATGTTTCATTTCAAGATTAAATTAATTACATCCTTCCAACCTCCTTACTTCACAGTTTTCTTACGGCTTCCGCGAGCCCCACCAGTCTAACCTTGGTTACCCGGCGCCACTCATGGGTCAATCCCTCGGTTTCCCTTTAGGAACCGACCAACCCGTCAGTGATCGGACCGCCGCCTTGCAAGCCACCGTCAAACAACTCCAACACGACAGTTCCCTTTTACAACTCCAATGATCTTAAATCTTTCTTTTCAACAATATCTTTCTCCCCAAGTATTTTTTACGTAGTTAGACACCTGCACAATCAAAAAAAAAAAAAAAAAAAAAAAAAAAAATGATAATTTAAACCCAACCAATCAAATCTAAGCCAAACTTTTTAAAGCAAAATACTATAGCCCGAATAAACTCAGTGACTCCGGACAACTCCCAGTGAATTAAAGTGAATAGTGATTCCCCAATGACAGCTACAAATAGACCTTAGACACCCAGTTGACGATACCGGGAGAGCGGCAACAAAACACCCTGATGCCCAGCAGAACCGCAACACTATCCTCACCAACAGCGCTCCACCTTCAACCACAGCGCGGTGATCCGGACGTTTTGCGAGCCACCAACGCTACTGCCTACACCGGACCAGAGCCCACTTGCTCCATCAGCTCAACCTCATCAAGTCCTCCTCTCGGTCATCACAGCAACCTCAACATTTTGATTCAGTTGACCTCACATCTCCACCTCAAGTTCTTCGATGAAGTTTTCATAGTGAAAAAATACTTTAATCCATCCAACAACTAAATAGCTTAAAAAAAAAAAAAAAAACCAAACAAAAAATACAAAATTTTTGTGCGTGCAGATGTCCGTCCCTTTTACACCAATTAACTCAATCTTTTTCACTCAGTTTTCAATTTTGTTCTCAATTAAAGTCAGGTACGTTAGGCCAAATTCAACTGTCTTTCCCCTACAACCCATCCTCCTTTTGCAGGGGGGGGTGGATCCCGATCCCTGCCGTGGTTGGTCAAAATAAACAATAGCAATCTTCCCCAAAAAAAAGAAACGCGGCGACCGAGGTTCCAAGACGAAGTCGGACTGGTGCTGGCTTTTGAGCTTTCCTCGTCTGCTCGCGGCTTCCCCTGAATCAAAACCGGGAACATGATATCTCGGGACCACGAGCATGACAGAGGGAGCAAAACCGAGCGAATTTCTCAAACTCCTACATCTAACCCACACCTTCACCCACCTTCCAACAAACTTTTTTCGTTTTCACTTTGGCCTTAGGGGGGGTGGTTGTGACGCTAAGCGTCACGCTATTTTTATATAGTGTAGGCGGCCTGCATAACCGCACCAAACGCCAGCATAACCGGCGTTGAGCCAGCTGATTCTAAAACCGTTAGTGGCGGTTGGCGGCGGCGTCTCTCTCTCTTGCATCTACACCAGCGACCGAAAAGCACCCCTCCCGCTCAACTTGTTCTGAATGTTCCTCCAGCTTGCTTAAGTACCGTAATTATAATTAGTTCTTAGTTTCAGAAATGGTAGGCTAGCCGGCAATCGGAGGGGCAATCCCTTTTGGGACCCCCCAACCAATTGATTATGTAGGAATTGTAAATTGGTCGAGGTTTCGGCTCGACCACATGTCAGGTTTCAGATTGCCTTTTTAGATTCAGGCCTTTCCTCTACTCAGAAGACAATTATTAATTAACTATCGTATATTATCCAATACAGTTATCAGTTTACCAGGTTTAGGCACTTGTAACAATTTCACCATTAGGTCTGGAAGGATATTTATTAGTTATTAATAGTTTAACCCATCATCAGAGCTGGCTGGTATAGCATTCTGGTCTGGTAAAGATCCATAGGTCTCTGGACACCCAGTCACGTTTTCCAACCCCCAATTAGTTTTTCAGTACTTATTAGCACCACATGGCTTGGCCAGACCTTGGCCTGCCTAATTAGTTGGCTAGTCCTAAATTAGCCCAACCAGTAGCAGAGTCAGCACGCCCAGATTCCAGTTTGTAGTTACCATACAGTTGTATTACCCAATTATTACCCCAGATTAGTACGCCCCTCTTTCCCCCGTATAGTTATGTCAATTCCAATTAGAAGCCCAATTAGCCACCCCTGTAGCCATACAATAACCAGTCTATACTTCCCGGGCAACTTACCCAGCCTTAACTATTAAATGTGTCACTCCTATCCCCCCGCTACATTTATTATAACAAATCCAACAAAATAAAAATGAATAAAATCGGTTCATAAATAAAGAAGCTGTGTTTATTTTAGTAATTTAGACTGAAATTACTTAATTACATTACATAAATTATTATTACATAAATTTAGTGTTTACACTAAAGTAAGTAACATTTGTAAAAAAAAATATTTTTTTACCTTTCCAAATTTCAAAATGGCGGCCATTTGAATTTTGTTATGCCAAATTTCATGAAAACCGGTACCTAAATCAAAATTGTTCAAGACACAAAATATTTTTTATTTATTATAACAAATCCAACAAAATAAAAATGAATAAAATCGGTTCATAAATAAAGAAGCTGTGTTTATTTTAGTAATTTAGACTGAAATTACTTAATTACATTACATAAATTATTATTACATAAATTTCAGTCTAAATTACTAAAATAAACACAGCTTCTTTATTTATGAACCGATTTTATTCATTTTTGTTTTTCTGGATTTGTTATAATAAATACAACAAATTTTGTGTCTTGAAAAATTTTGATTTAGGTACCGGTTTTCATGAAATTTGGCATAAAAAAATTCAAATGGCCGCCATTTTGAAATTTGGAAAGGTAAAAAAATATTTTTTTTGTATAAATGTTTCTTACTTTAGTGTAAACACTTTTGCCAAGTTTCGTAAAAATATCTCAATGCGTTTTTGAAATAATAAATATTTTCCCAAAAAAACAAAATGGCGGATTACGGCTTAACTAAGCCGAAATCCAAAAAATGTTATTCTTGATTTTTGACTTATTTTTGCATGTAGAATTAGGTCCTGTATAGCCCATCACACTTTTTTGTGACACCCTGTATTTATCTATTGATAAACAACGCAACATAACCACCACATGTCCCTGTATTTGTTGGTTCTCTGCAGCAAGAATTTATTTCTTAAACTAGCTGGAGATTGATAGTGATTATGTATTAAACCATATTTTACTTTTGTGAAGTTTTTTAAAACAAGAAATTATAAAATTTATTTTATAGTCAATTTGAACATTATTTTTTTTATATTTCTAGTATAATTGTCTGGTTGTAATATATTTTATTCCATTACCTTAATTACAATAATATTACAATAATTCTTACAATATTCTGCATTAGTTGTACTAGATAAACTACAAATATTCTCACTTTAAAATGTGACATTTGATTGTTTATGTGCGATTTTTAATACTTAGCCTAATCTGGAAGAACATTCAATTTCTGTTAGGGTTATTTAAAGTGGCAATATTTCAACAAGTTCAATTAAAAGTGATAAATACTATTTGAACGGGTAAGAGTTGTAATAACTGATGATAAGAAAATAAGGTACTTCATACACTAATAAACAACCAGTACAAGAATGGCCTGATGATTTAGCTGAGTAAAGTCAACGAATCACTCATCAGAGACGCAAGTTCCTGTTATATGAAGAACAACCTGAAAGATCTATCACAAACTAATCATAAATTACACAAAAAGTAAAATCGCTTTCTATCGTTTTTTAACACTATTATGGAAGTATGTCAAACCATCAAAGAGAGGCGGGAACCTCAAATATAATCCTATACTCTAATATGGGTAAGGTTTGCTTGCTTGCGACACTGATCTCAAAAACGGCTCCAACGATTTCCTTCAAATGTTCGAAATAACTAATTTCTGGGATAAAAATAAGTTCCAGACAGGCCTCATCCCCAGGAAAATTCAAATAAAAAAACTAAAATAAAAAGTTAAAAAATTAACATTGGGCTTATGGAGTTTCAAATCAAAATAAAAGAATTGTAACAGCTGTTCATAACCAACCAGGGAACTGTCAAAGTAATACTCATGTTGTATATGATTATTAACATGTGGTTTCCTGAGAGCAGAGATTAAAATATTTGAGTGAAGATTACATATATAGATTAGAAAAAAAAATCAAAAGGATATTGAGCTATAAATAAAAACTGGAGTGACATTAAAAATGTAGAAAAGAGGCATATGAGCTATACAAATATGGTAATCAGTTGGGGGAAGTGGTGAAATATTACTCCGAGTCATCTAAACAAACTGACTGGCCTGTCGCCGAGCAAAGCTCGGCCCCCCAGGTACTATTAGCTAAACATACAACTATGTAATCGTTTTTAGTGAGTATCCTGTAGAACTTGGCTACTAGGCCAGAATCAGTATATTAATATGTTCAGTATGCAACGTGTGTCTATCGCTCCGGGAGCCGCACAGCGCCGTATTGCAGCGCGACGCAATCTTGATACTGTACTCATTTTGCCTCGGACATTTTGCAGGAACCACTGCAGACAAACCAAGATCACCAAGTACAGTAAATTAACACATTGATCGGTTTATATTGATGTAACATTAAGTGGATTTTGTGGTTGATGGGAATAATGCTCCCAAGCTTTAAAGCATAAAAAGTTTTACTGTTAAAAGTTATGAAATACCCCCCGTCGCAGCAAACCTGCATACTCAGCGAATTTCCAATGAATATATATGTCAACACTTTAAGCCTCTTACCAGGATTCATAAGAAATATATTCATAAATAAGCGTATTTAAAATATTCATTATTCTCCATAAGAATAACATTAGGGATGAGTACGCAGGTTTGCTGCAACAAGGAACACAAATTAATGGTTTTTCATGCAAATATCAATAGAACTCATCTAAGTGAAGTCACATACCAAGTTTCATCCATATACATTCATAAATTAGCGAGTTATAACATTTTTATTTCTCTCCATAAGATTAACATGAGGACCGAGTACTTAAGTTTGCTGCTACAGGAACCATAGGCGAAAAATTGATTTGTTGTACAAACAACAACAAACCACAACCAGATGAAGCCACAAACGAAGTTTCGTCAGTTTATGTTCATAAATAACCGAGATATAAAATTTTTCTTTTTCTCAATAAGAATAACATTGGACAACGTACTGTGTTTAGCACTTTCAATATCTCAGTAACCAATTGACGTAGAGCAATGATCAAAATACCAAATTGTTTTTTTTAAGCTGAATTCAATGGTGTGAATTTAAATTTGATTTAAATAAAAAATTTATGAGAAAACCCCCCAAAAACCCCCCTTAGGATGGTGCGATTTGTCTGGTTTTCGAACTCGTTCAAATAAATGGTACTTTACATATTTGTACCAAATCTTTATTAAGATCGGACCTTTTTTACGACAGTTATTGTGCTTACGGACACACATACATACATATATAACAATTTTAACTAGTGGTGTTTTTGGCATCTGGGGACCTCAAATCGAAAAGTTATCGTGGTCTCAGGCATAAGTCTTACCATGGGACCTACGGCAATAGCTTCTTCCCCATAGGAAAAATTCGCTAAAAAGACGAATGTTAGAGATAAATTTTAAAGCTTCTCTCTTTTCCCATTGTTCAGATCATCCATCAGTTGAGATAGATTGATCGGCTTTGGTCAGTATTTGATAGAGAAGTCAATAACTTTATATCTGTATGCTCGTTAGTATGTCACCCCAGTTTTAGCGAATTTCCCCTATAGGGAAGAAGCTATTCCCTTAGGTCTCATGGTAAAACTTAAGCCCAAGACCATGATAACTTTTCGTTTTGAGGTCCCCAGATGCCAAAAACACCATTCAAATTTATATATATATATTTTTTTATATATATATTTGTCCGTAAGCACGATAACTCTCGTAAAAAAGGTCCGATCTTAATAAAATTTGGTACAAATATGTAAAGTACCATTTATTTGAACGAGTTCGAAAACCAGACAAATCGCACCATCGGAAGGGGGTTTTGGGGGGGTTTTGTACCAAAAAAATGTTTTTTTTGGAGTTTTCACATGTAATTATCATTTAAATCAAATTTAATTTACACCATTGAATTCAACTTAAAAAAACAAACAATTTAAAATTTTGATCATTGCTCTACGTCAATTGGTTACTGAGATATTGAAAGTGCTAAACACAGTACGTTGTCCAATATTATTCTTATGGAGAAAAAGAAGAATTTTATATCTCGGTTATTCATGAACATAAACTGACAAAACTTGGTATATCGCTTCATCTGATTGTGATTTGTTGTTGTTTCTACAAAAAAATCAATTGTTCGCCTATGGTTCCCGTAGCAGCAAACCTAGTTACTCGGTCCCCATGTTTTCTTATGGAGAGTAATAAAAATGTTATATATTGCTTATTTATGAATGTATATGGATGAAACTTGGTATGTGACTTCACTTAGATGCATTCTATTGATATGTGCATAAAAACCCATTATTTTGTGTTCCTTGTTGCAGCACACCTGCGTACTCATCCCTAATGTTATTCTAATGGAGAATAATGAATATTTTAAATATCGCTTATTTATGAATATATTTCTTATGAATTCTGGTAAGAGGCTTAATGTGTTATTGAGACATATATATTCATTGGAAATTCGCTGAGTACGCAGGTTTGCTGTGACGGGGGTATATTTATTTATTTTTTCTTCCTGTGTGTAGCGTTGACAAAAGCGCAACTAAATATATTGAATAATTATCAAGTTTCAGATTTACTGTAATTGTTTCCATTTATACTACAAATAAGAGTAAATTTTCACTTATACACAACATAATTTCACAACATAATAAACAAGGACATAACAGTATACAAAAACTATTAATTTCAGAAGAAATTTATAGAAAATTTAAAATGTTTTATCAAGCCAACACATAAATTGTTATAAAAAGCCCAAGGGTTCAAGCCGGAATAATATTTGTAATAACTTTTGTTTTACTGGAATAATGATAGGTTGTGTTATTAAAAATTAATATATAGGGGTTAGCTTTTATAAAAGGGAACCATCCCTCAAATGAATCTTATAATACAACTCATAGTTTTTGAAAGTTTTTTTATTTCATAGTTGTCATCGAAAAATCAGTTTAAATGTTCGATTCAGATGGACGCGAAACAGTTTGTTACTATTTATTTAAGTAGTGAATTTCTATTTTAATAGAATCTCTCACTATTCCAAATGGGCTTTCAGTACACCAGCCTATCATTGAACAAATATATATCCAGACACTAAGAGGCAAAACCGTTATTGACACAATAAAATATTTTTTTATTAAATTACTTCCCCAATTTTTCATAAAATGTAAGTTAACATATAATGATTTGTTATACTTCTATACTTCTCCTTTGCTTATTCAAAAATTAATATGTCAAAAATGTAGAATTGATGTTGTAGACATTACAATTTTGTATTAATGTCAGTGAAGTAGGCCTGAAAGAAATAATGAAAAGGATTAAGTCCCAATTATAGACATTAACAGTTTACTTGATTTTTAAGTTTTTTTACAGAATTTTTCTAACCCTCAGCATTGTCACCTTTTTTTATAATAGAAAACAATGATTACCTTAAAAAAACCTAATAGGTAATTTAATTTCGAACCCACATTTTTACCTGTTTCATCCACAAGTACACAACCATGTCCCTACCTACGGGCTAGAGCACCAGGACGGGGTAGTGGGACGGGGTGGCCTGTTATCGCTCATATCACACTAAGCTGTCACGTGCGCCGTGATTGTGACCCGGGTCACGTGACTAGTGGGTGGTGGGGGGGAGCGGGGGTCACGTGGCTGGTCTTAGGCTAATGGACTTCAACTTCCCAAGGCTATTTTTCACGAGTCGCGCCACTGAGTGCGGCCGTGGTGCGCTCTGGCGGGTGTGGAGAGAATATAAAAGTGACTGCAAATTTGTATAATAACGGCAGTGGTAACATATAAGAAATATTTAAGCATATATTTCTTAACTAAAACTTTTGTTTTGGAAACCACAACACAATATAAGAAGAGGTGTTTTGTAATGTTTCCTTAGTTTTTTATTTAGTGAAAAATAATTATATTCTTGATATGTAAAGCACAATGTCATCTAGGAAACTTGTTTCTGGAAAACTAAATCTCTATCGGTAACAAAACACTTTTATTGGAGATTATACATAACCATAGGTTTTAATAAAGTTGTTTGGTTATAAAACGAGTTATTTCCTGACAAATTCGCATATTAACTCGGCCCAGACTTTGAAGTAGAAATATACATTACATATTTGTGAATTGCGTTACATAACACTATGGTTGAAATGGTTATTTTGAATTCTGAAATCCGAGTTAGAATTGAAGTAATTACAATTTACAAACCTTTGATTGACAGCATAACAGTTCATAGCTGCAAGCGGCACTCAGAAACATGAAACCTGTTCCTACTTCCGATCTGCATAACCGATAGTGTTGCGGAAGGGAGGTAACAACAGGTAGCCCGTGCACGGTAATTGGCCCGCCACCGCGTCACGTGACCGATGAGCCCCAGGGTGGGGATGGGAAAGGGGAGGGAGGGGTGTGTTTGGTTTGGAAATGAGACAATCGTATGGAATAACATTCAAGGATTACTGCGAGAGCGCGATATCCATTTGGTTAAATAAACATCGACAGATATTCCCGGGAGTCTCTCTCTCTCTCTCTCTCTCTCTCTCTCTCTCTCTCTCTCTCTCTCTCTCTCTCTCTCTCTCTCTCTCTCTCTCTCTCTCTCTCTCTCTTTCTCTCTCTCTCTCCCCCCTCTTCCTCCCACTCAAAACTTCATTTTTTAATGACATTCAAACGTATTTAACTAGATTTTAGCGAATTTCCCCTATAGGGAAGAAGCTATTACCGTAGTCGGCATGGTAAGACCTAGGCCCGGGACCATGATAACTTTTCGTTTTGAGGTCCCCAGACCCCAAAAACACCATTCGTTCGATACTGTATATATATATATATATATATATATATATATATATATATGTGTCCGTGAGCACGATAACTCTCGTAAAAATGATCCGATTTTGACGAAATTTGGTATAAACATGTAAAGCAGCATTTATGACTTTAAGTTCGAAAACCAGACAGATCGACCTATCCGAAAGGGTATTTTGGGGGGGTTTTGTACCCCAAAAATGGGTTTTTTGAATTTTTTACATATAATGTTTGAAAAAGTCAAATTTTAGTTTTGACCATTCGATTCAGCTTAAAAAAACACACAATTTGGTATTTCGATCATTCCTCTACGTCAATTGGTTACCGAGATATTGAAAGTGCTAAACACAGTACGTTGTCTAATGTTATTCTTATGGAGGAAAAGAAAATTTTTTTATCTCGCTTATTTATGAACGTATACTGACGGAACTTGGTATACAGCTTCATCTCATTGAGGTGTATTGATATTTGCTCCAAAAAATTGTTTTTGCATAATTATCCCGTAGCAGCAAACCTGCGTACTCAGCCCCCATGTTATTCTTATGGATATTAATTAAATGCTCTGTCTCCCTTAATTATGAACATAAATGAATAAAAACTGGTATACGACTTCACCTAGTTGAGTTATATTGATATTAGCATAAAAACCCATTTTTTGTGTTCCTTGTTGCAGCAAACCTGCGTACTCAGCCCCAATGTTATCCTTATGGAGAATAATTAAAATTGTATATATATCGCTTATTTGTGAATATATTTTTATGAAACTTGGTAAGTGGCTTTATGTAGTATTAAGACATTTATATCTCCATTGGAAATTCGCTGAGTATGCAGGTTTGCAGCGACGGGGGTATTAGTTTTAACAGGATGAAAATTATTAAAATGATGCTTTGCAAAATCGTGACCATACTCGTATCAAACTATACATTCCGACTAGCCCATCCTAGTTAAAACCATTTGCTATACTGCTTACATCAATTCATAGTTAATTAACATTATTAACATCGATCACATAAGATATTTACGTGACCGATACATCTGGTTCCATCCATACAAAGTCGTGTAGCACCAAACAATTCAGTATAGTATTATGAGCTAAAAAAGTACTTTGATACAAATAGAAATAATATTATTTTAAAACCATATAGAAAGTATTGAAACATTATAATTTTATGAAATATTCTTAAACAAATCGCTTGAAGAAACGTTACCGTCTTGCTTGATTTTTAAACTTCACCAGGTATAACAGAATTAGTGCTTGTCATTTAATCCCAAACTTTTCACTTCTCAATATGTTAACGCATGTCTAGCATGCGTCTAGATGGGGGACGTGTTGACCAGTCTATCCACAGCTATATAGACAATCGAATAAAAGAAAGTATCCATTAAAAACACTATTTTCATTACGAATTATAACAAATAAAAACTATAGCAAACTGAACAAAGCAAAGAAATTCACAATGAACCTGTAATTACAAGTTTTAAATCCCAAGTCAGAGTAATGTCGAGCGGTTGTCTGCTGTCGGTCGTCTAATGAAGAAGCGTTTAAGGGATAAAGCGGGATCGAGGCGCGAAGAGGGCGGTAATGGGGAGTAATGGACCATCAGGGCGATCTCTTAATCGAGCGCCGATCCATTAGCCGAGAGACCCGCGGCATAGCAAACAGACGTCGCACCTTCGCATCACCTAGGCTTCGAGGCCAACCATTCTGTGTTGGTTACAAAAACACCTTAATTTATCGTAAAAATTGGTGTAGAGTTTAACGTAAAAGAAAAAACTGTACTTTTGTATCATACCTACTACCAATCTTTGGAAGAATTTTCTAGACGGGCAGATAAAATATAGTATATAGATTAAAAGTAGTGAAGTTTTATTATTTAGCCTACAACTTACAATCATATAGGATGGCTCGTATTATTTCTGAGGCTCCCAGAAAACAGGAATACGGGCGTTATGGTGACATGCTGTACTTAAAACAGTTCGCTGCAGCGGTTAGATTAAGTTAGTTCATCATACATTTTGTGATTATAAAATAACCTAACCTAACCGCCGCACCGCGTTGTATAAATGGTTCTTCACATAAAACAATACTTTTTGACGAATTGGAGGTCGCTATAGAGCATAAGCAAAGCGCCGATGAATGACCTTTTACCTGCCCCGGGCCAAGTGATAGGGGAGGAGGGGGTTTTCGCGACGCGACATAAGATAAATTATGTCGGCAAAAGAGTACACAATTACAGTAACCTGACCTATCATAACCACCGCAGTGCGCCGTTACAGGTGGTGGACTCTACAATGCATAAGTACCGAAACAACTTCACTAGCCTAACAGATAGTGACTTGGATTTCGGTACGAGAGTTCACGGGTTCGATTCCAGGGTCACCCACATGACCGAGAGGTTTGTACCGTTGTCCTATAACAAAGTTAAATACCTTAAATACCTACTGGCGTAGGAAAAAATAAAATAAACTGTCGTCAAATTATTTTGGTAGAAACGGTTGACCGTTTAACGAAGAAAATACACTGTAAGACCAAAAGCACGAAAATAACTCATCTCATGAGTAAACCTGTAAATCGAACATACATGGGTTCGGGATCTTAGGGTCAATGTTCGAATATAATTTCAAAAGGAAATTGAATATCCAATTTCGATTTTCAATGAATCATAAATGTTGAATTACAGAGAATAGCTACAGTAAGAATGACCTGACCCTTCACATTGTAAATAAGCTGTTAAGGAGTAATAACCTACCTTTGAACATTTCGTGATAACACCAATCATTTTTAACCCCCATTCACATGGCGTTTTAGGGTCAGACCAAGGTTTCCCTTGCATGAATAGGAATGTTTACGTTCTTAACTTTTTACAACACCTTGGAGTTTTATATTTATTTCCACCTTTATCTACCATTTTTATGTTTATAAATTTACCATAAGATATCGACATGTGTTTATTTTATTTATGTAAGAAATAAAACAACTTTTGATTAGCATATTACGTGTTGTTATTGCTAACGGGATGTAATAAAAGTCTTCTTACAACACTTAAGATATATTTACACTTATACTGATTCACATACAAACGGTAAACATATATAAAATATCATTTATATATGTTTATCGTCTGTATGTGAATCAGTATAAGTGTAAATATATCGTTAGAAATAAAACAAAATTAAAATATAAGGCAAGTTTACAATAACATCTCAACAATGTAATTTATAAAGAATTTCCATAATCCAGGGTACAAAGGTCAACATCGTCTTTCATTTATATGCATAATTAAAGACTTGGCATTTCATTAGAGTTACGCAACCAACTTATACAAGCCTCAGCATTTCTTAATACCGACAAACCTTGAAATTACAATTTTATGTAACAATATTAAAAAAGTGTTGTGTTTCGTAATTAAAATAAAAATAAATATTGAAACAATTGATTTGCGGTATTTTAAATCCACGCGTTTAATATTTTGATCTTCATTCCGAACGCATTCTTGGTTTAGAATATAACTTATTTGAAAAGTTTCTGTATTGGCTGCTTGGAGTAAGTCATGCTTAAAATGGTTTTGTACATTGTTTCAAACATTGTATTACCTTTCATTCGAATAAGACGTACTTATTAATGTTTGATACTTTATGGTGTTATGTCCTCACACTTTGTATCAATTAAAATTTGAATAATCATTATTACAACTTCAAGTATTGAGGATATATATATAATGTAACGATTTAAATATGTTAGGTATAATAAAACTGCATATTAAACATATTTACGATTTTAACACATTTAAAATCTTTCCCACTAGCACAGACAATATATATATGTGTGTGTGTGTGTGTGTGTGTGTGTGTGTATTAAAGGATGTTTTACATTAGTTTGACTTGGTGTTATAGGTTTTAATGGTCTTATTTTTCTATCTAATCTCCTTGAAAACAAATTGTTTGCCACAGCGAATGATAATATGAAATAATATGGTTTCTTTTAAGCTGAACCGTATTATTACCTCTCCAGACAACCGACAGCGCCGGAGCCCCAGGATGAATGAGCCTAATCCTGAATGGTCGTCATCCCTATCCCGCTGTCCCGCTATTCCAAACCCCTGGCGACTCCGTGGCGGCCCTCCCCTATCCCGTTTCTTATCTCCCTTTTATTGATTTGTTGGCCCAGTTTTTCGCCGACCGTTCGTCATGTCTGGGGCCCGGCGCCGCCAAAACAGCCCCGACGCCCCCGCCGTCGCGACGCCTCGACTTACGCCGATTTATGGGCTTCCGCGTCCCACACCCCCGTAACATCCCCCCTCCACCCCGGACCGCTTTATTGTCGACGTGAGAGGTTTACTAATTGCTGACTTAGGCGGGAATTCGGAATGAAATGAGCTTTTAAAAGGTTTACCGCTTTTATAAAGTTGTTATTTGCTCCCGTTCTTGAGCCGAGAGTGGGTTCATCGAACACCTACCCCCAACCCCCAACATGGGTTGTTTTCAATTACTCGTTTAAAGGGCATTTTTATTTTAGTAAGTAGTCTAAAAATAAAATAAAATTATATGAATTAATTGAATTAATTACATTAATTAAATTAATTGAATTATTTAATTAATTGAATTATATTAAATTCAAGTTAAATAAACAAATGACCATCCATTGCAATATGGTTAGGAGTGAAATATATGGCATTTCGATTTCCAGTTTAAATAAAAATAAACGGTATCAGGAAACTGACACATACTTTCTCCCTTTTAGCCCAACTTTAATGAATAAATTACTTTTTATTTACTAAATATAGAATACAAAGCACGGTCGAATGTACAGAAAATCTTGTGAACAAGTTGTTTTAAAAAACATCCACCCAAATCCCTGCTTTGGAGGCACTACAGAATCAATTGCTACACTTGTGGTTTAAAGAGGGGAAATGCCCCCTATTCCCCCCCAGGGTTATTAAGGGGCAACATATTTCGAATTAACTCTGTTGGTCAATGCTAAATTGACAAGCATATCAAGTTTGAATTAAATTGATCAGTAAATAAGAGAGAAATAGTAATTTTTGTATTCCCCATAAGAATAACATTGGACAACGTACTGCGTTTACCGCTAAATGAAAATTTCAATTTTCTCCGAAACCAGCAATCGTAGAATAGTAATTCAAAATACCAAATTATTTAGTTTTTTGAGCTCTTTTTAATGGTGAATAGTATTATTTTTTATATTTATGTATTTTTATGAAAAATCAAAAAAATTGAATTTTTGATGTTTTAAGTCCTGTAATTTCTGAACCCGAATTTTTAAAGCAATGCGGGTGGTGTCATTTTGTTGGAAAACTAAAGTTCTACAAACGACTAAAATTTAATCAAAATCGTTAGAGCCGTTTTTGAGAAATTTGGATTTTTCATGTTTTTTGGCAGTTTTTGGGGGATAATTACCCTTAAAAATCAAAAATTCAAAAAAATGAAAAAAACGCCTGGAGATATCGTGGATTAGTACCTACATACCAAATTTCATCAAAATCGGCCCATTGGTTAGGGCTCTAGCTCTGTACACATCCACACAGACACACACACACACACACACACACACACACACACACACGGACACACACACACACACACACACAGACAGACATCACGTAAAAACCACTTTTTTGGGTTCAGGGAGCACCAAAACGAATATTTCCACTAACAACTCAAATTCGAAAATTTTGACGAAAACAATACTTTCTCCATATACTATGTATAGGGGGAGAAAGTAATATATATCTATACCATAGAACGGCTTTACCCACAAAATCAAATAAACAATAGACATTAGAAACAAAATCCGACCTAAAATCTCGTTTTAGGACAAATGACCAATCTTGAAGGAAACGTTGAGTAGGGACCCCTCCGTGGTCGGAAAGTCACGATAAACCGAGATAAAATTACATTTGATTGATGGAAGATCGAACTGCACGGAGGGTAGTACCCACCTGTCACCACTGTGCCGGAGGGGGGGATTACCACCCCGGCCCTCACCACTTCAACGGAGACTATCATTTTTGACGTCCCCCATCATTAGTCGACTTAAAGCCCGGCACGCAGGGGGCTTAAATGACAATGGAGAATTTAATAATAATACTATACATGTTGCTGGCATTCATTATCGTTATCAGCGGAGACTGGTAGCGTAGGGGTGGCGAGGGGTGGGGAAGAGGGTGATTAGTGGATTGTGATATCTCCAGTGACGATTGGATTGACAGTAACAATGCCTTTAGGCGATGCGAGCAGTGGGGACCTGGTAATTGTTGCGATGTAAGAGAGTGGCGTTTGATTTGAGAGTGCGGAGTGTTTAACGCACTTAAGCGGTACGGAAATTAAATATTTTAAAAATAAACACATAAAAGTTATTAATATATTTAACTAATTAAAAACATATATTCAATACCAACCTTTTTGTGTGAAATATTAACAGCTCTACCTTTGTACGAAGTTATTTTGCACAGGAAATATACAAATTAAATGCAGAAAATATATCACATCTTATAATATACTGTATATTATTTTCACGCTTTCGTGTCAACAATAACGGAATTTTAGGATTTACATATGAGAAAAGACGCATTAAGTTAGGTTTGCCCCCTCTAACGTCAAGGCTGAACTCTAGAGCTACAGAATTATTCACAACTCAGAGGTCAATTATCTACTCACCTGGTTGTACACCGTAACTTTTACAACGATGTAACAGGAACAGTCCGGCTTGATGATGATTGTTTTATACAAAAAGTAAATAAGAAATCGATTTTAATTAAAATCAAATTGTATTTCGAATAGTTTCGAAACCAAATCCGGTTAAAAAAGTTGTAATGAGTATTTAAGAAAGTCTTGGTCATATTTCCTTTTTCTAAGATAACCGTTTTGGAGTTAGTTTATGTTACGAGAAATAATTTGGATCCTACAGTAGGTGAACTGACATAAATCACATAAGAACTCTTATATCAATTCCATATGGTGATTAGTTTCACATTTTTTCTCAAATACCTGTAATTGAATATTAACTTCAGAAGGCTAATTAATTGCTACTATGTGTTAAAATATAATGTTTATTGCTTTCAAGCCTCAAAGATATATTATAACTAAACATTTAAATGCAAAGAACGTGTTGCGAAGATAATGTTCTCGATTCCTCACGATTGCTTCTGTTGAGATGATCGATCAACTGAGATGTCGCCGGCTGCTAGATTGATCGTAGATTGGTCAATATTTGATCGCGAAAGTCAATAAAGTAGAATTCGCTCATGTTTGTTTGTCAAACACATTTTTATTTGATTTTTCCATTTATAAATGTATGATAAAAAGGTTAATAATACGCTAATAGTCTTATTCAGCGTCTAAATTTTCAAAGCTATAGTTTCAGATAATTTATTTATATTAGATGCATTCAAAGTTCTATTAAAAACATTATATTTGTTGGAAATGTTCTCCAAAAAGCCTATACGTCTGTGTGGGGAGAGGGACTTGACTGTCACTCACTTGCGTTAGGCTCTCATCTCCACTGTTTGTTAAAAACTTAACTGTAAAATACATTTGTAAACAATACACAATTATAATAATAATAATCATAGGATCTTTAGCAATAAACTCAAGAAGAACGAAAGTTAATTTATCTTTGTGATATTCAAGTCCTATTCTGAGATTGCATCATCGCCTTTGCACCCTTATTACTAAGGTCAAATGATTCAAATGATTTATTTACAACCATTCAGTAGTCTCTATAATAGAAATTCACTAGAACTAAGAAAAAAAAAAGACAAACAAATAATAGTCCTCCTTTTAACTCACAAGCTAATAAGTTCAAACCATGCAGCACTCTTCATGCACAAAAAACACACACACACACACAAATCAATTACCACGTGCATGAGCTTTACTTAAGGCTATATGCTATGTTGGCTGCCTGGGTTCATCCCAATAACAAGGCAAATCTGCATCCCAGAATTCATTTACACTGTCCCCGCCACCAACACCCCCTCGCCTTCCTTCTGAAAGGGGGGACTATCTGGTTCCCCAATTCGTCGCGCGGGAATCTACTAGCAGCTAAAAAAAGGCACGAGCCACTGGAAGGGAAGACTTTGCCACCCGAAGGAAGCCGAACTCGTTCGATGACGAACGAACTATCCGCAACAGATGCTTTATTATGATTAAACAATGTGTGTCTTAAATTACCAGTGAAATGTACTATTTTCAAATGTAAACAGAAGAAACCTACTTATATTCTATAAAATTACGCTACATTTACAAAAAAATTATAGTAAACTAACCTAAATTAACTCAGCAGAGCGCTGTATGGCGGCTCTTTTCTTTGTAATATATTACAAAAATGGGATTGTGTAAAATATAACAACAAATTTAACTTCAAAAAGTAAACACGAAAAGGTAGAATTGAACCTGGTACCGCATTATCGTTATCCAGTGTCATATCCATTAGACTGCCCTAGCAATATTGAACTAAGTAAAAGTTACAAATTATCAAGCAGTAGACGGCGCTGTGATTTTAAAATTTGTTACAGGTAGCGCTCAGTGTGATTTAAAAGTTGTACACTGGCAGTGCTCACATAGGAAATGTCACCACTTCAAGTGCAGCGTGCATTTTTTTAGATGCTAGTAAGAATAACATTTGAACTTTGAAGACCCGTGGGGCAGAGCCTTGAGGTATTTTTGAAACGCGAGTGGGCTTCTCCAGTGTCCATATACAAATAATTATTACCTTCATGATAATTTTTCGGCTCTATCGAGTCTTCTTAAGGTTTTGCGTAACGGAACACATAACGACAGACACCACCGTACTTTTATAACAGAGCAGATTATTCCTGCTCTACTGACAACATAAATAACATTCAGGTGCAACTCATGAGTTTAGTTTTATACTATTAAAACTAGACTATGGTCTCAACCTATAATTCATTCATTCATTCATTTATTCATTCATTCATTCATTGTTGCTGGATTAGGAAACCCTAGCATAGCTAATAGGCACGTCTTTGACAATCGGGAATTTTGCGCAGGTTACCGGAAGGATAGGATATAGCAGGAAAGGAAAGGATGGGATGGGACAGGCAGCCAAATTGACATTTCAGAGGGCCAACTCCCGTGCTCCTGTGTCAGCTTTGATCAGAATCAAACAGCCAGACACGCTCTGCCCTCCAATTGGCCAACTCAGCTGGCAGGGTATCCATGTACAACAGCCAGGGACCACATTCTCAGGTTGGGGACCAAACCCGGGTTTCCGTCCCCAGCCGCTGCAAATGGAAGGACCAAAGGTGAAAGCGAGGTCAATGGACAGCCAAAATACTTACCACATGTAATGATAACTTCATTTGCTGAACCCAATTTCAGCCTCAAAACTGGTACTGACAAGTTTTAAGGTTGTTCTGGGACTCAACCAATAATAATATTCCTAACAGCTGATAATAACAATTGACTTGAGGATTTGATCGATTTTAGGTTAAGTTTTCTTTTTAAATATTTTAAAATTCATTTAAAAGTATTAAATTCATTTTATGAGGAGAAGAAATCTGTCTTGTCTTTAGACTTCACTCAGCGGTATTAAAATTAATCAGTTTTTGCAGCCAACACTTTGATTCACTAAGCAACGTTGGAATAATATCGTTTGGCAGCTACCAAAATGATTCTCTAATCAGTGTTAAAATGAGGCAGTTTGATTTACTCAGAAGTGTTGAAATAAGTCAGTATCGCAGCCATTAGGGAGGGGAGTCTTCTGGGGTAGGCGCGTTAATAAAGGAGATTTCAACTGGTTCAGGCCCCGGGGACAATGTCTCGACACGCTGTTGATTGTCGGGATTCTGGGAATGGTCCAGCAGAAGGGGAGAACAGTGGATGGATTGATTTGCAAATGTTTCTATCACGAGATTGTTTTGGGATAGGCACAGGGAAATTACGCACATGCTTATTTTGAGACCTGGGTGAATTTTGTGATTTTTTTATACCCCCAAACGCACAATTATAAAGTTGAGTGTGGGGAGGTAAGCATATGACATTTGGTACCTATCCTATACTCTAATATGAGTACGGTTTGCTTGCTTGCTTTGTTGGTTTATTTCTTGCTTGCAACCCTGATCTCAAAAACGGCCTAACAATTTCCTTTCAAAATGTGTAGTTAACTCATTTCTGGGTTAAAATAAGTTGTAGACAGGTCTCATTCCCATAAAAAATATATTTAAAAAAAACTAATTGAAAAGTCTAAAAAATTATCATTGGGCTTATGAAGTTTAAAATCAAAACATAGTAGTTGTTCCTAATAAGCCAGTGAACTGCCAAGGAACATTACCAAGTAACTGGAGTGACATTAAACACGCAGAAAAAGGTCTGCTTGACATGAGAAGATCGTGGTGAAAAATTATTATTCTAGGCTCATTAAACAAACTGACTGGTCTTCTCAGAGCAAAGCTCGGTCCCCAAGTAATTCCAATTCACTTCACTACCGCAATCATTAAAAATTATAACTAAAAACCTTTCAGTGTTCAGTGTTAACTCACCTTCAGTGTTACAAACTCTAGGTACAGACACATTATTTGATTTGGTATTTAAAATCTGCATCCACTATCTTATATGAGCAATGTTTAATGACTGTTTCTAGCTCGGTTTATAAATCGTTGCTTGGGTGTGTAACCATCTAAAAACAGTTCTTGGGGTCTTTTTCAAGATGAACAAAAGAACGTGTTTTACATCTTAATGCAGTTTTGAAGCTACACATTTGATACAGCTTACATTGCAGATAGTTCTAGAGTTTACCATTCCATTCGAAGTTTACGTCCGATTTGACTTGTATTTTAAAGCACTAAAGCTGGATTGATATTGTGTTTAGGTTTGTACAAATATATTGTACAACAAATAAGCACCATAATAGTTTGACTTTCAAAATGTTGTTTAGAGATCATTTAGATTTAACTAATTCTAAATCCATGCAACATTAACATATTTCACAACGATTATTGAATATCTGCGTTTTGGATCAACAGGGAGAATAAAATAATTATGACTATAATTCCTCAAAACCAAACTGTTACAAATTCTTTAACTTTGAAGGCGATAGGGCATCGCTCCTGTCTCACAATATGTGGGGGTTGGTTGGGAGAGTTGGGGGGGAAGTAGTGACCACTTGAGTATAAATCTACTCGTCATTTGTCTCAGTCCAGAGTAACATTCATCCTCGGTTGTTTGCGACTCGACAGTCGCAAGGCGATAAGGCGATAATAGACTGAGTATTTTATGCAACGATTTTTATTGAACCATTCATGTAAAATATTTAATTTTAATATTAATATAACCCTGTATTATTGGTTGTTTTCTAGAAATGTTTAGTTTCAGGATCAAACATTGGTGTAACATAAATTATGTAGTCGAACTCATATACTCAACCTACTAACGTACAAAATTATTGCCGACCGTTTTGGATCATGTTCTATCTAATAAGCACATACAACAATATAGAAGAAAAAATAAATAACGAGCTAAAAAACTATAGCGATTATTAAATAACAAGGAGTCAACTTTTTTTAAATATGTGTATGTATATAACGATATGGTTGTATACATTCACAGTAAACAATAGTGAATTTTAAAATTACAATGGTTTTGATTAAAGAGGTACAAATCATGATGTTTGGATGAAACAATTAAAACTGTTCAGTAAAATAATAATGAATTATAAAACCTTTATAAAAAGGGCCCTTACAAAAAAAAATACTAAACGCCTTGTGTGTTAAACATATCAATTTACATACTCATCAAAAATGTCATTATCCTACTGACACAAGAGTGATGTTCAATCTCGTTTTAGTAACACCGTGTGGCGAAGGTTAAAATTCGAATTATATGAGAACAAATTTAAATTAAGTGAAATATAGAACAACGTCTCTCTCCCGAACCCCCAATAGCGTCCCAGCGTCACCGGCGCCACGACGCCGACGCCCTCACATGAACGTCACGACGCATTGTCTTGAGGTCTCTGATGATCTGGATCAGCAAAACGCTAAAAAATCAGCGCTCTCACGGTCGCATCAGCAAATGACTGGCTTTCGATGGACAAAAACAATCGTGACATTTATGAAGGTTAACGTAACAAATCATAATAGACACGAACCACAATAGATTTTTTCATTTCAAGATATCGCAGTTTAGTATAGTATATATAAACATGTTACTAACCAAAGCCGAAAGCACCACAACCTATACTCTGATTGTTACGGGAGTGCGCCTGGCAGAAGGGTGGGCTCTACTCACACACACGCAGGCCTCACACAAACAGACGCAGGGGATTAGGACGGACCACTGACCTGCCACCTGAGTCATCACTGGCTCACAGAAATTTGACTATCAATTTTTTTTTAAATTTACCTTCGTTGTAAAATCTATTAATGCTTTTGACTTTAGCTCAAAATGATAAGTAAAATGATACCAAACAATATATATTTTGCTTAAAAAATGTAGAAGTTACGAACATTTCAATACTAGAAGTTACGAATATTTTCATATTAACTATCATAACCGCGGGATTCCTTTCACAAAGGACTTGAGAAAACCTGAGCTGTATCAACTTGTATACGTCTGAATAAACCGCCGATGCCAACCTATGAAATCGACGATAAGGCTGCCAACGACGATAAACGTTTCTGACCAATCTGACTTTTTATTATCCCCATTCAGTAAAATATTTTTTGTCATAATCATTTCGTGTTTGGACTCATTTTTCATGGAATTAAACAACAAATTTAGTGACACAAAGCTTTTTACTGTATATCTATCTTGAAATGAATTGCGATTTTGAGGTATCATACAGCAGGTGTTATATTTCTAGGTAGTGAAGGGGATCGGGAATTCCAGGCAATTAGGACGGTGGTGAGTGTGCGTCAGTGTGCGTGCGTGAGTTGGGTCCCTCGCAGGTAGAGCGGAGCTCCAGCCGCACTCCCTTAACAATCAGACTATACAGGATTTCATTTATGGGTCAGAAAGATGTAACTATGTACGCGACTCACTCTGTCAAACTGGAACAACATATCTCCATGAATCAACAACACAAACGTGTACATATATCTCATCATTGTTATCGCTGGCAGCAGCTCAGAGGTAGAGCGCTGGCCTCGCAAGTCAGCCGTGGTCAAGCGTAGGTTCAATCCCGGCTGACTGCTACTTTCCACGAGCTTTTGAAACCACTGACACCACTGGCTTTTGAAAATATAACAATCATAATAAGAGAATCATCCAAAATCCAACGTTAATACCCCACGTTGCTCCATACTCTCAGAAGTCCATTCTCTTTATTTTTAAGATCGAAATCTGAGAAAATTGGTAAAGAAATAACAGATGTTAAGAATATAAAATTTTGAAACTTTTCTCTGAAAAAATTAAACTGTTCATCTCATTTTTCTTCTTTTAAATAAACCGTAAAATATATTATTCTGGTCAAGAGCGGAAATGCGATGGATTGAAATTAAAGTTGGCCTTATGTTAAGAGCAGTCACGAAGTAAGATTAGTTTTAGGTAGGATTGTGCTAGATTTGTTAATTATCTTAACTAACATAATTAATTTTCAATACATTAACGATTAAGATATCTTGATATTTTAGTGAAAAAATGGTGCTAGTTTTAAATATGTTGCGTTCGTCGTTTAAAGTGTTACGTAAATTTCCTAGGCAATTTATAACTTAGAATGAGTAGCTTTGAAAATATTTTAAATAAAATAAATAAGTTTCATCACCTTTATGGGAAAGGGGATTTTCAGTGGTAGAGATAATCGATATGTGGTTGCAACTCCTCCTTAATTTGAAATAAACTTAATAATGAGTCCCGAGATATTTTATTACAGTCAATAGAATCTTTAGTACTAAAAGCTGACTTTTACAGTGTTTATCACAAATATCAGATATATACATTTTTCAATTTTAACCTGCCTATTAATTAACTGCCTTTGGTTTGGTCTCAAAATTAGTCAAGAAGCAAATAACTCATAAATGCCATCTCTCACGTAAGTTTGATTCACTAAGCCCTTTGAAGCGGGGACAAGTTTGCAGCCATTAGGGTAGGGGGAGGGGGAGGGGGGCCTTTTGGGGATTTGCGCGGTAATAAAGGAGATTTCGTCTTGTCGGGGCTTCGGGGACTTTGTTTCGACACACTGTTGATTGTCTGAGTAAGGGTGGTGTGGAGACGGCTCTTTAAATATATTCATTTGAAAATAGTTTAAATCTGTTTTAGTCCTTTACAAATGAGACTTGCTAAGCTATGAAAGGTGGACCTGTAAATTGCATGACGTGACATTTCTATTCGCAGCTCAGTTTTAGTCGGAAAACCCGATTGGATCTGCTAGACGCCTTTCCTACAACGTATGTTTCCACTGGAAGGAACCCGCAGGAATTTAAAAGATAAGAGGTGGGGGAAGCTTATTCAGCGTTTTATTTATTATTTTTTATTGTATTTTCTTAATTTTCCGGTTGTGTATGTTATCCATTGCCCATTCATAGGTGGAAGGTATATTCCCCTTCCATACTTTACTGGATTTCTCAGCTCTACTAGAGACTATATATGAGCTAAGTAAACGAACGTTTGTTTTAAAACTATCCACATTACATGGTATCTTCATTTTGTTGTACCCCATACCGGAATCTGGACTGTATAATTTATGCATACGCATTTTTAATCTACAAATTATACATAAATTAAATTATTCTATAAACAAAATCAATTTAAACTATTGATGGATGTTACAATAATTCAATTTGTACGCCGCAATAGTATATTCTACACTCAGATTAATTCGTTTCAGTTATCAAACGTGTCAATGAGTTTCTAATACATAAGACATAGTAAGTATATAATTATATTACAAAAACAACCAAACTACATTTTTACAAATTAGTAGTTCACTTTTGGCTTCCAAGCGGAACTGTCACAGCCGAATGCCGCCCGCCCAATGGAGCACTCAAAGCCATTTGCTGATGGAATCGTCACCGTTGATTGTTTTGCGTTTTGACTTTCCCAATCGTCAGGGGTGCAGAGACAATGGGTTATCAGGATGAGTGCGTCGCGGCGCTGGACGGGGGCGCCGGGACGCTGTGGTGAGGGGGAGGAGGGCGGGGGGCTGCGTTTCGCTCATTTACATCTGCACCGTTCCCGCTATTGTTCTACATTTATTTGTATTTAACCTTTTTGCTTATTTCATTAGCATTTCACCCTCCCCGCTCAAGGTTATTCAGATGAGATGGAGCGATTAGAATTTAGATTGATGGTCTGTTTAAACGCTGGCCATTAGCAAGTTGTCGGTCGGAACATCCCTCTCAGCTCGATCTGATAATGGGTTTGATAATAATAGAAATATATTTTTTTTATCCATTGTTGGTGACGTTGAGTTTATGCTATTTAAGAAGTTATTGTGGACATTTTACATCACTGAAAGAGTAAATTGGTTTTCTCATTCAAAAATGACACATGACCGTAATAACTTCTTAATTAACATAAAATAGTTTAATTTTACAGTTTGATTTTACGTCAACTGATTTATTGGGTATTAACATTTCTTTTTAAAGAGTATTTTATTATTAATTCGTATGTTTTAAATATAAATAAAAAAGGGATCAAGTTTTAGTTTCCTTGTGTTCAAATTTGTATTTTTAAATGTTGTGTCATTAAAATAGTCAGTAAAATTTGTTAAGACAATTTATATTATACACATGATATTTTTATTCATATACTCTAAAAATGAAGGTATTTTTAGGGTTATTGATTCTTAGCCAACCAATTGACGGATATATCGCTATTTAAAATGATCAATTCATGAAGTATATAATTTCGAGTAAACCATAGTTAAAATGTAGGTTTTAACAAATTTACAAATTTGTATTCTATTTAGCAAAAGTAAAGCAGCCAACCATCTCAAAACCAAATTATAAAATGTTATGTAAATACAGTTTATTTTTTACTAAAGCCAATTATTTCTTCAGAAGCCATACCACTAAAGTTATTGTAACTAGGAGTACACAAGAAAAATAAATTGGATGGAAACTGTTGTTTCCATCCTCATCTGAAATGTACACAACCCATAAATAACAACCAGTCCTTTCCCTCTAGCTGTAAGTCGATCCACGAGATAAATGTTTAAGATGATTAATCCAAGATAAAGCCCCGGGGAAAGACTCACTGGATTATCGCCTTGTTATCGTCCGAGTCGCAAACAACCGAGGATGAATGTTACGCTGGACTGAGACAAATGACGGCTACATTTATACTGGAGTGTTTACGCCCTTCCACCCCTCTATCCCCTCCCCACCGCCAGGGTGTGAGGGGAGTAAGGGGGTTTATCACTCACTCAGTCACTGAATTCCGCTGTTAAGTGTTTCTTGTTGCGATTGTTTTTTTATTATCTTCAAAAACTAAAAGTTCGTTTAAACTTAAGTTTCTTTTAAGTAATGGTATTGCAAAGATGTAATTTTATGAAGGTTGATAAAGTTTTGGTTCATTATTAAAGGTCTATGACCCAAAAGTTTAAATTCTAAGCAAGTTACTTAGAATAGTGGTGGTTTCTCTGAAAATTTATCAAAGGTTTTCCTTAGTAAAATTTAAATAAAAATAAATGGATATTAGGTACATGGAATAATTTTAATGAAGGCAAACTATCTACAAGAGTCGCAAATTAAAAAGCAAGGATTCAAGAAAAGTCCACAAATCTGTTTAACAGTAATTAATTTTCTCACTTATTTGTTTTTGCGTCAAAGCATCAAACTAAAATCTTCTTCCGAATTACGGCTATATAAAAGTCAAACTACAAGCTTGTACGTTTAAAACACCCCAAAAACCTTTTTCAGTTTGCTTTAATCTACCAATAACAAATCCAGCTACTCGAATACGAGCAGTTAAAATCGTGATGTCGATCCAGAAGTTAGCTTAAAACAGCTGATCTTGCTTCTGCACTGTGTTTTGTTACTTTCAACAGCTTTAAAATACTCAATATCAAAGATTACTGTTCTTACTTAGGATTATAATTGCAACTTTTAAAGGGCTGTGGGGCATAGCCCTATAAGAACGAATGTGAACTCTGAGGACATTCGGAGCATCTAAGCACTATCTCCTTTAATTTGGCACATAAATCTTAAAATCAGTGCAGTAGTCACTGAGAACTTAGTGTTTCAACCGTGTTTTAATATATAGGATGTCGATAGATTTTGCATGAGTAAAATAAAAATACTTAATAGGCATACTAAAGCCTCCACCTTAAGATATTTTGTAGAGAAACTTGTGATTTTAGTACAATAGATTATGGTAGAGATTAAGAATGCAGAGGTACAAGATTTATTTCTGCTTATCTATTTTTATGTGCATAGTGCGTCCTGAAATAAAGATAAATGTAGCAATAAGATTTAAAAATATTTTGCACCTAATAACTTATAATACTTTCCAGTCATAAAAATTGTATGCGTTTTCCATCGTTCAAATCGCGACTATAAACAGTATCACTGAAGCTTTCCAAGACGAAATCTCTTTTACTACCGCGCCAATCCCCAGAGGAGGTCCCCCGGGCTGCTAACTTGTCTCCGTTACAACGCTGTTTAGCGACTCCAACTGATGAAAGTCAACGGCTTGGAATAAAACGGGACCGTACTCTCTAAAGTATATTTACTTCATTAGATTTTATTTGGTCTTAAGACAAAAATAGGTTTCTTTGAATCGTCAATAGCCATCCAATTTTTTTCATCATACTCTTCAGAAAGTCGCTATTTTTGGTATCAGCTGTGAATATAGAAAGTAATACTTTCCCACACTGGATCTGGAAAACAGCTGGAGATTTTTCCTCATCGTTATTTGTTAGTGAATTTCCTTTGGAAAGTGAACTATTAGCATGACCCGCACGGTGAAACTTAAGCCCGGGACCATTATAGAAGTTCCTAACGTGACCCCCTGAACACGTTTTGGGAGGTCGTTCAAAATTTTATATATTTATATATGTGTATATATATATATATATATATATATATATATATATATATATATATATATAGATATATATAGATATATATATATATGTATATGTGTTTGCACTCTAGCGGTCATAATTTTTGTCCGATTTAGTTCATATTTGGTATGGGCGTTCCTTTCTGTAATCAGTTGAACAAGTTCGTTGGGCAAATAAATCGGAAAACTCTAAACCCTTTTTTGGGGATTAATCTTTCAAATTTCGAGTTTTTGGGCCCAAAAAGGGTCAGAAAAGCCCCGGATGTAACATTAATGGATGTAAAAAGAAGGGAATTAGCGAGGTGAAAGTTTTAAACCCTATTTCGTCATTCTAGCATAAATATTTACCGAGTTATTAAAGAAAATGTGTTTTGACTTAAAACAGTACGTTGTCTTATGGGGGTTTTACACTAGAAAAGCCTGTTATTCCTTTGTTAGAGTACTTTTATAATCCCCAACAACTGACGCCTACTTTTAAGCCTGTTTGGACCATTTCCTAACATTATAATGCGTCCCCCCCAGGACCCCCAGGACCATCAGAACAGCCAAAAAATCAATGTTTTCAGATTTCAAGAAAAATTTGAATAAATCTATATTTTTACACTGATTTTGAGTTTTTAAAGTTTGTATGTGGAAATTCACTTCCCTCACGTCAGCCTGCTGCGTGCGAACTCGTTATTCGTTCTGACACCATAGCGCTAGCATGCTGATGCTTGTAGAGTGATGCACTCGAAATCAGCTCTTATCTAGTTGGCAGATAAAAGTAAAATCATAGTAAACGCTATTGTTATCATTATGTTATGAGAAATATTACCCAGACAACCGATGAAAATGTCTGAAAAAGAGTTTTCATTATTATTAGTACCTGGGGGCCGAGCTTTACTCGGGGGAAGGTCAGTCAGTTTTTATATGACTTGGAGTAATATTTCACCACTTCCCCCTACTTATAAGCAGATTTGTATAACTCATTTGCCTCTTTTCTACATTTTAAGGTCCCTCCAGTTGTTATTTATAGCTCAATGCCCCTTTGATTTTTTTACTACTCTATATATGTAATCTTCACTCAAATATTTTAATCCCTGCTCTCAGGAAACCACATGTTAACAATCATAAACAACATGAGTATTACTTTGACAGTTCCCTGGTTCATTATGAACAGCTGTTACAATTCTTATGTTTTGATTTGAAACTCCATATGCCCAATGTTAGTTTTGTTAACTTTTCATTTGAGTTTTTTTACATTATTTGATTTTTCCTGGGGATGATGCCTGTCTGTAACTTATTTTTATCCCAGAAATTAGTTATTTCGAACATTTGAAGGAAATCGTTGGAGCCGTTTTTTAGATCAGTGTCGCAAGCAAGCAAGCAAACCTTACTCATATTAGAGTATAGGATTATTATTAATATTATTATTATTTACTGTTTCATGAAAAGTATCGGTTATAACTCGCACCTAAAGTATTATTCCGGCACTTTATCAAATACCGGATAAAACCACTTTCCGTGCTAATGATGAAATATATTATTCATTCAGTCAATGCCTATTTGGTAACACCTATTTCAGAAACACATATAGTGTTCTAAGGACACGGTTTTGTGCACCTTTTTTCACAATATTATTTTACTTACACTTTACGTTACCCATAGTAAACTTTTAAATTAATTTGTTTTCCCTAAATTAAGCAATCTTATTTTTAAGGAAAAATATCTTTTTTGCAGTTTTAAACTTTGCACTTTGCCATGTCACCTTTTAGTGTTAAGGCTTTAATTGCAAAGGACAATTTACTTTAGGTTATTACAATGAAGGTAAGTAGTCATACGAGCTAAGGTTATGCGAGGAATTCTAATTGACTACGCTCGTCGTGCTTGGTGAATTCATCAACTGCCAAAAATAGTTGGCCTTAGAAAATTCAATGAGCACTACGGAATTGCCTCCTTAATGCATAATCATCGGGTGTGAATGTTTATCACAAGAAATTTTCAACCCAGTCAAATATTTAACAAAATATTTATTTAAAAGATTCATTTATCTAATATATTTTTCTGTTAATATCATTAAATAATATATTTCGCACCAAGGGCCGAAAGTGAGCTTTTGCTGGCCCGAGATCGTGTTTTATGACCGAGACGAAGTCGAGGTCATAAAAACGTTCGAGGGCTATGCAAAACCCATTTGGCAGAGGTTCGAACGCTATTTTTCACCATACTACACTATGAAGGAAACACTATAAAATCAAAATTTTAATATTTATTTTAAAATTAACATAATATAAACGAAACCATGAGGCTATGAATTATTCTCATTCTATTTTATTTTTTGCTCCCTTTTACATAAAAATAAGTACAGCTGTGATTATTTGAAAACATAAATCCTCAGGGATGTTGGTCATTTAAATTAATAACGGGTTAAATGTGATCAGTCATAAAACACGAGCGGCCTCATGCAATCTCGGACTAAAAACAGTTAATAAATAAACAAAACATGGATAGTACAATGTTTTGAATGTTGTTGTTATTTTTAGCAGTGTTTCAGCCAAAGAACACAAAACAGTATGCACGTATTAACCAGGTAACGTCGTGTACGCTTGAAAACATGTTAGCAACACTGGCTAAATAGATCAGATGACTTTCGACCCTTGGGCGGAAAAACTCTACTTTCGGTATTCAAATGACGTTCCGAAAACAGGTGATTACAGCGTAGTATGGTGAACATTTTGTTTTTCCCCCGTAAAGCTTCATATGATGATTTTGTTAGCGAATTTCCCCTATAGGGAAGAAGCTATTACCGTAGTCGGCATGGTTAGACCTAGGCCCGGGACCATGATAACTTTTCGTTTTGAGGTCCCCAGACCCCAAAAACACCATTCGTTCGAAACTGTATATATATATATATATATATATATATATATATATGTGTCCGTGAACACGATAACTCTCGTATAAATTATCCGATTTTGATGAAATTTGGTATAAACGTGTAAAGCAACATTTATGACTTTAAGTTCGAAAACCAGCCAGATCGCTCTATCCGAAGGGGTATTTTGGGGGGGTTTTGTATCCCAAAAATGGGTTTTTCGAATTTTTTACATATAATTTTGGAAATAGTCAAATTTTATTTTTCCCCATTAGATTCAGCTTAAAAAAACACACAATTTGGTATTTTGATCATTTCTCTACGTCAATTGGTTACCGAGATATTGAAAGTGCTAAACACAGTACGTTGTCTAATGTTATTCTTATGGAGAAAAATAAAAATTTTATATCTCGCTTATTTATGAACCTATACTGACGAAACTTGGTATATGGCTTCATCTGGTTGTGGACAATTGATATTTGCTCAAAAAGACACTTTTTTACCCAAGGCTCCTGTAGCAGCAAACCTGCGTACTCAGCCCCATGTTATTCTTATGGAGAATAAGTAACGTGTTAACTGCCTTCATTATGAAAATAAATTAATGAAATTTGGTATGTGACTTTACCTACATGAGTTATATTGATATTTGTATAAAACCATATTTTTTGTGTTCCTTGCTTCAGCAAACCTGCATACTCAGCTGCCATGTTATTCTTATGGAGAATAATTAAAATGTCATAAATCGTTTATTTATGAATATTTATTGATGAAACTTGGTATGTGGCTTTATGTGGTATTAAGATACATACATATGCATTGGAAATTCGCTGAGTACGCAGGTTTGCTGCTACGGGGGTATTTTGTTTTATGATCAGTTTGGATATCTATGCATTTTTATAACTGTTTTAACTTTTCCTAAATTACAGAAAAATATTGTAGCGAATTTCCCCTACAGGGAAGAAGCTATTGCCGTAGTGGGCATGGTAAGACCTAGGCCAGTGACAATGATAACTTTTCGTTTTGAGGCCCCCAGATGCCAAAAACACCATTCGTTCAAATTCATATATATGTATATATGTGTCCGTAGGCACGATAACTTTCGTAAAAGTGGTCCCATATAGATGAAATTTGGTATAAACATGTAATGCAACATCTATTTTTATGAGTTCAAGAACCAGACATGTCGCTCTATTTTAAGGGGGGTTTTGGGGGATTTTGCTCCCCAAAAATGGTTTTTTTGAACTTTTTACTCATAATTATTTTTAATCCCAAATTTTAGATTACACCATAAAATTAAGCTTAAAAAACAAACAATTTGCTATTTTGGTCATTGATCTACGTCAATTGGTTACCGAGATATTGAAAGTGCTAAACACAGTACGTTGTCCAATGTTAATCTTTTGGAGAATAAGTCAAATTTTATATCTCGCTTATTAATGAACATATTCCAATGAAACTTGGTATATGTATTCATGTGGTTGTGGTTTACTGATATTTGCATAAAATACCCATTTTTGAGGTCCCCTTGGCAGCAAACCTGCGTACTCAGCAGCTATAATGTTATTGTTATGGAGGATAAGAAACTTGTGATAACTTGTTTGTTTATGAACATAAATTGGTAAAACTTGGAATATTACTTTATCTAGTGGTAATCCATTGGCATTTGCATAAATATCAGATTTTTGTAGTCCTCGATGCAGCAAACCTGCATCCTCAGTCATAATATTTTTCTTATGGAGAATAAATACAAATTCTTATCTCGCTAGTTTATAAATATGCTTTGATGAAAGTTGGTGAGTGGCTTCATGAGGTAGTGAAGTACCATTTTAAATTCACTGAGTATGCAGGTTTGCTGCAACGGGGGTATTTTTTAACATATAGGTGTGCTTTTATGGCAAACAAACCGAAAAATATACCCCACGAAAGTAAACTAAACTTAAACTATTTAAATTCCATTTCATGTCCTTTTCTATCAAAGAACCATTCTTGCTAAATTTATAATTTATCAATCTTGTTGTCACACTAAAAATATCAAAGTCTGTAAAACAGACCCCTGTGGCAACCCTACACAAACAAATTATTCTATCGGCGACCGGGAAAGTTTATTTTTGGGACGGGGGCTGCAGTCGGTGAATTTAAAAAGAAACCTAATAAATGTTCAAAGCGGGTAATTGAATATCGCAATAAGCGGCGTATCAATTCAGCCAGTGATTGGATTTCCACGCGGGGGCTCCTGAAAGCATCCCTATTGTTTCTTTGAGGACAGACTTAACTGGTTAGGGGAAACCCCGTCTCGCGTTACTGCAGATGCGTATTTACTGTAGAAGCTTGTCGGTGCTTACTGTTTGAGAATGTATACCGTAATGAATCCATTCGAAGTAAAAATATGACTTTAAATGGCAGTTGAGGTAAACATAGACAATAAAAGAATGCAGTCTGAAAACAAGCGTTTGTTTCATATGAATACGCTACTGTACCTTAACTTGTATTTAACAATATATGTTATGGAACCCGTAGGATTAGTAAAACCCCCAGGAAAATTAACAAGCTTGATATTTTAAAGGTGATAACTAGGAGGGTCACCACCGAGATCGTCATGTCCGAGTTCGTCACATCTATGAAAATCAATGAGCCGTACTAATTAGGGTCGGCTGTCTACCTGCCCCACCGGGTATGTCATGCCTCCTCCGCCCGAACAGGAACAACTTATCCTAGTCACAGATCACAAGAGAACGGTCAAATACAGTTCTGAATCTTTACGCTGAAAGTTTAATGATGTTGGTTCTTCATGTAGCTAAAAATTATACAAACTAACTCGTGACAAAATTGATGACAAAATTTAAGTCATACGACTACATATCGCACTGAAAGGATGAATTAAACCGATTGATGTTTGTTCGTGAGTCCGAAAACTGCCTTAGTACAAAAGGATTCGTGTTACAAAATTGAAAAGTGTCATACAAAAGGATATCGCACTGAAAGGGGTGCATTCATTATATTATACTAGGATAACAAGATTATTTTAAGAAACTTATTCGTATTTTTAAGCCAAGGGCGTGCGGATAAAATAAATACAATAGTACAGCTGTCAGTTTAAATTTACCAAAGTTTTAGTAGTTTTGATATGATATTTTCGCAATTACTTACTTCAAAATATGTTAAATACATTCTTACAATTTAAGAATTTAATAAATATAACAACCAAATCCTATCATGGATAAAAGTTTAATTGAACTTATATTTAACACTTTTAATATTGCTCGGCGAAATGTACAGGCTAGTTGTAATTTTCAGCTACATGAAGAACCATCAGTAAACTCTGAGCGTAAAGATTCAGAACGGTATTTGACCGTTCTCTTGTGATCTGTGACTAGGATAAGTTGTTCCCGTTCGGGCGGAGGAGGCATGACATACCCGGCGGGGCAGGTAGACGGCCGACCCTAATTAGTACGGCTCATTGATTTTCGTAGATGTGACGAACTCGGACATGACGATCTCGGTGGACACGACTAGGAGAATCAGAATTATTTTATTTTTTAAGTTTTAGAGAAGGTTGAGGTTCAATGATTGATTCTATTTTTACACTCCGTAAATAATTTTAAAACGTATGATTGCAGAAATATTGCAAAATTTACACCCGCCCCCTCGGCTCAATCCCACAGGCTACCAACGCTTTAATATAAATTATATGCAAGATTAACTTAAACCTTAAATCTTAGAGTTGAATTTTAAAATTATATAGCTGTTCATACATTGTAAACGCATCACGTCAGTAAGATATAACTGCTAGTTCTATAAAGGTTTTTATACTCAATATACCTAAAATCACTTCAGGGAATACAACGCAATACAAAGCTAAATATAATAAATCGAGATGGGTATTTCCATCGTAATAATTTCGCAACATGCGGATAAAATTTGTTTGTGCAACTTCTAGTTATAATTAATTAGATACGATATCAATATGTTTAGATTAGAAGCAATTGATTGTAAACTGTTTTCCCTTGATACCGACAATCACATCGTTACCAAATATCGTGTAGCTCCCGAATATATGCAATATCATCTATATAAATATTAATCCAGGAGGCAAAACATGAAAAGCAATCCTATACTTAAACATATATTTTGAAATAGAACTGAAAGCATAATTTATCACATTTCATATTCAGTGTTATGATAACGAAGGGGAAAATAAGCATCACTGTTAATTTGTTATTTACTATTGTGTCATCCCTTCCCTATTGTCAACGCTTTTCCCCCATTTGAATAATATGTACATAAAAGAACAGGATTTTATTTCTATCTCTAAAATAATCTACTAACGTACGTCATTTTACGTTATTATCACTCCAATGTAAGTGTATTCAGTATAAATCAAGTTTTTCTACTATATTGTATGTTTAAGTAATTTAAGTATGTAATTTATGTATGTATTTAAGTATGTAAGTAAGTAATTTAAGTATGTTTAAGTAATTTTATAAAAACCTAAATTACAATATATTTACTTCGTTAAAAAAAGCCCTTCTAAAAAGTCTCTTCTGAATTAACAAATTTTTATCTACAGAACATTAGAATACTCTCCCAGGAAACTCTATTCCTTTCTGGTTTCCATCATATGAGCACAGTGATAATTACAGCCCCACAATTTCTTTACCCCACGATCCAGAAGAATCCTTGATAAGGGGCTGGTGCCACATTCCAATATAAGGGATCCACTGCAGGGTGGGGCAATATTGCTTCCTACAGCTATTGACTGGGTCTCCAAATATTGAGTGATCAACCCTCCCCCTTGCTAATGGAGGCCCTAATGTATGCTGTCTTAGCGCTTGGCCATGGACCTTGAAAGTGGCGCGGCTTTTAAAACCCTTGTTGGGGGGGGGGGGGGCGTTGCGGCGATTTGCATAGGTTTCTAATCGGTTCAGAAGTATGACATGGGATGTTAAAAAAATCATCGAATTTTTTTAATAATAAGGAAACTATTGGGTTATAGATGATTATTTTGATGAAAAATCTAACTAAACCATTAACTTGATTCAATTGTTTTCGTACACTTTTCAACAACATAATTTTGTAAGAAGGCAGTCTTGTCAACACAGAATTCATATCAATAGCTTATCAATTATATATAGTAATTAACTTTTTAGGATTTTACAAACTGAATTAAAATTGAAAAGGATGTAATTCAAAACGTGATATACCAGAGCCGAGCTTATCTGACCTCGTTTGAAACAGGAAAGAGATTTTATTATTGATTTGTTTGGACTTTGCCTATCACTTCTAGTGTTGAAAACTATACTACGTTTCGGGAGGTAAGGAAACTCCTCCCTTAATCAATTAAATCCTGTATATTTAGATGTAAGTAGGGTTCACTTGATAACGGGAGGAGTTTCCTTACCTCCCGAAACGTAGTGTAGTTTTAAACACTAGAAGCGATAGGTAAAGTCTAAATAAATTAATAATAAATTCAAATCCATCGCTATTATGAGTTTCAAAAAAGTTAATAGATGCCTCTTAGCCTTGAAACCTACTTTACAATCATTTTGTAATTGTTCATAAATTTCTAGGGGCATTTTCTATGTTTAAACTAAAAATTATAATGCCGTGCATTAAATTAAATCGGCGATGGACCTTAGTGGGATATTTTTCTAACAGCGTAGAATTAGTGATTTTTGCTCCTCAAAAATTTCATATTTGCTTACTCCATCATATGAGCTCTAAATAAGCGAAAACAGAAATTTTATGTTTCCAAAACAGTAATATTAATGGGGTAACCCCCACCCCATTTATATGTATTGGTAATTAATTTATACAATGTATGGATATATCTCGCGCAATTCACCTATCTCATAAGGCGAGTTAAGAGAACACAATTCACATATCAAAATATGAGGAGTTTTTAATAATGTTAAGAAAAGATTACCATTAATATTTTTAAATAATTTTATAGATTCTTAACCGGCGATTTCCGAACACTAACTGATGCGTTGATAGGTCGCGGGTCAATTAATTTAAGAAATAATGAAAAAAACGTTCAAGTAACAAATTAGGTTTTATTGAGATACCCCCGCCGCGCCGCAGAAAACCTGCATACTCAGCGAATTTCCAATGAATATATAAAGTAACACATAAAAACACTTAACAGGATTCATAAGAAATATATTCACAAACAAGCGATATTTAAAATATTAATTATTCTCCATAAGATTAACATTGGGGATGAGTACGCAGGTTTGCTGCAACAAGGAACACAAAATAAGGGCTTTTGATGCAAATATCAATAGAACTTATCTTAGTGAAGTTACATACCAAGTTTCATCCATATACATTCATATATAAACGATATATAATATTTTAATTATTTTCCATAAGAATAACATGGGGTCCAAGTACCTATAGGTTTGCTGCTACGGGAACTATAGGCGAAAAATTGTGTTTTTGTGCAAACAACCATGAACCACAACCAGATTAAGCCATATACCAAATTTCGTCAGTTTATGTTCATAAATAAGCAAGATATACAATTTTTCTTTTTCTCCATAAGAATAACATTAGACAACGTACTGTGTTTAGCACTTTCAATATCTCAGTAACAAATTGACGTAGAGCAATGATCAAAATACCAAATTATTTGTTTTTTTTAATGCTGAATTCAATGGTAAAAATTAAAATTTGATATAAATAAAAATTACATGTGGAAACCCCAAAATACCCCCGTCGCAGCAAACCTGCGTACTCAGCGAATATCCAATGCATTCATATGTTTCTCACTCCTACATAAAGCCACTTACCAACTTTCACAAAAATACAATTATAAATAAGTGATTTATAACATTTTATTTATTCTCCATAAGAAAAACATTAGGACTGAGTACGCAGGATTTCTGTAACGAGGAAGATAATAAATTAGTTTTCATGCAATTATCAATATAACTGAACCAGGTGAAGCTACATTACCAAGTTTTATTAATTTATGTTCATAATTAAGGGAGATATAACACTTTACATATTCTCCATAAGAATAACATTAGGGCTAAGTATGCAGGTTAGCTGCTACAGGAACAATCAACAAAAATTTATTTTTTGTGCAAATATCAATATACCAGTACAACATGAAGCCACATACCAAATTTCATCAATATACATTCATAAATAATCAAGATATCAAATTTGATTTATTCTCCATAAGGATAACATTGGACAACGTACTGTGTTTAGCACTTTGAATATCTCTGCAACGGTTGGACGTAGAATCACAATTTAAACACAAAAATGATTGTTTTGTGGAGCTGATGTGATTGGTAAAAGCAAATGTTAAGATTAAAGTAAAATTAACTGAGGAAAAGCCAAAAACCTTTTTCCCTTAAGATTAACATGGGAGATTTTATGAGCAGGTTTTTTGGATTTTTTCCGCAACCACTTAACCTAGCTTAATAATTCAAAATACTATATTGATTGTTTTTTTAAGCTCTATAACATGGTCAAAACCAAAATTTGTTTTTAAAAGTTTTAGGGAGAAAAATGCAAAAAACTGATTTTTGGAAAATTTAAATCCTCATAAACCCCCCTTCCCATTGTCAGATTTTTCTGGTTTTCGAACTTAAAGTCATAAATGTCACTTTACACATTTGAGCTAAATTTAATCGAAATCGGATGTTTTTTACTCAAGTTATCGCATTCACGGACATATATAAGTAGATGTGAACTAGCGGGGAGGCGCCACTTCCGGCGTTTTTTTCCCATGTTATTCTTATGGGGAGCCGTTTTTGCGCCGACGCCAGCTCCCGCCTATACTAATAAGCCACAAGTTTCCTTGTTGGCCTATATTAATACCCAACCCCTGCCTATATTAAATATATTGTCCCCATCCCTCCTCTATATTTTTTAAAATTAATTTTCAAATTCTAAAAAACTATCTTTAGTGTTTATGGTCCGATTTGTTTAAAACTTGGATATGTTATTGTCGTAGGCAAGTGTTTTAATAAATTTCACTTACATATCCCAAATTCACTATTACGGTCAAATTAAAAATTATTTTTGAAAAATACTGCCAATTGCCACCTTCTTTATTAAATGTCCGATTTGTTTAAAACTTGGATATGTTATTGTCCTAGGCAAGTGTTTTAATAAATTTCACTTACATATCCCAAATTCACTATTACGGTCAAATTAAAAAATATTTTTGAAAAATACTGCCAATTGCCACCTTCTTTATTAACTGTCCGATTTGTCTGCAATTTGGATATGTTATTGTCCTAGGCAAGTGTTTTAATAAATTCCACTTACATTTCCCAAATTCACTATAACGGTCAAATTAAAAAATATTTTTGAAAAATACTGCCAATTGCCGCCTTCTTTATTAACTGTCCGATTTGTCTTCAATTTAGATATGTTATTGTCCTAGGCAAGTGGTTTAATAAATTCCACTTACATATCCCAAATTCACTATAACGGTCAAATTAAAAAATATTTTTGAAAAATACTGCCAATTGCCGCCTTCTTTATTAACTGTCCGATTTGTCTTCAATTTAGATATGTTATTGTCCTAGGCAAGTGGTTTAATAAATTCCACTTACATATCCCAAATTCACTATTACGGTCAAATTAAAAAATATTTTTGAAAAATACTGCCAATTGCCAACTTCTTTATTTACTGTCCGATTTATTTAAAATTTGGATATGCTATTGACCTAGGCAAGTGTTTTAATAAATTTCACTTACATATCCCAAATTCACTATTACGGTCAAATTAAAAAATATTTTTGAAAAATACTGCCAATTGCCAACTTCTTTATTTACTGTCCGATTTATTTAAAATTTGGATATGTTATTGTCCTAGGCAAGTGTTTTAATAAATTTCACTTACATATCCCAAATTCACTATTACGGCCAAATTAAAAAATATTTTTGAAAAATACTGCCAATTGCCAACTTTTTTATTTACTGTCTGATTTATTTAAAATTTAGATATGTTATTGTCCTAGGCAAGTTTTTTAATAAATTCCACTTACATATCCCAAATTCACTATTACGGTCAAATTAAAAAATATTTTTGAAAAATACTGCCAATTGCCAACTTCTTTATTTACTGTCCGATTTGTTTAAAACTTGTATATGTTGTTGTTGTAGGCTAGTGTATATGCACCATCCACATTTTACAAATATTGCGGTTAAATTTTTAAAAATTTGGAAAAATACTGCCAATTGGCAACTTCTTTATTTATGGTCTGATTTGTTTAAAATTTATATATGTCACTATTCTAGGCTAGTGTATATGTACCATCCACATTTGACAAATTAACTATAATGGTCAAATTAAAAAAATATTTTGAAAAATATACTAACAATTTCAAACTTCTTTATTTACGGATATGTTATAGCTCTTATATAGGTAACAAGACCACACTACCACACCTTCCATTACCCCCTACAATACAGTATTTTGTCTTTTTTGTTTGTTTATTTTGCTGTAATTCCAAAACTGACTTTGCTGTTTATTGTCCGATTTGCCTACACTTTGGATATTGTCCTAAGCATTTATTGTCTGATTTATTTTTGGATATGTTATAGCCCCCAACTATTATACCTAAAATTACAATATTATTTCCACCTATAATACAGTTGTTTGTTTTGCCGCAACCTAAAAACTAACATTGGTATTTGTGTTTTTACAAAACTATATTTTGTAAATTACTACCAATAACTCCTTTATTTACTTTTCGACTTGTTATATCCCCTTATATCTAAATTTACCGTATATTTTTCCCCTTTTAGTGCTGTTTTGTCGTAACCAAACTTTGGATATGACTGCAATATATTACTGGCCATTGCATAAGTAAATACCCCATTTCCAAATTCACTATTACGGTTGGATTAAAAAAAATAAATACAAGCTTATTATATACATCCAGCTGATAAGTAATATATATCCACAATTATGGTCAGAACAAATTTTGGATATGTTTTAAGCCAATGCGATAGCAAAAAATAAATTTTTAAAACCCAAAACAACTAAACACAAAACACTAATCTTTCTTTGTGCTTGTTTGGAGTAGTCTTTATTTTATCCAACTTAATTTTAATTTTGTAGTTAAAATCAAACTTCCCACATTCTAGCTCCCTTTCCACCCAGTGGTTGGAGACATAAAGGTTACGAATATTTTCAAACTGTACAATATATCTTTTTCTACCCCTATGTTGGACTTGTTTAATAGCGCACCATATTCCAAATCCTCCAGTCTACTAGATTCTTTAAATTTAACATTGCCTTTAATATCTTGCATCTCTATGTCTTCTTGTCCAACATCCCACTCATTGTTACGGAAACTTAGGTTTTCTATTTTTGGAATTGCCATAAAATGTTGCGGTTCCGTTAGTGTTAAAGCTTGCAAGTGGCTCGTTGGTAGGTAGATAAATAATGTCCAAATCACCACTGTATGGCAACACGCCTTGCCTATTCTTATTTATCTCTATAAATACAGTTTTACAGACACCTTTAACATAGTATACACCCCTCCATCCCTTTCTGCCAACACTCCCACAAACTCGTTTACTACAAACGCATACACTATATAATGTCCATAATGCTCTAGATCCTCGTCGCAGGAAGTAATCTTTTAATTTATCCTCTCTTTCCCTTCTTTCTTTAGCCAACTGTGCTTTGTATTCCTCTGCAACAGTATTTTCCACATATTCCAATGTCTTCTAATTCCAGTTTCCTCTTTTTGGAACAACTCTCTAAGAAAGGCTTGGAAAGTGGCTCTATTTCTTTAATAGTGTATGGGTACAGTTTATTGGTCCGGCTTCTTAAAACGTAGGGAGTAAGGTTAGGACTTTCCACTAAGCCTAATTCTTCTAAATTGATGTGTTTAGGTATAGTGGAGAAAGGTGTATTTGATTTTGTAAAACATGTGCCCCCAGATTTGATGTAACACTTATGCTTTACACTTATGGCATCCTCCTCTATTACCTCTACATAGTTGGTAAACAGTTAAAGCTAAATGCAGATAGAGCATACTTTATTAACTTTTCCCTTTGTGTACTATCTTTTGGCAGTTTTAGTTGTACTCCAGTTATCTTCCCCCAATATGCATCGTTAAACACTAAACAACAACTGTTTTGTAATTGGCAACTTTCACCCACATCATATGCAGAGGTACAGCATAGAATGGAGCATTTTGAAAGTACTGTTTGTTGTCTTCTATTAGACTTAAACAATCTCTTAAAGGTTCAAATCCTTTACCAAAACCTCTACAATAGATTGTTGCCTCTAACCTTGTTATTCTCTCTAGCTAGTTTAGACGAGAACGTTTCTTTTAGTCTCGCATCTGGACAGTTTACAAAGTTTATTATATGGTTTCCTATACTTTTAATTACTCCAGGGCTTGTAATCTGGCATATAAATTTATTATATATTTTTACCCTGCTATTTACATTAAACCATGTTAAACAATCTTTACTAACATTATCTACAATAACATTATATCCATTCGCCCCTTGGTAGCAAAAGTTAAAGTTTTCTGTAAGATATTGGCACATTTCCTCTTTATTAAATATTCCAGCCAAATCTAGTGTTATATCGAAATCCATAAGATAGTACATTTCTTTTTCCAGAAGATCTTCCAACAAATCCTTAATTTTAACATTTGCAAGCTCTATTTTATAGGGAATTGCTATAGGATCATCATACTTTTGTTTAATTTGGTCAATATCTTTCTTTATTATTTGTAACACACCCTCGCTTTGGGAGAATGGTAGTTTGGCCACAACACCATGTCGAGCTAAAGAGAACTTTTTAAATATTCCTCGTAAGTAGCTATTAAACGAGCCACATATTTCCTTCTTAACTTTAAATTTATTCCGAACGCCCCCATCACAATCCGTAACATTGGTTATCTTAACTAACATTATGTTATCACAAAACGCATCCGTTATAGATGTTAAGTTATTTAATTTTGGTTCGCCCTCCCAATAGTTTATATTACCTATGTCTGTAAGAAGGTTATTATTACGTAGATTTTCTAATAAAAACCATATACCGAATCTTTCGTTAGTAGGTTTAATACAACTTCCCAATAAATGGCTAACAGAGTACATTTCTTTTATACAAAAAAGTAGCGGAAACATGTAAACAGGACAGATTACACTATAGGCATATAGAGGTTGTAAATATATGGATATTGTATATAAACATAGGCGAGCGGTAAGTGTAACATGTACGTGGACACCCACATGCAAATATGGAATACCCACAAATTCGACTAAATAAGTTTATAGTCTCAATATAATTAACATATTAACATTAGTACACAAATTGTCGAAATTCTATAATTCTATTCTTAGTCCTTGTATTAGGTTTTGTACTATTAAACCCAACATCCTGTGCAGTAGAGTAATATATGTATTTAATACAGATACGCACATTCTACAAGACCTGTACATCTGTTGTATAAGCAGCAGAATAGACGTCTCATTGTGTTGTTGTAAAGTAAAACATAAATGTAAATTGTGCTGGATACAACCGGCCAGATATTAGACAGGAAATGTGTTGGAAGTGTATTGCCAAAGACAAATCACATAGTGCAGCATGTAATCAATCCATTACTATTTAGACAAAGGTCAGTATTGGTACAACATCCGATATATTAGCCAAACCCACAATCAAACTTGGAAAACAAACAGTAAAAAATTAATATTATAGTAACAGAAATAGTAAGAGTATAAGGACATAGTAATATTTAAAGTTTATAAAACAACACAAATGCAGAGACACAACACACTCCAACACATTACGACACAGGCACAGATACTGGTTTACAGCCATTTTACACAACTTTACAGGTTCTGTCAACTGACACAAAAACAGTTTATAAATTGTGTAAGAAATATATGTAATATAAACAAATTTAACACAATCATAACATTGTGTCCACACAATGTTATGATTGTGTTAAATTTGTTTATATTACATATATTTCTTACACAATTTATAAACTGTTTTTGTGTCAGTTGACAGAACCTGTAAAGTTGTGTAAAATGGCTGTAAACCAGTATCTGTGCCTGTGTCGTAATGTGTTGGAGTGTGTTGTGTCTCTGCATTTGTGTTGTTTTATAAACTTTAAATATTACTATGTCCTTATACTCTTACTATTTCTGTTACTATAATATTAATTTTTTACTGTTTGTTTTCCAAGTTTGATTGTGGGTTTGGCTAATATATCGGATGTTGTACCAATACTGACCTTTGTCTAAATAGTAATGGATTGATTACATGCTGCACTATGTGATTTGTCTTTGGCAATACACTTCCAACACATTTCCTGTCTAATATCTGGCCGGTTGTATCCAGCACAATTTACATTTATGTTTTACTTTACAACAACACAATGAGACGTCTATTCTGCTGCTTATACAACAGATGTACAGGTCTTGTAGAATGTGCGTATCTGTATTAAATACATATATTACTCTACTGCACAGGATGTTGGGTTTAATAGTACAAAACCTAATACAAGGACTAAGAATAGAATTATAGAATTTCGACAATTTGTGTACTAATGTTAATATGTTAATTATATTGAGACTATAAACTTATTTAGTCGAATTTGTGGGTATTCCATATTTGCATGTGGGTGTCCACGTACATGTTACACTTACCGCTCGCCTATGTTTATATACAATATCCATATATTTACAACCTCTATATGCCTATAGTGTAATCTGTCCTGTTTACATGTTTCCGCTACTTTTTTGTATAAAAGAAATGTACTCTGTTAGCCATTTATTGGGAAGTTGTATTAAACCTACTAACGAAAGATTCGGTATATGGTTTTTATTAGAAAATCTACGTAATAATAACCTTCTTACAGACATAGGTAATATAAACTATTGGGAGGGCGAACCAAAATTAAATAACTTAACATCTATAACGGATGCGTTTTGTGATAACATAATGTTAGTTAAGATAACCAATGTTACGGATTGTGATGGGGGCGTTCGGAATAAATTTAAAGTTAAGAAGGAAATATGTGGCTCGTTTAATAGCTACTTACGAGGAATATTTAAAAAGTTCTCTTTAGCTCGACATGGTGTTGTGGCCAAACTACCATTCTCCCAAAGCGAGGGTGTGTTACAAATAATAAAGAAAGATATTGACCAAATTAAACAAAAGTATGATGATCCTATAGCAATTCCCTATAAAATAGAGCTTGCAAATGTTAAAATTAAGGATTTGTTGGAAGATCTTCTGGAAAAAGAAATGTACTATCTTATGGATTTCGATATAACACTAGATTTGGCTGGAATATTTAATAAAGAGGAAATGTGCCAATATCTTACAGAAAACTTTAACTTTTGCTACCAAGGGGCGAATGGATATAATGTTATTGTAGATAATGTTAGTAAAGATTGTTTAACATGGTTTAATGTAAATAGCAGGGTAAAAATATATAATAAATTTATATGCCAGATTACAAGCCCTGGAGTAATTAAAAGTATAGGAAACCATATAATAAACTTTGTAAACTGTCCAGATGCGAGACTAAAAGAAACGTTCTCGTCTAAACTAGCTAGAGAGAATAACAAGGTTAGAGGCAACAATCTATTGTAGAGGTTTTGGTAAAGGATTTGAACCTTTAAGAGATTGTTTAAGTCTAATAGAAGACAACAAACAGTACTTTCAAAATGCTCCATTCTATGCTGTACCTCTGCATAAGATGTGGGTGAAAGTTGCCAATTACAAAACAGTTGTTGTTTAGTGTTTAACGATGCATATTGGGGGAAGATAACTGGAGTACAACTAAAACTGCCAAAAGATAGTACACAAAGGGAAAAGTTAATAAAGTATGCTCTATCTGCATTTAGCTTTAACTGTTTACCAACTATGTAGAGGTAATAGAGGAGGATGCCATAAGTGTAAAGCATAAGTGTTACATCAAATCTGGGGGCACATGTTTTACAAAATCAAATACACCTTTCTCCACTATACCTAAACACATCAATTTAGAAGAATTAGGCTTAGTGGAAAGTCCTAACCTTACTCCCTACGTTTTAAGAAGCCGGACCAATAAACTGTACCCATACACTATTAAAGAAATAGAGCCACTTTCCAAGCCTTTCTTAGAGAGTTGTTCCAAAAAGAGGAAACTGGAATTAGAAGACATTGGAATATGTGGAAAATACTGTTGCAGAGGAATACAAAGCACAGTTGGCTAAAGAAAGAAGGGAAAGAGAGGATAAATTAAAAGATTACTTCCTGCGACGAGGATCTAGAGCATTATGGACATTATATAGTGTATGCGTTTGTAGTAAACAAGTTTGTGGGAGTGTTGGCAGAAAGGGATGGAGGGGTGTATACTATGTTAAAGGTGTCTGTAAAACTGTATTTATAGAGATAAATAAGAATAGGCAAGGCGTGTTGCCATACAGTGGTGATTTGGACATTATTTATCTACCTACCAACGAGCCACTTGCAAGCTTTAACACTAACGGAACCGCAACATTTTATGGCAATTCCAAAAATAGAAAACCTAAGTTTCCGTAACAATGAGTGGGATGTTGGACAAGAAGACATAGAGATGCAAGATATTAAAGGCAATGTTAAATTTAAAGAATCTAGTAGACTGGAGGATTTGGAATATGGTGCGCTATTAAACAAGTCCAACATAGGGGTAGAAAAAGATATATTGTACAGTTTGAAAATATTCGTAACCTTTATGTCTCCAACCACTGGGTGGAAAGGGAGCTAGAATGTGGGAAGTTTGATTTTAACTACAAAATTAAAATTAAGTTGGATAAAATAAAGACTACTCCAAACAAGCACAAAGAAAGATTAGTGTTTTGTGTTTAGTTGTTTTGGGTTTTAAAAATTTATTTTTTGCTATCGCATTGGCTTAAAACATATCCAAAATTTGTTCTGACCATAATTGTGGATATATATTACTTATCAGCTGGATGTATATAATAAGCTTGTATTTATTTTTTTTAATCCAACCGTAATAGTGAATTTGGAAATGGGGTATTTACTTATGCAATGGCCAGTAATATATTGCAGTCATATCCAAAGTTTGGTTACGACAAAACAGCACTAAAAGGGGAAAAATATACGGTAAATTTAGATATAAGGGGATATAACAAGTCGAAAAGTAAATAAAGGAGTTATTGGTAGTAATTTACAAAATATAGTTTTGTAAAAACACAAATACCAATGTTAGTTTTTAGGTTGCGGCAAAACAAACAACTGTATTATAGGTGGAAATAATATTGTAATTTTAGGTATAATAGTTGGGGGCTATAACATATCCAAAAATAAATCAGACAATAAATGCTTAGGACAATATCCAAAGTGTAGGCAAATCGGACAATAAACAGCAAAGTCAGTTTTGGAATTACAGCAAAATAAACAAACAAAAAAGACAAAATACTGTATTGTAGGGGGTAATGGAAGGTGTGGTAGTGTGGTCTTGTTACCTATATAAGAGCTATAACATATCCGTAAATAAAGAAGTTTGAAATTGTTAGTATATTTTTCAAAATATTTTTTTAATTTGACCATTATAGTTAATTTGTCAAATGTGGATGGTACATATACACTAGCCTAGAATAGTGACATATATAAATTTTAAACAAATCAGACCATAAATAAAGAAGTTGCCAATTGGCAGTATTTTTCCAAATTTTTAAAAATTTAACCGCAATATTTGTAAAATGTGGATGGTGCATATACACTAGCCTACAACAACAACATATCCAAGTTTTAAACAAATCGGACAGTAAATAAAGAAGTTGGCAATTGGCAGTATTTTTCAAAAATATTTTTTAATTTGACCGTAATAGTGAATTTGGGATATGTAAGTGGAATTTATTAAAACACTTGCCTAGGACAATAACATATCTAAATTTTAAATAAATCAGACAGTAAATAAAAAAGTTGGCAATTGGCAGTATTTTTCAAAAATATTTTTTAATTTGGCCGTAATAGTGAATTTGGGATATGTAAGTGAAATTTATTAAAACACTTGCCTAGGACAATAACATATCCAAATTTTAAATAAATCGGACAGTAAATAAAGAAGTTGGCAATTGGCAGTATTTTTCAAAAATATTTTTTAATTTGACCGTAATAGTGAATTTGGGATATGTAAGTGAAATTTATTAAAACACTTGCCTAGGTCAATAGCATATCCAAATTTTAAATAAATCGGACAGTAAATAAAGAAGTTGGCAATTGGCAGTATTTTTCAAAAATATTTTTTAATTTGACCGTAATAGTGAATTTGGGATATGTAAGTGAAATTTATTAAAACACTTGCCTAGGTCAATAGCATATCCAAATTTTAAATAAATCGGACAGTAAATAAAGAAGTTGGCAATTGGCAGTATTTTTCAAAAATATTTTTTAATTTGACCGTAATAGTGAATTTGGGATATGTAAGTGGAATTTATTAAACCACTTGCCTAGGACAATAACATATCTAAATTGAAGACAAATCGGACAGTTAATAAAGAAGGCGGCAATTGGCAGTATTTTTCAAAAATATTTTTTAATTTGACCGTTATAGTGAATTTGGGAAATGTAAGTGGAATTTATTAAAACACTTGCCTAGGACAATAACATATCCAAATTGCAGACAAATCGGACAGTTAATAAAGAAGGTGGCAATTGGCAGTATTTTTCAAAAATATTTTTTAATTTGACCGTAATAGTGAATTTGGGATATGTAAGTGAAATTTATTAAAACACTTGCCTAGGACAATAACATATCCAAGTTTTAAACAAATCGGACATTTAATAAAGAAGGTGGCAATTGGCAGTATTTTTCAAAAATAATTTTTAATTTGACCGTAATAGTGAATTTGGGATATGTAAGTGAAATTTATTAAAACACTTGCCTACGACAATAACATATCCAAGTTTTAAACAAATCGGACCATAAACACTAAAGATAGTTTTTTAGAATTTGAAAATTAATTTTAAAAAATATAGAGGAGGGATGGGGACAATATATTTAATATAGGCAGGGGTTGGGTATTAATATAGGCCAACAAGGAAACTTGTGGCTTATTAGTATAGGCGGGAGCTGGCGTCGGCGCAAAAACGGCTCCCCATAAGAATAACATGGGAAAAAAACGCCGGAAGTGGCGCCTCCCCGCTAGTTCACATCTACTTATATATATACATATATATAAATTTGAACGAATAGTGTTTTTGGCTTCTGGGGACCTCAAAACAAAACGTTATCATGGTCTCGGGCTTAAGTCTCACCATGAGACCTACGGTAATAGCTTCTTCCCTATAGGGGAAATTCGCTAAAACCCATTTTTGGAGTACAGAACCCCCCAAAAAACCCCCTTCGGATTGTGTGATTCGTCTGGTTTTCGAACTCGTTCAAATAAATGGTGCTTTACACATTTGTACCAAATTTCATTATGATCGGATCTTTTTTACGAGAGTTATCGTGCTTACGGACACACACACACACACACATATATTTAAAAAAATTGAACGAATGGTGTTTTTGGCATCTGGGGACCTCAAAATGAAAAGTTATCATGGTCTCGGGCTTAAGTCTTACCATGAGACCTACGGTAATAGCTTCTTCCCTATAGGGGAAATTCGCTAAAAGAACATAACCAAAACACACATGATGACAATAATAAATAAAAGTCATATAAATTAGATCAGGTGACAACCAAACACAAAATATTATTGTCTATACATTTCCAGTATCAAAAAGAAGCTCTTACTCTCAAGATTTGTTTTTTGGGGATTGAATAACATTCACTGTCGCATTGGGCTTTAAAAGTTCCAATGCTAGTCAGGTTGAGTTAGTTTATTAGCTGATTACATAAAGACGTGTTTACATCCTAAGGTGCACTCCAGATAGTCCGTGTATCTACACAGATTTCATAGACACTTTGTGATTTCCCATAATAACAGCAGACAATTGTAACCATCGGTGTCGATGGTGTTTTCTTGTCAAAGTCATTTTGTACAATCTCAACGTCAAATCATCAATCTTATAACTAACATTTGCAAGTATAATATTTATACCCATTGAACCATCAACCCTGCAGTGATCACCATCCCCCTCCAACCCTCCCTCCCACCCCCCCCCTACTGCTCCCACGGCGCCTATATTGCTTCCGGTGGGTGTTGACTCTGGCCAAACATCGCCGATAGACGATAGACCCTCCGCCGTGTGCCTTGCTCTCGAACCCAATCATCCCGAGGTTATCACTGCGATTTGCATAGCCGCCAGGCTCCTTGTTTTACTTTATTCCAACGACTTCATAAAAGTTGGATGTTTTAGAACGCGGTTTGACGTCTTACTAAAACTAAAGCTGATTATGTGTTTGTCTATGTGTTTTGTTACATCATGTGAGAGCTACTGGATCCAGAGCAAAAATTTGGAAAATGCTAGCTTATATAAAGGATAGCTTATTAGTTATCCCTGGAATGGAGCTCTACTGATTCCCGTTTAAAAAGTCCTTTTAGCCTTCACACCATCAGCCTTAACAGTTCTAAAAATTGCCTTAAAGACAATGTGCATTATTGTTGTGTTCATTATTCAAAATAGCTCAACACAGAATGTGGAACACTGAGCAAAGAATATGTGTAACGAATTCGTTGCTTGTAAAATGAAATCAGGTGAACTCTAGGAGTTATCACTCAATAATAATAGATTAGGAACTCCTAGGGTAAAACCGGGTTATAAAGCTATCTAAATTCTTGCAATGAAATCGTTTTTAGCAAAATGCAGAAAAATCACGATATATTTTCTTTAAGTCATCATGATAGTAGCAAAGTAAGTTCAGTTTGCAAAAATAACATCACGGAGTAAAATAATAATATAGTAGCAATAATATAGTTAAACTAACTATACGTTTTTATAACTTAGCTAATTATATCTAATAATACGATGTATTACGTACTATATTTTTAATAAATGTTTTCAGTTGAGGGATTGGAAATTAATAAATAGAGCACACAGCAAACATTTGTTGACATTGAACAATTAAGTGGAATCTCTAACATTTAAAAATACGTCATAGTTATTGGGGAACTGTTTCTTTTCTGCCTTCGATCCCTGATAGTTTTAACTAGGCTACTAGTAGACTACTGCTACTATGAACTTATTTCATCAGTAAAAGAGCGCAACAAGCCATTATTTACAAAATTTTACATCGTTTGTATATCCGGCTTCACGATTTCAGGATATATTAATGTCCAAATAAATAAAAATTGTAAAAATCCACATTAACACATTTTATAATGCTTCCAGACTTAAACTGCATAAATCATAATGAAGATTTGAAGTAAATTTGACTGGTTATTTCATATTGAGGAGTTTTTCACTGGCAGCGACTTGGAGCGGATGACTTATCCGGCTCAGTCTGATTGCATTCAGCTCCAAATCCATCACGGCTCCATTCGATCCGGTGCCGTCGCCAACCAGCGTAACAATACATGATCTCATAGCAATTTCATTACCCCCCCAGCCATTACCCCTTCCCCAAAACCGAGCTAACTCAATTTGCCCCAAGTTTTCACATTAGCATCCCGCTCCCCTCATAACCACTTCAAAGCTCTTTCAGATTTTCATTGTTGCCAAATAGATCGATATCGGTCGAACATAATCCGATGAACCCGAGAACTGCCGAGCTCCCTTGGCCGTGCGCTCGAGCAGGCAGTGGGGGAGGGGGGGGGGTTGCTCCCCTTTTTGACAACTTTCTTTGTTGGGCAAAATTTTAATAAGTTGTGTCTTAACTATCTGTGTAACGGAAAAAGGAAAAGTGGAACAAACATTTATGGAATAACGTGCAATAATGCAATACACAAACCCTTTCGTAATGTAATTCGAGTTATTACTTTTGTGTAACAGTAAAACTTATTATAGGAGCAACACGAGTCCCTACAACACATATAGGTCACGGGGTCTGGGGGAGACGATCCATTAGTTGTGATGAAAGCCCCGGCGTCGTAGGGTGAAGACAGGACAGACTTTGGAGCAAAGCCAAAGAATACAGACTCCCAGGCTCCTGACATCAGTTTTAGTCTGTTTTGAGGTTTCTTTGTATAGGTGGAAATACAATTCCCCATTTTAGTTCACATGGTTTAAATTAAAATAATATATTAGCGAAAGTTAACTGTATCTATTTCTTAAACAAAGACTAAGTAGGGATAGGTAGATAATAATTTAATAATAACAGATTTAAAGTAAAATCAATAATATCTGCGACTACTATTTGATGTATATGTATGATTACACATTTTAAATTAAAAAGTTAATAAATCGGTTTTCCAAAAAAAATACTAAGAATCATAAATGTTAACCAAATATTTTTGGGTATTCGGTATGATCAGATTGGATTGTCGTTTTGGGATCAGATTGATGTTTAGCGAATTTCTCCTATATGTAAGAAGCTAGTACCGTAGTCGACATGATAAGACCTAGGCCTGGGACCATGATAACTTTTCGTTTTGTGTCCCCAGATGCCAAAAACACCATTCGTTCAACAACAAAATATATATTTATATGCGTGTATCCGTGGGTGTGATAACTCTCGTAAAAATAGTCCGATTTTGATGAAATTTGGTAAAAACATGTAAAGCAGCATTTATGACTTTCAGTTCGAAAACCAGCCAAATCACTCTATCCAAAGGAGTGTTTCGGGGGGGTTTTGTAACAAACAAATGGGTTTTTGAGTTTTTTACATATAATATTTTAGTAAGTCTAATTTTATTTTTCACCATTGAATTCAGCTTAAAAAATTTGGCGTTCTGATCATTGCTCTACTTCAATTGGTTACAGATATATTGAAAGTAGTAAACGCAGTACGTTGTCCAATATTATTCTTATGAAGAATAAGACAAATGTTATCTCGCTTATTTATCAACTTCTACTGAGAAACTTGGTATATTGCTTCATATCATTGAGGTCTATTGATATTTTCAAAAAAAATTTTGGTTGATAGTTCCCATAGCAGCAAATCTGCGTACTCAGCCCCATGTTATTCTTATGGAGAATAAGTAACATGATACCTCCCTTAATTATGAATATAAATTAATAAAACTTGGTATGTGGCTTTACCTAGTTGAGTTAGACTATAACTATAAACTCAACTTTTGATATTTGTATAAAAATCCATTTGTTGTGTTCCTTGTTTCAGCAACCCTGCATACTCAGCCGCCATTTCATTCTGATGGAGAATAATTAAAATGCCATAAATCGTTTGTTTATGAATGTATATTGATGAAACTTGGTATGTGCCACATATTATTGTATTTTCACGTTCCATTTCACTGACGAACTATTAAACTTACAAACCTATTTTAGGTTTGTTACCTAGCATAGGATGGGGTTAAAAAATAAACTATTTTGTTATTGTTGGTTAGTGGAATGTGGTCTAACAGGCCTTTTAACATTCTTTTCGAGATCAAAGGTTACTTCATTTCCTGTACGTACATTTAGGTAAAAGTTCGACACAGAAAACTCAAGCGTGCTACATGGTCAATGCCACCCTTGATCAAAAATTAATTCCCCCCCACCACCACCACACCACCTCCCCCCTCCCCATCCACACCACTCCTAAACGCGCCCGCCTAACAGCTCATCAGTATCCATTAGCGGCAAGTGGTGACGACTTGAGCGTTCGAGAGAGTTACTTCCCGGCCGGGCATAACTTGACTGGTTATCTTCCTTTATTCCTTTGTAAAACCTTCAACAATCGCCTGTTTTAAACACTCTTTGTACTATCTCTTTTCGTTGAGTGTTGAAAATATAATTTTAATAAACAGCTTTTAGTTTATAAAATAAGTAATGTTTTAATATTTTGATGTAAATAGGTTGTTGATGTGCTTCTGCCTTTAGTGGAAGTAAATGTAAAGCAAAAAGTTATATTCGATACAAATTAAACTATAAACTAAAAACACAATAACCTTAATGTTTCTCTATTTCATAACATCAAATTATTGAAAACGTCAGGTTTTTACACAAATAAGATATATTATTCATTATTTACATTACTTTCAGATAGTTTATGTCATAGGTAAAAAGGTTAATTCCGGTATGTGTTATTCGGGATGGTGCTCATATCATCGAAACTTATTTATTTACTCATCACTTCTGTGAATAACATACAAATTGTATTCCAAAAAGTATATTTAGATGTAACGATTTGTAAAGCCTGAAAGGAATACGGAAAAAAATATTCCAATCTTAAACCGACTTTCCATAACATCCTTAGTCCTAGACTTTATTCTTTGATGACAAACAATTACATATCTTGTGTGAGCCTAATTTTCTCTGAAGCAAAACTTCACCATTAAAGAAGTTTCCAAGTTGAATTCTAATTACTTAACACACCACTGCCTCATCAGTCTCCATTAGCGTGTGACGATTGTGATGTCTCTGTCAACTCACCCCCTCCACCCTCCACCCTTGCCTGCGATCCTCGTCATCCCCGGGTCTCGGTACTGGCGCTCATCAATCCTACATCACCATGTAAGACGCCGTCACACACTCGAGTGGATCACAAGGTGAATAATATGAGTGAATTTATATTCTTTATATTGTCATTCAGTACATTCAACAGTACGATATTCCGAGTTTTGATCCATCGTCAGTGTAGAACGAGTGTGATGCTCTGTGTAGTCTTGATGTAAACTGAGGTGGCTTTTTGTCAAAATTTCTATTTAGTAGCATTGAACTACTAAGTAGTAATTTTGATAAAAGCGTTTAGGAGTGGTGTGGATGGAGGTGGGGGGAGGGGGTGTGATGGTGGTGGGGGGAGTGCTAATTTTTTACTAAAGATAGTTGTATCCAGATTCGAACCTTTACGAATATTTTCAAACTGCCCGGAAAGGGAGAATCGTTGTACAAAGAGAAAAACAACACGAATAAAAAGTTTCCGTATGCCTAAAAGTAATTCGAGTTTGTTTCTAGAGATTCATAAAAAACACCTTTTATCCGTTGAGTTATTTTACCTCGCGTAAAATTGCTTCCATAGTTTAAAGTTGTTTTCATTCCTCTAGTCTTCACCCTGTTAAAATATTATTATTATGATTTTTTCGCTTAAATATTTAGTGTTTGAATTTGTATACTTATTCTCATTTTTACTTCTAAATTAAAGAATGATTATAGTATTGAAGAATATACCTCCAATCAACCTTAAACGTTCAATACTTTTATATTTTTTTTTATAAGTGTGCGCTTTATTTCTTCTGTTATTTACACAGGTATACCTCTCTCTATATTGTCTCGACAAAGTTTAGTATTTTTACAGTCATTGTTATATGGTTAGTTACCACTGCAATCTGCACCGGCTCAAAACAGTTTACAAATTAAGGAGTATTTATTCGTGGTATCGTTGTTTACATAAATAGTTTATTCCAATGAAACCAAAATGTTTTGTCAGTTCCACCGCTCTCAACGTTACAGTTTATGCTGACGACGTTCCCCGACGTCTCACATTTGATAAAACAAGACGTCTAACAAGTAGCGGCAAACTCAATACCCGGGAACAAAGCAGCCGCACGTCTCGCCACTCGAAACTCAATTCGACATGGAGATGGAGCTGTGTTTTGTTTCGGTGACGCCAAAGTGGTCGTCATCCCGCGGGTTCGGGCGTCGGCACGTCGCGGTGTGATTCGGGAGGGTGGAAGTCGGGAGATGGTATCGAGGGGGTGGTGCGGGGGGGTAGTTCTTGTGGAGCCACAGCCGTAAATATAGTGGAGATAGCGATATAATAGAGTTCCGAGCGCAACTTGGGGCCCAAAAACACCAATTGGCAACTCCCCAAGTTCTTGTGGCCGCACGGTGAATGGTTATAGCTACTGGGGTAACTACGTTTCTTCATTACCACAATATAGTTGTGGAGGGCTGTAGCTCTTGCAGCCTATAAACAGTTTCGGAACAGTATTTGTGTTATTTGCCCAATTAGTGGGAGTTTATAAGTTGAATACAACAGGATCATTGAATCAGTGATAAAGACCAACCAACAAATAAATGAAAACCGTGTAAAGTTTTATTTTCAAATTGTATATCCATTGAATAACGTTTAAGACTGTAAATAACATGAAATAGGTACTTAAAAATGGTGTATATTCTTCATAATTTTTAATTCACCTTGTTTAAACATTCATAGACATGTTAAGAATTTATGATCATCAATAGCATCATAAATTATTAGAATTTTGCCAAGTATAATTGTTTTAACAACGGATTCTGGTTTTTTAAAACTTCAAATTTAACTCGTTATCCCACTTTTAAATCGATAATATTAATTTAACCACTACGTTTCTATGAATCTCGAAAACAATTTACGTTATTATTACACATTAGTTTCTGACATGTGAAAAAACAAGAACAAAAAAACAATAGAATGATGGACCAAAATTTCATCCGTTCTTTTCCGAATGACCCTAAAACTGGCTGGGTTGAGAGAAATAAATCCAACGACACCCCAAAACATTAAATGAAACCCCGGCAATGATCCCCCGCCCTCTGCAGAGCGTGTAACCACCGACTGTAACACATGAGAATTATCGGCGGAAAGCAATTGTAAAGTGGGCAAACGCTCGCAACAAATCCCAAGAGTGCAGACCCTCGCTGGATGAAGAAGCGTTAAATTAAAATATCCATTGCGGCCACGAAGGGGGAGGGGGTTGGTAATTACTCATGTGTCTGTGACCGCTCTACACTCGCTGCGTGGACTGCTAAGGGCTGAGGGGGGGTTTGTTGGGATTGAAATGGGTTTGGTCTCGAAGGTTTTAAATTTATAAACTCATAATAGTATACACAACTTTTTTCAGTAGTAAATTGTAAACAAGTTTTCGTGTGATTGTGGGGAATTTAGAATGTTCCATACAAAATAACATTATACGTGTTCGATAGGGTTTATTATATTACTGACGCTGCTACGCGTTAAGGGGTTCCCCCTAAGTAGGGAACAATGGAGACTCCGAGGGCAGGAGGGACAGGAGGGCCACCCCCCCCCCCCCGAGCCACCCCCCCCGCGAATTTTTTTTTTGCGAATTTTTTTTTTTTGCGAATTTTTTTTTTTTGCGAATTTTTTTTTTTTGCGAATATTAACCTAACCTAACCTAACCTAACCTAACCTAACCTAACCTAACCTAACCTAACCTAACCTAACCTAACGTAACCTAACCTAACCTAACCTAACCTAACGTAACATAACCTAACCTAACCTAACCCATCCTAACCTAACCTAACCTCGGATCAGATTTCTGATTGCAGATTCTTGTTCGTCTAGTCAAGCCGAGAAATTTGAGTACCCACAAAGTACATTTGGACGATGTAGGGGGGGGGGGCTATCTCGGTTACCATAAGTCGGATTTGAATTCTGATTGCAGATTCTTGTTCGTCTAGTCGAGCCGAGAAATTTGCATACCCACAATGTACATTTGGACGATGTAGGGGGGGGGGCTATCTCGGTTACCATAAGTCGGATTTGAATTCTGATTGCAGATTCTTGTTCGTCTAGTCAAGCCGAGAAATTTGAGTACCCACAAAGTACATTTGGACGATGTAGGGGGGGGGGGCTATCTCGGTTACCATAAGTCGGATTTGAATTCTGATTGCAGATTCTTGTTCGTCTAGTCGAGCCGAGAAATTTGCATACCCACAATGTACATTTGGACGATGTGGGGGGGGGCGGGCTATATCGCTTACCTTAAGTCGGATTTGAATTCTGATTGCAGATTCTTATTCGTCTAGTCGAGCCGAGTCATTTGAGTACCCACATCGTACACTTTGGATGATGTTTACAAAAAAGGGGCCCGCACCACACTTTTGACCTTTTTTTTTTTTTGCATTTTTGGAATCTCCTCGTCAAGCCGAGTATTCTCAGTACCCACATGACATACTTTGGATAATTAATACAAGAGTTGATCAGGGTAACGCTACAACCAACAGAGCTAGCCCATCAGCGCTTGCGGTCAATTGAACTAACAGTGAATGCAAATTTTAAGGAGAATATAATTGCAATGCTTTGAACATATACTGCAAAGGGGGGTGTATCGATACACCCCCCTTCAAGTACTCTGCACCGAGGCAGCTGTTCGCACAACCGACTGACGCGTCCAGTCTACTGTCTGGGAATGCGGATGTTGTAATTTGATACCTCGACTGGAGGGTGCAGGTGTTCACACAAAAAACCGACAAGTCGAGACCTGTCTGGGAATGCGGATGCTGTAATTTGATACCTCGACGGGAAGACGGCTGACCCTTCTAGGAACCCATAATTATAGACCACCCGCGTCGAATTCCATTAGAGCAGGGTGGTCTTTACCCCAGACAGCGGTTGAGAGTTTTTGCCCCGACCTTCTCCGAAATCCATTAGTGGGGATAGTCACCCCACATCACCAGCCCTCCTTCAGTTCAGTTCGAGAGTTCAGTGCGTGAAGACGTGTTAGTCCGATCCTGTTCCGTTCTACGCGATTTGTGTTAGTTGCTGATTATCATCATTTGCGATTTGCGATTTGCGTAAAGCACCTTTGAACTATTTAAAACGTTCGTGTTGTGCTGTATTGTTTGTGATTATTAAAACTTATAATCCATATTAAAGATGAACGCCACACACGTTTGTAACATTTGTGGTTGTATTTATGTGCGTAGAAACAATTTGGTGCAACACCACATCAGATTCCACGGCTTGAGACCACAACTACCACCACCAACACCATCGCAGCAAGGTACGTTTTTTGCGTTGCATTATTGTTTTAATCAGACCTAAATGTTAGTAATATAGGAATACGTTATGCAATATAACCGCAGAGTGATACAATTATTTTTATTTAACAGCTTTAACTATTTAGCGCGAATAGAGAACTCTGTTTTTAAAATTTAAAATTACATGACTATATCAATATAATTTAATTTTAATAACTTATGTTATTGCTCGCCCCATCAAGTCAAGTCATCAGAGTACCCACATTACAAACTTTAAAAAACAAATTTAACCCCCCCCCCCCCGAGAAAGGTCCTAAGGGGGGGGGGGGGCTCGGGGGGGGGGGCTCGGGGGGGGGCTCGGGGGGGGGGGGGCACTGAGAATTTGAAAGTACTCTAAACAAAGGTAGGTGTTAAACATACTTCACAATCTAATCGTTTTGTGCGTTTGCAGATGGAGTAGCTGCATGTCGGCTTTGTCGAGCCACATTCGTAGACCGGGGAGCTTTAGAGCGTCACATGGAAGCGAACCACCGAGTCATTCCACCCCGGGAGGTGATTGATGCTCCGCAGACGACTGCCGATGTCAATCAACACTCCGTTGAAGGTGAGAATCCACATTAAAATAACTTTTTCCCCTTGAAACTAATTACCTTTTTTATAATTATTTAACTAGGTACATGAAGAAGAAGAATGAGACCGTGACAACTGGTGTACTATTGATTTAATGGCTTAGGGGGGAGATTTTCGCTCCCCCATACGTCAGGAATTGTTGAAGACTAGAACAAGAATGAGACCGTGACAACTGGTGTTCTGTTGATTTAATTACTAGGGGGAGATTTTCGCTCCCCCTAAAACATAATGCTTCTTTAGGGTTGGCGCAGCTCAATATTGCAGCTACATCCTTAGCCTTGAACCCCGAATCATGAATGTAGACAAACAGTACAGAAGATTACATTCCCTGTTTGAAAATTGATATTTTTAATTAACAACTACATTTTGAAATGTGATTCTCGAGAGAGAGAGGGGAATTTGTATCTTTAGCAATCCTAATCTTTTTTTTATTTTTATTTTCAGATGAAGGACCGGGTCCTGGCCGCCACACCTGCCATGAATGCGGTCGCCGTTTCCGTCGTGAAATACACCTGCGTCGACATGTGGATTCGGTACACAGCAGAGTCCGCAGGTTCATATGCGGCACATGCGGCGTCGAATTCAAGAGGGAAGACAACCTGCGTCGACACACCATGCAATTTCACGGTGATGGTCAAGAACGGAGATTCCCTTGCGCATACTGCGACCGGGATTTCAACACGGGGTTCAACAAGGACCATCATGAGCGGTTCTCTTGCCCGATCATGAAGGACCTGATCCTGAACCGAGTGGCTATGGTACAGGACGAACCCCAGCCAGGACCCAGCACGGAGCCACAACCTGGAACGAGCACACACCAACAACCCGATGATGTTGAGATGACTGGAGCAGGACAGTCAAGCCCCGTATTCTCACTCATTCAACGGGGTTTTCGCAACCGCCTCCTAACTTACCGTCTGCAGCGACCGATGGAGAATCTCGTCACAATCGGAGAAGTGATGGCGCTGTTGATTGTGAGCCTTACGGAGTTGCTTGAGAACACCTTGGCGAAACACCGCAGCATTAAGGTCAACTTGAAGCTGGAGTGTGAATTCCAAAATATTCACAACAACACCTGCCTGCGCAACTTCAAAACGAAGATGACTCCGTTGACGACGACCTCGGACCTGAACCAGTACATCACAACAGCTTTTGCGAAGCTTATCAGAGAGAAGGCTGAGTGCGATCATATCGGCTCCGGGTGGACATACCTTCGCGTTCGTGATTTGGAGGTCGGCATCAACGAATACACTCCTCTAGGTGAAGATGGTCGAGCTTGGCTCCCACTGCCTACGTCTCTGGAGAACACCCAAGCAGTCGTCAATGTATCGAACGCCGATGAGCGGTGTTTTATGTATGCAGTCCTGGGAAAGTTTGTTCAAGAGAACCCTAAAAGACCGGCATCGTACACCGACGACATCATCGCCCGATACGATTGGACCAGCCTTCAGTTCCCCGTTGCTCTGAAGAGTATCAAGGCGTTTGAGCGGACAAACAATATCAGTATCAACGTCTATGGTATTGATCACACGTGCGTGGGTCAGAAACCTAACGGACGACCAAAGTACCAGGACACCGTCTTTCCCTTGAAGATTTGTAGGCAGGAGCGTGAAGACCATTGTGACATTTTGTACGTGACAACGGACGGTGATAGTCACTACGCCTACATCAAAGACCTTAGTCGACTGATCCGTCCCCAGCTTACAGCACATAAGGGTAGGATATTCATCTGTAAGCGGTGCTTCGCGCACTTTGACAACCGTCCGAACAAGCTCGGTCTGACGGGTGCACAGCGTCTGGAGGAGCACAGGCGATACTGCTCCGCTTCAGCCCCTATTCGCATGGATACGCCGAAAAAGACAGAAATCAAATTCAGCCATCCAGAGTTCACCCGACGCGAGCGTTTCACCATCTACGCGGACTTTGAGTGTGCTCTACTGCCGACCGCGGAGATGGATGAACAAGTCGACGAACCGCACGGAGGTGTAGCCACCCACATCCACATCCCATACGCCTTTGCGTACCAGATCATCGACTCGTACGGACTTGAGGAGTTTGAGCCTCGAGTCTACTTCGGGGATGATGCGTCAAAGACATTTATGGAGATGTTGAAAACTGATGTTGAGCGATTGTGGAACTTCCTGTACGAAGCAAGAAATCTGCGCCCTGTCCTGACCCCAGCGGAAACTATGCAGTACAACTCGACAGCGAATTGCTACCTCTGCGGATCGGCATTTTCAAGCGAAGACCCAAAGGTTCGTGATCACAACCACGCGCCGCCCTACGAGTTCCGTGGCGCTGCGCACAGATCATGTAACCTACGCTACAGGGAGCAGCGAGTAGTCAACTGCTACTTCCACAATCTCTCCAACTACGACGCTCACTTCATAGTGCGGGAGTTGGCGGTCGACCCTGGTGATGTTGAGGTGTTGGCTCACACGGAAGAGCGGTACATCGCTTTCACGAAGTGGTTCCTGTTCGACCGAGCAGCGGCACCGGTTGGGATGCAAGGGCGTGGAAAAAGACAGCCAGGATTCAGAGTCAGGTTCCTCGACACCTACAGGTTCCTGGCTTTGAGCCTCGCCAGCCTCGCCGCCGCACTTCCACCAGCTCAACTCTTGGAGACGAGGAAGAGATTCCCCGAAGACCACCTCTTCGATCTAGTCCGTAGGAAAGGCGTGTTCCCGTACAACTTTGTAACGTCGAACGCCGTATTGGAAGATACTACGGAACTGCCTCTGCAGCGAGATTTCCACAACGACCTGACCCTGGAGGACATAACGGATGCAGACTACGAGCATGCTCGCAACGTGTGGGAAACCTTCGGTTGTAGGAACCTCAAGGACTACGCCGAGAAGTACCTGCGCTGTGACATTGCGCTGTTGACTGACGTCTTTGAACTCTTCAGGGACACGTCGATGGCTGAATACGAACTAGACCCTGCGCACTACTACACCCTACCGTCATACGCCTGGGATGTTATGTTAAGGACCTGTCGAGTGGAGCTTGATACGATACAGGACTTTGATATGTACCTCTTCTTCGAGCAAGGCATCAGAGGAGGTATTTCCCAGGCGATCACCAGACACGCCAAGGCCAACCATGATGGATGTCGCCCTGAAGATCGACGACCTGAAGAGCCAACGAATCACCTGCTATACTTGGACACCAACAACCTTTACGGTTGGGCCATGTCCCAGTGTCTTCCACAGGGGCACTTCCAATGGCTCAGCCGCGAGGAGATCGCGTCCCTGGACATTGCAGCGTTGGACCCCGAAGGACCCACCGGCTATGTCTTGGAAGTTGACCTTCGCTACCCCGCCCACCTGCACGACCTTCACAAGGATCTCCCCTACTGCTGCGAGACCAAACGTCCGCCAGGAGGGAAATTCAAGAAGCTCGTTACGACTCTGGATGACAAGAAGAACTACATCTGTCATTACAGAATCCTGCAGCAGGCGCTGGAAAACGGACTGGAGCTTGCGAACGTGCATCGCGTCATCTCGTTCCGTCAGTCTCGGTGGTTAGAGAGCTACATCCTAATGAACACCGAACTGAGGAAGAAGGCCACGACCAAGTTTGAACAAGACTTTTTTAAGCTTATGAACAATGCGGTCTTTGGCAAGACGATCGAGAATGTTCGCAAGCGAATGAACGCTAAACTGGTGTGTACGCCGGAGATGTTCAGGAAGTACGTAGCCAAGTCAAACTTCCTGGACCGAACCTACTTCAACGATGACGTCGCCATTGTACACATGTCGAAAGTCAATATCGTCCTGGACAAACCGCTCTACGTCGGAATGTGTGTCCTCGATCTGAGCAAGTGGCTCATGTACGACTTCCTTCGAAAGATGAAGAACCGCTACGGCGACCGTCTGAAGGTTGACTACATGGACACTGACAGCTTCGTGTTCGACATCCAGACTGAAGATGTTTATAAGGACATGATGGAGCATCTGGACGATTTCGACACCAGTGCGTACCCCCGAAACCATCCATGCTACAGCCCCGTCAACGCAAAAGTCATCGGAAAGTTCAAGGATGAAGCAAACGGACTTCCGCTGCTCGAGTACCTCGGTCTTCGCTCGAAACTATACTTCATGGATATAGTCGAGTTCGAGGAGAGGACTGAAGATGACGAGTTGCAGGTCATGACGGTGAAGCGCGCCAAGGGAGTCGCTAGAGGTGTTGTAAAACACAATCTAACCTCTGACGACTATCGGGAATGCCTCTTCAATGGCGTGTTGAAGAGAACCATCAACACCAGGTTCCAGTCCCGAAACCACCGCGTCTTCACAGTTCAAGTCGACAAGCTATCCTTGAGCTGTAACGATGACAAACGCTACATCCTTCCGGACGGTGTAAACACACTGCCTTGGGGACATGTTGACGTGCCACCTCAGCCCGAAGACATCCCTCAAGACGATGAAGAGGCGGAGGATGAGGAGCGTTGAGTGGTTGTGTCATATTACCAAAGACCCTGACTTGACTTGTAAATTTCCGATTTTGCTAAACCTAGTCATTAGTTTGTATCGAGTCTCGTAAAACTTAGAAATGTGCTCCTTTGTTCTTTTTGTTCTAGTCGTTAGTTTGTGTCGAGTCTCGTTTTGCTAGCCAAACACAAATGTTCAGGAGCACATACTCGATGTAAAATATATATAAGGTGTGTAAATAAATAGCCAAATTGTTCGTATATACATTTGTCTTTTTTTTCCTCCCCTCACATAGTCTTAAGATTCAAAAGTAAACTACCAATTCAAATGTCTGACTACTTGCTAAAAGTGTAATTGCTAAAGGAGGCTAGGATATGAATGTTACTTTAGAATCATTGTATGATAGGTATGTCCAAAATTGGGTCAGACCTAGTGTTTTCACCAACACGCAAGGGGGGTGAAAGGGGGGTGTATCGATACACCCCCCTTTCACCAACACGCAAGGGGGGTGAAAGGGGGGTGTATCGATACACCTCCCTTTCACCCCCCTTTGCAGTATGTGTTCAAAGCATTACATTCATCTTTTACGTCAAAATTTGCATCCAATATCTGTTTTGCTCGTTCAATATGTGTCTGTCTGACTAATTGCTAAAAGTAAATACTAAAGGAGGCGAGGATGGTAACTAATGAGAATGTTTCTTTTTTTATTCTGAGTACACAACTAGTTTATTGATAAAAAACAAAATGCAAAATTTCAAAACTCAATTGGTATACATTTGTGCAAAGAGTCTTCTGATCAGTGCATCGTTGTGGCCGACAGAAGAGTGTTCAAAGAGCTGCACAAAGTCCTTCATCTTCATGCCGTAGTGGGTGCGGCAGTACAGGAATACAAGGCAGTATTGACCGCAGACCAGAGTGTTATCACTTTGAAGGCGATGTTCGTTGTACAGGTAGCGACGAGCGTTGCGTCTCAGGAATCCTTGGTAGAATTGAAGATGTGGCGGTTGACCGTAGCTGTCAAAGAATTCAATTATTCCTCCTCCTTTGTTAAGGTAGAAAGCGACCCAGTGAGTGCCGTCTTCATTGTGTGGATCAGTGTTCACAATCATAGCAGTAGATGGTGAAATATAATGGGGCAATTGATCCGCAGCGTAGACACCAACATTCTGTACGGGCAGTTTAGCCATACACTTTTGTATCTCTAAGGTATTCATTCTACTGTGTCGACGCCACAGTCAGTAGTAGGAGTAGTAGTGCTAGTAGCAAAACAAAAGCAGGAACTGGTATCACTCTCACCATCGTCAGCGTAATCATCAGCGTCAGTGATATTTGTACTTAGATGTAACCAACTGCGTAATGTGATGCAATTGGCTAGAGCGCATCGTGTGTGAGCTGTTCTGTGGTGGCGACATCGCACTGCGTTTGTTGATAGTAGACTGTTGATTGACGATAGTGATCCGCAGCCAATATCGTTGATATCCATGACATTAGTAGTACAGTGATCCGTGATGAAATTGTATCGTACAAACTCTTTTTTCTCAGCACCTTTGACGTAGACAATCGGTCGTTTGGCGATACATGCGCGTAACTTTTCTTCTAGCACATGATACCAGATATCGCCTTGGTCCCATTCTAATCCGTGACAGTGTTTTGTGAGCCAATAGCTTTCACGCAGTTTCTCTTGTGATAGGAAATCTCGACTGAATGGTGATTTGGCGATATGATGCATTAGCAGTGTTCCACTGACCAATTCCAAGACGCACACTTCCTTTAGAATGTAGTCATTTGCGTTGTCCTTGAAACATTGAAAATCTACAATAATTGGAGATGCGGAATTTTTACGCGGTACTCTGCATAAACGATCCATCTTGTGCGAATGTTGGTTGTAGACTGAGGAGGAGGACGCCGCCGCCGACGATCTAACCACCAAAGTCCGCAGACACGTTGCGATGGCGATCGATTTCGATGACGTTGTCAAACTCTGCGTATACCAGACAGTTGACAGTCTCTGTGAGCCCCGTGTCGAAAGCAATCTCCATACGCACACTGCCGTTGCGCACTAGGTTCCAATGAGTCGTATCGCTTGCTGACATATCAGGTGTTAGATCGAATGCCATCAGACAGTATCCATCGTCGTAATCGTCTCTATTTATGAGATTACCAGCATCGCTAAAGTGTATGCCGGAGCCTGAAAACAGACTGTGATACGCCATCACGTATTTTCCCTTGCCGGTTTCGTAGTGTGGTTGTAGCGGTTTGGACGGCACTTGTTCACCGTCCACGTACAGCGAGAAGTAGTTGGTTTTGAAATTTTGAAAGTTAAATGGATTCTTTTTTAAATCGCCATTATAAGCGGCGTTGGTGACCAGTCCGACAATGATTCGTTTCGGCACTTGACCTAGAAACACATTGTCCAAAGTTTTGCTCCTCACTCCAAACGGTAGTGTGAATGTTTTCAATTCCACTCTAGTGATTGGGTATTTAGCTGTGCCGGTCTGAAGCGTTTTGCTGTGCGCCAACAGTACAGTGGGGCTAACTTTACACCTTCGTATCCAGAGATTCGCATCAACAATGTGCACCTTGTAGTCACCTTCATCCGACATAATGGAGAAGGAATCTTTTGATCGGATCAGTTTAAAACGCAGTTCCACACCGTTCAACAGGAACTTGTTCTGATTACACATGTCCACATGTAGGCGACCGAGCATATCGATTTCACGACTTTTATTTGTCATTTTTCGTCTCGCCTTTAGTCCATCGTTATCGTCCAGAGTATTGTCCATGTGGCCGGCATCGTCCGCGTTCCACAATCCACATGTTAAATGTGATTTCCTAGCATCATAGCCGTAATTCAGCAATGTTTCAATATACGCTCGATATGCATAAGTGTTGTTTTGTGGTGTGACCAGTTTCTGATTCATACTCATATCGACTTGACTGAATAACGTGTGCAGCCAATTGTTGACTGGGCCAATTTTGTTCGATTCATCGGCATCTGCGATTGCCGCTCCTGTCGACTTGACAATAGACGCTGTAACTTCCAACATTGTTTGCGAAAGATCGGTGTATTCTTCGCCGTTGCCGGGCACAACAAACTCGATGGGCGAATCATCAGTCAGTGTGGAGATTGGTTTGTACTGAATCCATTTGCCGCTCTCGATACTGGTCTGCGTCGGCGGTAGGGAGAATAAGTCCAATTCCGTCTTGACGCATTCACACGACTTTTGATGTAGAAACGACATTGCTAGCGTGTGTGTTAATTGAATATATCACGTACGGAAGTTCTCCTCACTGCTTTCCTCGTCTTCCTTCTAACTGTCCTTCTCTTCTTGCTGCTGCTCTTGCCCTTCTTCTTGGATGACGACGACCTTCCTCGAAGGAGTTTCGTCAAAGACTGCGGTGTGACACGACGGCCGCCGAACATGGCGCGCTTCGCGTTCCTCTTACGCGAGAGTCTCGCGTTAGTCTTTCGCGCAGGAGTAGCGCGTCGGTGTTTCGCGGTATTCTTTCGCGTTACGCGACGGTGTTTCGCGCGAGAGCCACCGCCGCCACTTAGCACACGTTGAAGTTTGCCGTCCGCCCTGCGTTTTAGCGAGTCTGTAAACTGGCTGAAATGATCTCTAGCGGCTTCTTTGGGATCCCGCTGGTGCATGGCCATGTCGCCCAAGAATCCAACACCGGATTTCAACGCCTCTTTGGCCACAGCAGAGGCTCCCGACTTGAGCAGCGGTGTGATGGTGCGGAACATACCGCCTAGGAAACTGCCAATTCCATGTCCGCGCTGGTAGGGCGCACCGCGAAATACCCTATCGATACTGCCGCCGGTCTGCTGCAACTGTTGGCGACGGTAGTAAGCCAAGTAGGGATCGTTTGTATTCATAATTGCTGAGCTACTCTTTTGAAATGAAGCTTCACGTACGACGTCCCAAAGAGGAATGACGCTTTTTTACTAGCGTGATCCCTTAGGTCAATATCGATCGTTTCAAATGTTCCTTTCATAACTGGCGCATAATGAGGACTGATGAAATGCACAGTCTTATGCGCGCCGTGTGTGTAGTTATCTCTGTCAATGTTGATAATCTTCAAAAGTGGCGCTGTAGTGTCGCCAATCAGCTGCGGTTCAATCAGATCACAATACACGTACAAGTGTGTCGGCAGTCCCATAGTCAGATTTGGTGGCCATATCGCTGTGAGGTCATTTGTCAAAACGTTCTCGTACGGATCGAAACCCAACTGGAGAGACAGCGCTTCGGTGAAATGCACTTTGCTTATACCGTCCACCATTGTCGTGATCTTGACTCTGTCCTGCTCTTTGTCATACTCAAAGTACAAGTACTGGGTTACATCCTTCGCTTTATTGATCATTTTCAATAAATCGGTTATGTTCTTGTAATAACCGGGTTTCATCTTTAGCATAATGTGCTCGACACTGAGTGTGACGGGAATACTCGGCAGAACGAGTTTATAGTCGAGCCAAATACACGATTCCTCGTCCACAGTCATAAAGGAACATGGATAATGCGCTTCGACCAAAGCCATCTGCCACTCGCCATCGCCTTCTAATCGAATTTGTCTCGGCAGATGTGTAGTGTACTTGGACACTGTGTTTTTTGGAAAATAATCCTTTGAGCTGTTGCTGGGCAATGTCAAATAGAACTGGTTGCTATTAGGCATTTTGCAAATCTTGCGCTCTTACCCAAGAATTGAACTCGTCTCCGTAACCTGCCCACTTGACGAAATAACGCTTACTGCGACCGCGACCCTTAGCGTCTAGTATTTCAGCAATCTTGAACAGATGGTCGTTGTATATTGTCACTTTTTGTAATTCGTATTCGTAAAACTGACCAGTCACTTGTTCACCGTTGAGATCCGACAAAGTGTACATTGGCAGAGGCATCAATGTGTTTACACGACGCACCACAAACACTTCTTTACTCCAATTAGTCTCGTAACCTTTTGCGAATGTACCCTTCTCCTTAGATATGCGCACTGTGGTGCCAACTGTCAGTTTTGCCTTAACACGACGCGGTATCTTACCGAACATGCGACGCCATACCTGATGCAATATTCGCTTATTGTCAACAGTCACATCGACTGGTCGTATTCTGTTGCCTAGACTCTTGTGAGCGCTGTTGTTGTATGCACTAACCAGTTTGTCCAACGCATCTACGTAACGATATGTGTTTTTGTAAGTCAAATATCGCCACATGCGTGTTTTCAAAGTGCGATTCACGCGTTCCACTACGGCCGCTTTAACATCTGGGTTTTGTGTAGTGACATAGATGATTCCGTATTGTTTGAATAACCTTTTCGTCTTGGCACCGGTGAATTCAGTACCTTTGTCAGTTTGTAAACAGCGAGGTGTGTCGGTCGCTTCGGCAAATATCTCCTCGAAAGCGTTGGCCACTTCAGCTCCTTCTTTCCGCCTCAACGTTCGCACATACAGGTGTTTGCTAAACACGTCTATTACAGTCAGTAGGTAGTTGACGCCGTCGTTGTGTTTACTAAGACCACGCATATCGTTCAAGTCCGCTTGCCACAATTCAAATGGACCATACACTATGTAAGGATTGCGCGGGAAACGCTTGCGTGCCGGTTTGTGCAATGTGTAAGTGTCCTGTGTTTGTAACCATTCAATCACTTTGCGTTTTGAAACTGGTTTTGCAGCTCGCGCTAAAGGAGCTACACCGCCATACGACGAAGGTTCGATGGGATTGTAATACAAACGCTCCATAATACTGAAAACCTATCCTGTGTACGTTTCCCACTTGTCCAAATTTGACGACGGCTTGTTTCTAGTTAGAAGATCAAACTGCCCTGTCGGTGTAGATGTTACACGTTTTCCTCTTGCCGATCGAAGCCGATTTACTAGCGGTGTTCTCAGTATTGATTCAGTTGATGTGTCTTCCACGTCATCGTCTGATCCTTCTCCTCCTGTGAATGATGATCGATATTCGGCATTTATTTCCTTTAGTGCTCTTAGATTATTCATATAGTCCTTTGGCACGTTCATCGCTTTCAATGCGTTGAGCACTTCCCGCCATCCTGGCGGTATGTAATCACGCATACGCACCTTTACTATGCAATTTAAGATATCCACTAGATTTGAGTCTGGGATTTTTACACCGTTGATGTACACCGAATAGCCACTGTCCCAACTGATTAAGCTGCCGTCACGTTTCATGAAACGTAAAAGATTGCGGGCATCAGATCTGTAAGTTTTGGAAAACGTTTCCACAATCTCTTCCACTGGACCACCTTCCGCAGCGGGGTGCGATCGTTGACTATGTTCAATCCCACCCGTCTCCACGATTGGTATGCTAATCGGTTGGCGTCTATTCTCTGCAATATGCAAGAAGCGATGTAACGCTTGTTTGTACAATTTCCACTTTTCACTATCGTCCATACGTTTGTTATTCAATATTTGTTGCATCTCCGCGTCGAGGCTGTTTTCACTGGATAGATTAGTCGGTCTGTTATCCGTAGCATTTGATTGCAGTCGATCAATCAACTCTTGCGGCACAACTACCATCTTCTTTGCATGTTCCATATTTGCACTAATGACTAGCTACTTTTCTAAAGTGTAACTTCACGCACGACGTTCCAAAGTGGAATGGCAAATGATTACCAATGTTATCTCTTAAGTCAATTTCCACACTGTCAAAAGATCTATTCATAACAGGCACATAGTGCGGATCGATGAATGATGTTGATTTATGCAATCCGTATACATAAGTAGACGTGGATATATTGACAATTTTCAATAACGGTGCGACTGTATCGCCGACCATCTGCGGCTCGACTAAATCACAATACACGTACATGTGTGACGGTAAGCCAAGACGAATGTTGGGCGAACGGATGCTTTTGTTAACTGCATCACCTTCCAGCGTCAATTCATTCGGATCGAACCCCAATTGAAGCGCTAACGTTGGACTTAATGTAATTTTTCCAACATCAGTTCCCATCGATACTTCAATGAATTTGTTGTATGAGTTTTCAACGGTGAACTTTACACCAAAAGTAATCGCTAGTTCTTGTGAATTGATATGATCACACAATTCTTGAATATTTGCGTAATCACCAGTCTTCAATTTAATTCTGTGGTTTTGTTTTGGAGTAGCAGACACTACCGGTGTTACATCGGCAGTGCTGTCCATAACCCGCGCCAACGCTTCTATGTTCACTTTTGCTTCCTCTTGCGGTTGTATGCAAATGTCAATTGTTTCGTCATTACCGACAGATAGAAATGTCATTGGATAGTGTGCTTCCACAAGTGCAATTTCCCAGTCGCCGGCGTCCAGTTGAATAGCTCTCGGCAAATGTGTTATATAATTTGCAACTGTATTTTTCGGATAATACTGCATCGAACTGTTGCTGGGCAGTGTCAAATAGAACTGATTGTTGATGCCAGCCATTTTTATCTACTCAGTGCTGCTTGTAGTACTGCGCTCAAGAGTAATGGTATAAAGATTCCACCGCCTTTTTGTATGAGATACTTTCGTTTCTTGGACCAGCCTTCGCCGCGTTTCACCAATCTACGTAGCGTCGCCTTGTGTTTGCTTAGCTGACTTTTACTCTTCTTCGCCAGAGGAACGTTACCTCGCAACACGTTGTATGCGCACTCACACACTGAGCGAATGCGGCTCTTGTCACACACCTTTAACAGTGCCTTCCGCTCCTTGGGTGTTGCGTGTATGAAAGCCGTAAGCAGAGCTGCGTCCTTCCGCAAGCACGACATGATTACTACTGATGGCGAAATTACCTTTTCTTTGGCAAGTACACATAGTTGGTAGAATCGTCTGGAAATATGCAACTTCGTATTCGCATATTTTCGTCTGTTGATTGTTTCAAGTCTATCAGTAGGTAGCCGTGTGGATTCCTAGTAGCGTCAGCGTACGCCTCCTCGATGAATTTCGGGCTGTCTGGATATATTTGTCTGGCCAAGTACCTAATCTGAACTCTATCTCTAGGATTCTTAAAACACACAATGTAATGCGCATTCAGTGAGATGTCCCTCTGCCCACGTCCTTGATGAAACAAATTTTGTGTAATGAAAAACACACTAATGTTGCGATGATGGCAACCTTTTGTGAAAAGATCCACCACACGGTTGTCGGCCTCACGCATCATATCGTCTATAATCACAAGTATCGGCTCGTTACCAGAAAAATCCTCCAAGTTTGGTAGACCTTCTACGTGGTTAATGTTGACATTTTTCGGGTCACCACCACCACCATCACCACCACCACTACCATAATGCCAGTTTATACTGGTAAATGGTGTGTCACACATTTCTGTAATGTGTTTTATAAACTTTGACACAAACTGAGACTTGCCACAACCCGAAGGTCCCGCCACAATGGCTGAGAACGGATGTTTCCACATCAAGCCCATGATTACTACTGAGCTACTAAACACCTCACAGTTACCATACTAACACTCTTAAACTTACTACCAAAGGACATTTTTGGGGTTAAGTGAAATAAATAACACAGTGGTTATGTTCTGAACGTGACTATAAGTATTGACTACGAAAACTAATTTACAAAGGTATTTACATAATCTTCAAGTCTTGCTTTACATAAACTCCAACGGTGTGAATCTGCTATTGGAACCCCTCGGGCTGCGCTTCACCAAGCGAAGGCGTTCTCCAAACCCGCTGTTGTAGCGCTCGATGTCGGTGTTGCTCAGGGCCTCGTTGAAGCGCCTAGGCAGGTAGACTCGCAGAAAGAAGTCGTCCCCGACCTGCCCCTCCAGGATCACGATGATCGTCTCGCCAAAGGGTGTGATGGCTCGCTCCATCGCAGTGATGAGATAGCCGCATTCCTCTCGGAGATCGGCTATCCTGGTGTAGAGCGGAGAGTCAGACTTGCAGTTGTTGAGGGTAGCTCTCAGGTCCGCGGTTGTTGCAGTGCCGTTCACGCCCGGAAACTCTAGCTTGAAAGTGCTGCTGCTCGACATCTCTAGTAGTAGTAGTTGGAGTAGGTCTATGTGAGGTGGTGGTCTGGTGGCGAATGATGCTCAATCGGGCGGGGCCCCGCCTTATAAACCCTCGCCGCCATTTTCTTCTACGTGGGTGGTCCGAAGGGTCGGGCGCAGGTGTTCACACAAAAAACCGACGCGTCGAGACCTGTCTGGGAATGCGGATGCTCTAGTTGAATGCCGGCGCCACTCGTTGTTTCTTCCTCACAGCTCGCTTGTTCGGCGTTGGCTGCAAAACTGCACTGCGTTGTGTAACAGTTTGAGTTAAGCCTGTCATTTTCGGTACTCCTGTTGATTTATAGATCCACATGTTTTCCACTTTATCAACTACTTGTTTAACACTTTGGTGCATTTCACCATCTTTGTCCAAAAATAAACCGCACATGAACACCATATCTGTACCATCGAACATTTCCATTTTCAATAAAATTTGTCCTTTGTTTCCTGGGTTTTGAACTGCGAAAGTATTACCATCGTCCATCCATGACACTATGGGAGAATCATCTGTTGGTTTTGGCACCCATCCTGGTTTCTTGGTTTCCACTTCGATGGGAGTTGGTCTCCTTCGTCTCTTGCAGGCAGTTGTCGGTTTTACAAATGACGACTGAGGTGATGCCAACGTCTGATCACTAGCATTATTGTTCATAACCTCAATCTCCTGAATAAACGATTTGATATAGTCGTCCGCAGAAGCGTAAGCGTCCATGTTCACGTCCTTACCGTGTGACTTCAACCGTACTACTGACTGGTGTTGCGTCTGCTCACCCTTGAAGTAAACTGTATGCACTCGCTGTCAGACAATATTTCTGTTTGGCGTTCGCTTTTATTCACCCGCTGAAGTCAACTGTTACGTTACGGTGACGATCGATCTCGATGACGTTGTCCAGTTCGGCGTACACTATACAGTTGACGGTCTCGGACAACGCTTTGGAGAATCCGATTTCGATACGTAGATTACCGTTGCGCAGGAGATTCCAGTGACTCGACTCAGCCGCGGACATGTCCGGTGTCAAGTCGAACGCCATAAGACAATTACCGTACGGATAGTCACCTCTCTTGATCTCATTACCTGCGTCGGAGAACTGGATTCCGGTGCCAGTGACCAATGTGTAATAAGAGAGTATATACGTCTCACTGTTCAATGTGTAAACGGGCTGTAACGGTTTGGCCGGTACTTGTTCACCGTCCACGTACAATGCGAGATAATTCATATCGTAGTGTTGAAAGTTGTAGGGATTCTTCTTGAAATCTCCGTTGAACGCAAGATTACTGACCAGTCCAATTATCACACGTTTCGGTAACTGACCGAGAAATGCGCTGTCTAAAGCTTTACTCATTATACCGGAGGGTAGTGTGAAGGATTTCACTTCTACACGCGTGATCGGATACTTGGCCGTGCCGGTCTCGAGAGTTTTGCTGTGCGCCAACAATACGCTCGGATTGATCTTACATCGACGTACGAAAAGACTAATCTCTTTAATTGTCACCTTGTAGGTAGTTAGCGTTTTGGACATTATACAAAACGAGTTTCTGGATCTGTTAAGTTGCAATCGCATCTCGACACCGTTCAACATGAATTTGTTCTGATTGCACAGATCGATGTGCAATCGACCGACCATATCGCAAACATCGCTTTCTTTCGTGTGATCGCGACGCTTTTTCAATCCCTCGTTCAATTCGTCACAATCGTCCATTTGTCCGGCCGAATCTTCAAAAAACAGCTCGCTAGTCAGGTGCGAATTCTTCGCACTACATCCGTAGTTCAATAGGTTTTCCAAGTAGGCACGGTAAGCGTACGTGTTGTTTTGTGGTGACACCAGTTTATGATTGAGATAGAGATCCACTTGACTGAATATCGAGTGGAGCCAATTGTTCACCGGGCCAACCTCTTTAGCAGGTTGCCCACCGTCCGCTTTAGTGTCGTCCTGTTTCACAATAGCGGCTTTCACGTGTAATAACGTTTGTGTCAGGTCCGTGTACTCGTCACCGTGACCGGGTATTACAAACTCTATTGGCGAATCGTCCGTCAGCGATGAGATCGGTTTGTATTGAACCCATTTACCGCTCTCGATGCTGGTCTGCGTAGGCGGTAACGAAAACAAGTCCAGTTCAGTCTTCACACATTCACACGATTTCTGATGAATAAACGACATTGTTATCGAATTAATGTAGACGTCCGTCTTCGAAGAAGTCTATCAAGAGACTGTGGCGTGTCGCGACCCGCGCACCGCTTAGGGGGAGATTTTTGCTCCCCCTAACACATAATGGCTTAGGGGGGAGATTTTCGCTCCCCCATACGTCAGGAATTGTTGAAGACTAGAACAAGAATGAGACCGTGACAACTGGTGTTCTGTTGATTTAATTACTAGGGGGAGATTTTCGCTCCCCCTAACACATAATGGGTTAGGGGGAGATTTTCGCTCCCCCATACGTCAGGAATTGTTGAAGCCTAAAACAAGAATGATACTGTGGGTGTTTGACAACTGGTGATTTATTGCTCGGAATTCGACGCAGGTGGTCTATAATGGGTTCCTGGAAGGGTCGCGTCGCCCTCCCGTCGGGGTATCAAATTACAGCATCCGCATTCCCAGACAGGTCTCGACTTGTCGGTTTTTTGTGTGAACACCTGCACCCTCCAGTCGAGGTATCAAATTACAACATCCGCATTCCCAGACAGTAGACTGGACGCGTCAGTCGGTTGTGCGAACAGCTGCCTCGGTGCAGAGTACTTGAAGGGGGGTGTATCGATACACCCCCCTTTGCAGTATATGTTCAAAGCATTGCAATTATATTCTCCTTAAAATTTGCATTCACTGGTAGTTCAATTGACCGCAAGCGCTGATGGGCTAGCTCTGTTGGTTGTAGCGTCACCCTGATCAACTCTTGTATTAATTATCCAAAGTATGTCATGTGGGTACTGAGAATACTCGGCTTGACGAGGAGATTCCAAAAATGCAAAAAAAAAAAAGGTCAAAAGTGTGGTGCGGGCCCCTTTTTTGTAAACATCATCCAAAGTGTACGATGTGGGTACTCAAATGACTCGGCTCGACTAGACGAATAAGAATCTGCAATCAGAATTCAAATCCGACTTAAGGTAAGCGATATAGCCCGCCCCCCCCCCCCTACATCGTCCAAATGTACATTGTGGGTATGCAAATTTCTCGGCTCGACTAGACGAACAAGAATCTGCAATCAGAATTCAAATCCGACTTATGGTAACCGAGATAGCCCCCCCCCTACATCGTCCAAATGTACTTTGTGGGTACTCAAATTTCTCGGCTTGACTAGACGAACAAGAATCTGCAATCAGAATTCAAATCCGACTTATGGTAACCGAGATAGCCCCCCCCCCCCCCTACATCGTCCAAATGTACATTGTGGGTATGCAAATTTCTCGGCTCGACTAGACGAACAAGAATCTGCAATCAGAATTCAAATCCGACTTATGGTAACCGAGATAGCCCCCCCCCCTACATCGTCCAAATGTACTTTGTGGGTACTCAAATTTCTCGGCTTGACTAGACGAACAAGAATCTGCAATCAGAAATCTGATCCGAGGTTAGGTTAGGTTAGGATGGGTTAGGTTAGGTTAGGTTATGTTACGTTAGGTTAGGTTAGGTTAGGTTAGGTTACGTTAGGTTAGGTTAGGTTAGGTTAGGTTAGGTTAGGTTAGGTTAGGTTAGGTTAGGTTAGGTTAGGTTAATATTCGCAAAAAAAAAATTCGCAAAAAAAAAAAATTCGCAAAAAAAAAAATTCGCAAAAAAAAAATTCGCGGGGGGGGGGCTCGGGGGGGGGGGTGGCCCTCCTGTCCCTCCTGCCCTCGGAGTCTCCATTGTTCCCTACTCCCCTACTCTCTGATACTATCTCTATCGAGCGTGTATCCAGCCTATATATCTATTCATTTATCAAAATAATTTTAATTAAATCGTTTTAATTTACTGTATGTTAGCTGCAGATATCGGCTTCACAACAGTTTATGTGGTGTTTCTGCGGTTAAACATTTAAAAAATTTCGAGTAACGGACGACTGTTTAAGTAATAAACAGATAAAATATAGGCAAATCCCTATACAAATTAAATTAAAACTTTGATCACCTGTGGGGACGAGCCCATAAATATGTGTATCAGGAGTCCACTTATCATAACTACGATCCCGAATGTAGCGACGGAATTCTGCTTTACACCAAGTGTTTTCCCGTTCAGTTAAAAAGTGCTAGACGTCACGTCACAACAATCCAGATAGCCGAGTGTATAACAGACAAAGGATGACTGACGCTTTTCTGACGCAAATCCCCAAAATACCCTTCTTTCAACAAAACGTCGTTTATTTCACCAAGACGGGCGAAGAATGACCACCTCAGTTGATCCTGCCCCGGGATAAATCAAGATATCAGGACAGCGGTCAGCAGGACCTAGGCCGCCGCCGAGGCCGTCGCTTAGCAACTCTCCAATCAGATCATCTTTCAAAGCCTCTCTTTGTACACTGTGGCAGGGGAGGGTATCAAAAACCGACTAACAATTCCCTTAATATGCGTGATATCGCTGTGTCGACAAACAACTCCGAGGGTTTTGGGTTCATCTCGCCCCCCCCCACCCACACCACCCTCCCCCCCGGGTCGTCGATCTCTTGGAAGACTACGATCAAGGGATTCAATAAGGAGGGGTTAGATTGGATCCTACTTCAGTGAAAATTGCTATGTTTATTATTGTTAAAACTGTTGAGTAATGCATTAAAACTGAATCGGTTATGTCTTCAAAGGTAAAAACCCGCATTTTTTTAGATTGTGTAATATAGTATTATTTATTACAGTAATTAAAGAATCTAGATCCATTTATTTGAAAGACTTTTTTGTTTCCTTTAATGCATTTTAATTTCTAGAGTAAGCTTCTCATATTGAATCATAATGACCTTTAAAATTGTACTGTAACACGATAACACTTACAATTTTTGTTGTTGCAGGTAACAAATATGAAGTAATTATTCACTACGTCATAATACACCAGGTAGGCAAAGTAAGCAAAAAAGGTAAGTAACTCATACGTTTCATATGCTTTCGTTCCAGTAAATCCTGGTCACACTACTGGAACCAGAAGACAGTGCATTATTCCAACCAACCAATTATAAATACTTATGTACCTCATTTTTAATAAATATCAGTATACCATTATTCCAGTAAGCATATTACTTATAGTAATGCATTCAATTTTACAAATTTAAATCTAAATTTTACTTGTAACCTCCAGCAACTTTTTATATAATAAATAAGATTGCTTGTTGACAATAGGGTTTATTACTTAAGATTGGAGGTTACGGATTAATCCGTACTATTTACATTATGAATATATGTATATTCAATAATCATATATGTATATATATATACTGTATATATATATGCATATTCCTTTCAATAATGTTATTCTAATGAATCGGAAATTTATTAGTGTGTATTTTTGTCAGTGTTCTCTCAGAGAATATTATTCAATTTCGATAATTTTACCAAATTGTATTTAATATATTATACTTTTGTATGCCTGATTTAAAACCTACAATCTATTTTTCAATCTTGCGTTAAAACATGTTAAAAATATATATGTTAAACCTAATAAAAAAATAGTTATATAATTACAAACCTTACAAACCTAATTATACATTTAATAAACCTAACTAATTGTGTAGAAGGAGTCTTAACTTTTAAAGTAGCGATACGTTATTAATAATTTGAACAGCCAAGCACGAACTAAGTTCATTATTTCCAAACCTTTAATCCAAGAACTACTTTAATCACAGGATACTCGTCGGATTTTGCAAGTCATTTCCTATACCACTGACATTACTTTTGTTCAGAGACTCATCTGAAATATTTGTTAACAGGGCTCAATTTTAATCCCTTGCCCATTATCACTGGCATGAAATCAAAGAGCGACTTCATAAAGTGTCCCGACGGAGAACGGTTTAATCAGTTGTAATGGTGGTTTCGATGTGGTCCCGTGGGAGAGGAGGGGAGAGGGGGCCCGTCTGTCTGTCTATCTGTCTGTCTGTCTGTCTGTCTGTCTCCACCTCATTGACCTCGGCCACTAACCCCTTCTTTACGTAAATATATTTTTTAAACACATGTTACTGGATTGTTTTATTTGGTGAAAATAGTTCCATTTGTTTATATTATGTTCGTAAAAGGTCCTATAAGGGAACCAAGCCCCTTTCAGAGAGACGGGGCTAGTGAAATTGTATTTTTTTTTTGAGGGGGGATGTTTTAGTGGCTTTACAGAAAACTCAGTTTCAGATATTGACAGTTAATAATTGCAACGTCGATTGATTAAGATCACTGAGTAGATTCACGTGGTGGTGAAAATATGATCTTGTTATTATATAAGACTCAACTATCTTGTAGATTGGTTCGGAATGAATCAGTACCCAGAGCAAAGGAAACCTTAAATCTAGTTACAATTATTTTGTTGTATTAGTCAAAATGCATTACGAATTGTGTTTAACAAACTGTCACGGAACTTTTACTGTATGCTTTATTAGTAACAATTATTTTGAACAGTAATAACAAGTCTTTAAATGGTTAAAGGGAATTATATGACTCAATCGCCACTCTCCCTTCATTAAATTCATTAATACAATTAAATACTCATTAATAATTTATTTGACCACAAACCTGAATTTCGCTTCAATAATATTTCTAAATTAACTGCAACAAACCTTTTAACATGTATATCTACAATATTGTTTTGTACGTCATAGATTCCACCAAAAATTAACTAACACCATTAATATGGCACTGTATTTCCTCCTGTCCTCTTAATAGTCCCCTAAAACTTTCTATGGCTTCGTCCTCTAAACGTCTGAGCGAATGGCGGAAGTTAATTGAAGTGATGGCAGCGCTGATAGCGAGGCGGTGGAAACAATCGCATTACCGAGGGAGGGCGGCTTATCCTGATTTGGAAAACATTGTATTGTCTTGGAAGAAACGTTTCGTCTTCGGTGCGTTTGAGGGGTGTGTGAAGAAAACATGTTTTTATCTTTAAACCAAAGAACAAGTATTTAGTTTTAATTGAATCAATTTTCCTTAGGTTCTATATCGTTTATTTATGTATCGTTAATTGTTATGCAAAATATTTTTGCGAATTTGTAACCAATGCGAGTTATGTATTTTAATAATAATGTTTTACGACCAATATAATTTAAAAAACTAGCGTTTTCCCCCGAAAGATTCTAAGACAACCACTTGACAGATTTTAATGATTATTTGTTTGAAAGTAAAGCAATTTGAGTAGCCTGAATTTAAATTTAGAGTTTTCCAAATTGGGTACGAATTGTATTTTAATTGCGTTTAAGTCTAGTAGCCGACGGATACATTTTTAGTTTGCTTTCGAAGAACTTTAAAATCATGTAGTGTAAACCATTAGATGCGAAAACTGTGATTCTTGGATACAAGTAGTAAGGTGGGGATGGTTAAAAAATAAGGATATAGAGTAACAATCGCGTGTTAATTGTCCTATGTTTTGGTTATGCGGACAAGACCGCGACAAGCAGCTCGTTCAATATACACTTTAGCTGGTTCCTTATTCAGATGATGCAAATAATACAAACAGGAAACTCCTTTCAACCATCAATTGGAACTGTAATAAACTGGGACTTATGAAGTCCCAAAATCAAAAGGGGCCCTTTGACCCCCCCCTCCCACAACCCTCGGGGACAATATCCTCCCCTAAACCAGTGGCCGCGCCCCCGGGAAGCCAAATTAAAACAGGTAGTACAAATTAATTTCGTGCTTGTCTATAGACCGGCTTAATAGAGTCTGACGTTTTGATGGGGTTGGGGTTGTGGGAGGGGGAGGGGGTGGGGAGCTTTATTTGAACCGATGGGTCATCGCTGTGCACTTCAAACTTTTACCCGCCAGATTTTATTAGTTGTTAAAAATAAATGTCTAAATAAGTTTTGCAATATCTGTCGAACATCGAGATTTTGGAAAAAAACTATTAAGTGACGTTTCATTGTTAAGTTCTTTATTTTATATTTTATAGGTTCGTAGTTTTTCATGTATTTCTAGAGGTATAATGTAACTCAAATTGTATAGGTGGTTGTAACTTTCAGGCGAATATTTTGAATTTTATAGAAGCCAAATTTGATTATAATCAATATCTAATTTTAACTCTGAAATAAAAACACATCAAACTAGGAATAACTTAATGTATTTAGTAAAATAAGTTAATTAGTTCATGACTAAACGAATTATTATATAAGGATTTTATTATTTAAGATAGCATTTTCAAGTTAATCTTACAATAACAAAGTTGTTTTAAACAGTGAGAATATCGAAGGGTTTAATTGTTTTACGTTATGAGCCATATCATCAAGACATTGTAACAACTAGTTGTCATTGCTGTTCCAATAGAGTAATTCAAACCCCATCTAAACGAAATGACGGGTTTGTCTGCAGTAAAGTATTTGAAATTGTAAGATTATATAATTTAAAGAAAGTTCCAAATCAATCAAAACATTATGTAATTCTTTAGCAAGACTAGGGCACTGGGAACTCTCAATTACGAATTTGTATGTTTTGGATTTTAACAATTACAAGCAATGTATTATTACTATACTATACTCTAATACGAGCTATGTCTGTTTGTTTGCAAAATTTATCTCGAGATCCAGAGGAAGGATGTTGCTGAAAGTTTGGAATTAGAGGTTTTTGGGTCTAAAAATTCTATTGGTGAAAATCACTACCTCAGAAAAACTCGTATTTTTCTAAACAACTCATTTGAAAATTGAAAATCTTAACATTGGGCTTATGGAGTTTAAAATCATAAAACCGGTTACTATGAATGATAAAACCAAACCATTAAATCAACTTCTATACATTAAAATATTGTAAACAGCTGTTTATCATTATCGAAATGAAAACCCCTATTTGAATGACAACTCTCATAATGGAAATAAAAAGTTACTTGAATGGCAACTCAAACTCTTTTTCCGATAGGCGAGTGAGCGTAGCGAACGAGCTCATATTGAAAATGAACGAGTATTTGGAATAAAATAAATTCAATGCCTCTTCTGCGGAATCAAACCCCGAGCATGGCTCGGTCCCCCGGTACTAATAGTTAATGATCTTAATTATTGTGCATAAAGCTAGGTTGAAACTGAGTAACATGTCTAATAAATATGTTACATGTAACAAGTTATCCACCCCTCATGCAGGAAACTAAAACTTGTTATACACGACGAATGTTTTTTATAACATAATGTTTTGTGTAACATTTTTGTATAACAAGTTGTATATTAAACATGTTACTCTGTGTAAAAGCAGTTTACGACGAACGACAGAACAGAGCCAGTGGTTTGACGTAGCTAAAATCGTTTTCTCAGCTTTACGTGACAGCTAAAAACGTTTATTACATTCAAAACTGTTTTATTGATTTGGAACCCGAGTAAAATCAGGTCTATTGGCGCAGAAAACATAAGAACAGCGGATCGTTTGATCATATTTACAGTGTTGGATATTCACAAATTAACAAACTTATATAAGTTGCCCAAAAACCGTATCAATGCATATCAAATATTCAATAGAGAACTTCAATTGACCAACTAAGAAACAAATAAACTTTTCGGCAAAATTAACTTACTGTAAAGCTTAGTGAATACAATCGAATACCTAATAAAACATTAATTGGATAAGTAAAAAGTACTCCGTTCTCAGACCCCTCCATTGAGATTTATAATAACTAAAATTCATGTTATAGTAGGTATACATAATTTTCTTAGTAGTCTTCTAGTATCTATCTGTACTTAACACTCCCATAAGATGCATTTGAAGATCGGTTTGAGTGATCGCTACCGGTTTGCATATCGATTATTTGCTCGGTTATTTTCATCCGAGTAACGGGGAAGTCACTAGGCGACAAACTGTCTTGTCACATTAAAGAGTTCATTCCCTTTTTACTGCCGCTCGGGACGAGAGTAAACCGTCATTGCGATCTGAACTGCCTGCCTTCTATAATATTTAAATCTGTCAATGGAATTTGATGTTTTATACCTAAAAACAAAGCATCAACGGCAATGCTAATACAATTGTGTATGTAAAACTGAGATTTAATTTTAGATTAAAGTATAATGAAATATATGAGAAATTTTATATAGCGTTTACTTGGTTTAAGAATACATTTACGATTATGACTTGAGAGTTAATCAATTAAAATCGCGTACCATTAAAAATTATTAGTTAATGCTCAATGGTAAAAATCTAGTTTTTTTGTAACTCCAAAGGGGACATTTATAGAAACATATTTGTTAGTGTTTTAATTAAATATGTGGTTTATCATTACTTCATGAAATTTCATATGAGAGCAGTTTATACGTCGTATTTATTCTAGGAGTTTACGAACAAACGTCGTAATCCCAGAAAAAAATGGGGTTGGGGTTGTTGTCTTTCTCCTCCTGGGGGGTCAGCCTCCACCTTCAGTGTTCCACCCTATGGGCTTTAATAGTTCCAACTTTAATATTAGATTTATATTTTATTAAGTTAGTCAGTTGATTATTATTTTTTAAATCAACTTTGAAAACCTCTAGCTTTATGCCTGCTTGATTCCCGTACGGAGAACGGGACATCAGCTAGTATTATCTTAAAATGATGCCGCGTATGAAAATACCCCCGTAGCAGCAAACCTGCATACTCAGCAGATTTCTATTGCATATAATAGTATCTTAATACTACATAAAGCCACACACCAAGTGTCATCAATATACATTCATAAATAAACGATTTAAGACATTTTAATTATTCTCCATAAGAATAACATGGCTGAGTATGCAGGTTTGCTGAAATAAAGAACACTAAAAATGGGTTTTTATACAAATATCAATATAACTCAACTAGGTAAAGCCACATATCAAGTTCTATTAATTTATGTTAATAATTAAAGGAGATAACACGTTACTTATTCCCCATATGAATAACATGGGGCTGAGTATGCAGGTTTGCTGCTACGGGAACTATCGGCCAAAAAATGGGTTTTTGTGCAAATATCAATAGACCACAATGAAATGAAGCAATATACCAAGTTTCATCAGGATAAGTTGATAAATAAGCGAGATATACAATTTTTCTTATCCTCCATAAGAATAGCATTGGACAACGTACTGTGTTTAGCACTTTCAATATCTCAGTGACTAATTGACGTAGAGCAATGATTAAAACACCAAATTGTTCGTCTTTTTAAGCTGATTTCAATGGAAAAAATAAAATTTCACTTTTTCAAAAATTTTGTGTAAAAAACTCAAAAAAAAACATTTTTGGGGTACAAAACCCCCCCAAAATACCCCTTCGGATAGATCGATCTGTCTGGTTTTCGGAATTAAAGTCATAAATGCTTCTTTACACGTTTTTACCAAATTTCATCAAAATCGGAACTTTTTTATGAGAGTTATCGCACCCACGGACACACACACACACACACACACACACACACATATATATATATACAGTTTCAAACGAATGGTGTTTTTGGGGTCTGGGGACCTCAAAACGAAAAGTTATCATGGTCCCGGGCCTAGGTCTTACCATGCCGACTACGGTAATAGCTTCTTCCCTATAGGGGAAATTCGCTAAAATGATGCCGCGTATGAAAAAAAAACATAAAAACGTTGTACCAAGACTGATCTATAATATATTCTGAAATAGTATTATAATTAGCTATCCAAAATATCATCACAGGAAACTGCAGCTATCAAATGGCGTACAGTAGATACAATCATAAACAAGTTTTCCGTCTTTATCTCGTGTTAATGCTCCGTAAATCGAGTGTTAAACGTGCGGCAGTGGCGCCTCCCCCGGCAGAGTGGAGAGTTAATTAACCCGATGCCAGCGCGGGTAGCGGCGAAGTGAAGAAGCAATCACGGCATTGTATTGTCCCACGGTGAAAAGTCAACACCTCTCTTGATAGCGGGTGACTTCTGCTTATAGTCCCATTATTTATAATCGTTGTAGAACAAACTAGTAATCAATTACCCGTTTAGAAAATTTGTTATTTTATCAAATTATATTTTAAATGGAGTCTTATTATGTTATCACGATAGTTTTGTATGGCTGCAACACTTGCTGATTTGGGAAAGTCCAGGAATTATAAATACAAATTATTTTTGCCTAATTTAAATTTTGACGGTGAAAATATGATATGCATTTGAAACCAGTTGAAAATTCGTCTTACAAAATGTAAATTGACTGTTAAAAGCTTATGCGTTTATAAAGTCAATACTTAAAAAAAAAAAAAACTAATATCAGTAGTGTTTAAGCGTAGAAACAAAGGAAATGGAAGAAGATTAAAAAGTCGACTAAATCAATATACTTACACATTGAATTAACTAAATCGACGTGTATGGTTACAAAGAAAGGATGAAATAACAGGCAGTAAGAATTCTTCCTTAAATGTAAAAATTGAGTGTAACCCTCTATTTTTAAATAATCGTCATAGTTTTTAGCTAATTTCCCCTATAGGGCAGAAGCTATTACCGTAGTCGGCATGGTAAGACCTAGGCCCGGGACCATGATAACTTTTCGTTTTGAGGTCCCCAGACCCCAAAAACACCATTTGTTTGAAACTGTATATATATTGGAATACATTGGACAAACATCCAACTCCTTACGTGTTCGGATGACAGGACATCGGTTTTCTGTCAACCATAAAGACAAACACAAGCCGGTGGCCTTACACGCTGTTCAACATAATGCTGAGTTTGAAGATTGTTTCCATCTTAAAGCTATACACAAAATCCAAAGTGTTGAAAACAAAGAATTAAATGACATGAATTTAAGAACAGTCGAATTGGCTCACCAGTTAGTTTTAAGAACGAAACAACCACATGGACTCAACATTCGTTAATTTGATAATTTTTGGTTCCTTATTCTTTCTACAGTATCAAAATAGTTTTATTCCACATCATCTGATCTTAACCAAATGTGTAAATAACATATGATCTGTTGTTTTTGTTTGTCATTCATTTTTTGTGCTTGATAAAGAGAATACCTCGAAATATTGCAACAAAATGGTGTTAATTTCTTAAATGTATATATATATATATATATATATGTCCGTAAGCACGATAACTCTCGTACAAATTATCCGATTTTGATTAAATTTGGTATAAACGTGTAAAGCAACATTTATGACTTTAAGTTCGAAAACCAGCCAGGTCGCTCTATCCGAAGGGGTATTTTGGGGGGGTTTGTACCCCAAAAATGGGTTTTTCGAATTTTGTACATATAATTTTGGAAATAGTAAAATTTTAGTTTTTCCCATTAGTTGCAGCTTAAAAAAACACACAATTTGGTATTTTGATCAATTCTCTATGTCAATTGGTTACCGAGATATTGAAAGTGCTAAACACAGTACGTTGTCTAATGTTATTCTTATGGAGGAAAATAAAAATTGTATATATCGCTTATTTATGAACGTATACTGACGAAACTTGGTATACAGCTTCATCTGGTTGTGGACCATTGATATTTGCTCAAAAAAACAATTTTTTAACAAAGGCTCCCGTAGCAGCAAACCTGCTTACTCAGCCCCATGTTATTCTTATGGAGAATAAGTAAGCTATCTCCCGTCATTATGAAAATAAATTAATGAAATTTGGTATGTGGCTTTACCTACATGAGTTATATTGATATTTGTATAAAACTCCATTTTTTGTGTTCCTTGCTTCAGCAAACCTGCCTAATCAGCCGCCATGTTATTCTTATGGAGAATAATTAAAATGTCATAAATCGTTTATTTATGAATGTATATTGATGAAACTTGGTATGTGGCTTTATGTGGTATTAAGATACATATATATGCATTGGAAATTCACTGAGTACGCAGGTTTGCTGCTACGGGGGTATTTATAATTGGGTCTTTAGGCAGGGCCTACTTGGTGAAACTCACTCAACACAGGCCTATGTTGCTCGTGGACGCTTCGACCTTTATTTTCCTTCCCAGTTACGGGGTGTAATAACTAAACGTAATGAGCTAAAATTTGATTCTCAGTTACTTCCTTGGTACAATACATTAATAACTGAAAGTTATATACTTGATTTGTTTAACTGGATCTAGTTTAAATAACTTATTTATGAAGTGATCGCACTTTAAATAGTATGAACGCCATTTCTCGCGCAGAGCGGAGTAGTGTGGATGGCCCTGTGTAGAGCTCGAGTACAAACTCCTGGGGGAAATACCCGGGATTAACCCTGTCAAAAGAACCGCAGGAGATTATTCCTTGTCGATGCATTCATATCAGACCGCGGGATTTAGACCGAGGCACGCTGCTTCAAGTCTTTCGGCACTCCTTAAACGGAAATGTTCCACATCTTAGCATTTCAAGCTTCTCCTTTCGTTTTAATTTACTTATTATGTTTTTTAAAATACTTTTGAATTCTGTAAAGTTTTCATAGTATCTTAACCAATGCAGATTTAGAATATGATTATTTACTATTCCATTGTTCTAAGCTAGCAGTAATCGTATCTGCAATATAATTTTCGAAACTAGTCAAACGTTATTCATAAAAGCTTATATTTTATTGGATATAGATAACATTGAGATATATAAATTCTAAATTTTAATTTTATCATTTATACAATACATTGTTTATTATGTATTACTATTCAAATTGAATTTTACATACTGATATCAACATTTTTACTTCCCAAGATGGGAGTAAAATACCCCCGTAGCAGCAAACCTGCATACTCAGCGAATTTCCAATGCATATTAATTTATCTTAATACCACATAAAGCCACATACCAAGTTTCATCAATATACATTCATAAATAAACGATTTATGACATATTAATTATTCTCCATAAGAATAACATGGCGGCTGAGTATGCAGGTTTGCTGAAATAAGGAACACTAAAAATGGGCTTTTATATAAATATCAATATAACTCAACTAGGTAAAGCCACATACCAAGTTCTATTACTTTATGTTCATAATTAAAGGAGATAACACGTTAATTATTCTCCATAAGAATAACATGGGGCTGAGTATGCAGGTTTGCTGCTACGGGAACTATCGGCCAAACAATGGGTTTTTTGTGCAAATATCAATAGACCACAATTAAATGAAGCAATATACTAAGTTTCGTCAGGATAAGTTGATAGATAAGCGAGATATACAATTTTTCTTATCCTCCATAAGAATAACATTGGACAACGTACTGTGTTTAGCACTTTCAATATCTCAGTAACCAATTGTTGTAGAGCAATGGTTAAAACATCAAATTGTGCGTCTTTTTAAGCTGATTCCAATGCGAAAAAATTAAATTTTACTTTTTCAAACATTGTATGTAAAAACCTCAAAAAACCCATTTTTGGGGTACAAAACCCCCCCAAAATACCCCTTCGGATAAGTCGATCCGTCTGGTTTTCGAACTTAAAGTCATAAATGCTGCTTTACACGTTTGTACCAAGTTTCGTCAAAATCGGACTTTTTTTACGAGAGTTATCGCACCCACGGACACATATATATATATATATATATATATATATATATATATATATATATAGATAGATATATACAGTTTCGAACGAATGGTGTTTTTGGTGTCTGGGGATCTCAAAACGAAAAGTTATCATGGTCCCGGGCCTAGGTCTTACCATGCCGACTACGGTAATAGCTTCTTCCCTATAGGGGAAATTCGCTAATAATAAAACACAGTCTTAAAACATTGCATATTTAAAGATTTTAAGTCCAAGATCGCAAACTGAAACGCATCGCTAATAGCATAAACTATACAACAAAAGCATACAACATAAAATAGATATATACTAACAACTTTCCAAGTACACATTTTTTTATTTCGTCTGTTTGGTCACAGCGTATCTCATGGTGTTTCAAATCCCCTCCACTGACTCCAATCAACTTCGTAGTAGCGGCGTACTGTAGCGTCTAGCCCGGAGTTATAGGGCAATAACTCTAAAAATGACCGGCAAGTGCTCCACATTGTGTCCACTTTACGCGCTTTTAAACTGCAGAAAGTCGGTCTGCGTCGTCAAAGGATTGTTAGCAAAACGGAGAAGTCATATTAATTTATCCTTTAAGATGACTAACAAGCCGTACATTTTATAAGAGGCCGACCAAATCAGCGAGGCGTAGCGTCCTCTGGTCCTGGACCGAGTATTGGGTTTGCACTACGACTGAATAAAATGTAGGGCGGGGATTAAAACACGGTACATATACATAAGCATCGTTAGGTAATGTACAAAAGTATGTTTGGTCAACGAGATACAATTAATGATACATTGTTGAGAACGAGCAGTATGTATTTTCCCACCTCCTATGATACCTGACACCTTAATGAACAAATTTATACGCATGGGTAAGAAAACTGGGTTTTTTACCAATAAATTTCCTTTTCACAATGGTAATGGTTAGTGTGTAAATCATGCGCACAACTGGCCAACAATCTCGATGCGTGAACATTGTTAGATATCGCAATAATCTTTATATATAATTCTGTAAGCGAAATTTTAAGTATAAATTGTGGTCGTTTGGAAAATTGCTGGATATTGGGAGATGACTCATAATTAAGGTCCTAAGCCCAGAGACTCGGGAAAAATAACAGTAACTAACAAAAATAACAGTATTACTAAAAAAGTTACCAGCAAACAAGAAATACCCCCGTTGCAGCAAACCTGCATACTCAGCGAATTTCCAATGAATATATAACATAACACATTAAAACACTTAACAGGATGCATAAGAAATGTATTCACAAACAAGCGATATTTCAAATATTAATTATTCTCCATAAGAATAACATTGGGGATGAGTATGCAGGTTTGCTGCAATAAGGCATACAAAATAATGGGTTTTTATGCAAATATCAATAGAACTCATCTTAGTGAAGTCACATACCAAGTTTCATCCATATACATTCATAAATAAGCGATATATAACATTTTAAGTATTTTCCATAAGAATAACATGGGGACCAAGTACCTAGGTTTGCTGCTACAGGAACCATAGGCAAAAAATTGTTTTTTTTTGCAAACAACAATAAACCACAACCAGATCAAGCCATATGCCAAATTTCGCCAGTTTATGTTCATAAATAAGCGAGATATACAATTTTTCTTTTTCTCCATAAGAATAACATTAGACAACGTACTGTGTTTAGCACTTTCAATATCTCGGTAACCAATTGACGTAGAACAATGATCAAAATACCAAATTGTTTTTTTTTTATAAGCTTAATTCAATGGTATAAATTAAAATTTGATTTAAATTAAAATTACATGTGAAAACCCCAAAAAACACATTTTTGGGGTACAAAACCCCCCTTCGGATGGTGCGATTCATCTGGTTTTCGAACTCGTTCAAATAAATGGTACTTTACACATTTGTACCAAATTTCATTAAGATCGGACCTTTTTTACGAGAGTTATCGTGCTTACGGACACATATATATATACATATATAAAAATTTGAACGAATGGTGTTTTTGGCATCTGGGGACCTCAAAATGAAAAGTTATCATGGTCTCGGGCTTAAGTCTTACCATGAGACCTACGGTAATAGCTTCTTCCCTTTAGGGGAAATTCGCTAAAAACGTAAACCATTCGCAATAAGAAAATCCTGGGGATTTAAAAACGTCTGCTTTGTTTGCATTAGAACGTGTGATTAAGTGACCACTTTGCGAACTGACATGTAAATAGTAAACAAAATCAGAAGAGGCAGAGTATTGGAGCAAGGTTAGGGGAAATGGCCCCTCAAGTCAATAATACTCTATGAAAAATACTGTAGTGCTACTACATTTAATTGTTTTGACTAGTTGATATCTTAATGATATATTCATTCAAAGTAGTACCAAAGGTTATTCAAAAAATTGCGTACCTTCAACTGACGACTTTTGTTTTCTCGGGTGGAAGTGGGTATTATAGTGACTATTATATTATACGCTTCTAGGTTTTCAAGACTTAATATTTCACTTTAAGAACAGATTCCCTTTCTTGCACTAAAGTCAATAATGTTTCCTGAAAAGAATCAGTCTTATAATTACATTTAAATTTATAAACAACAGCTGTGCACACTTCAAGGTCAGTGAACCGATAACTATCCTGGACGGTGAAGCAGGAATAAATATAACCTTATAGTGTACTGTATAAATTCTCACATGCACCTACTAAATACTGTAATAATTTCCTTAGCTACAAGTACTGAACTGTAACGGGCTTTTATCTCGAAACTAATACGTTAAAACTATTTTCTTTGCAATTGAGTTAAAAGTACCGATGGAATATGGAAATTTAATATAAAACGATTTTCAGGTATTTAATCAAAGTTTACAAGAAACAGTTAATTCCTCATTTCCTGGTCAGAATCTCTGTCAGTAATGTTTTAAAGTGTGGCAATCAAATTATTTTTAACTGCATTCTCTTACCATAATCTTGTGTATGTCCGAGGACAGGTGGAAGCTTTCTAGTGACTACTTACTTATTCAAAGAATGGTTTCATACTGAACAAAAAGCGTTTTACAATCCTGCACATGCAAAACTCTCAGGTAGAGTTTTTTTAAAGCCTGCTTTGACGGCCACCCCCTACCCCTCACCCCCCTCACCCCTCATCCCACGACAAACGGACAATATGACTGAGGAGAGCCACAAGGGCTGACTTTAATCCCGCTAATGTTCAGTGAGACGGGTTTGTTGCAGTTGCTTTGTCCGGGTCTTGACAAAACTCCTACCCTTTCTCCACCCGAACTGTTTTTTTTTCTTTAATATTGTCGGCAGTGTATGACCTCACGAAAGATGGCCACGATGTATGGTGTCACAAGTTGGTTGAAGAGGTAACACTCCCGACCACGCAGATTCACAGTTTATTGCGCAAGGAAGTCCTCTTTTTGTTAGTTATATTTACTTTAAATCTTTATATCTACTGCCTCAGGGGCGGCAGTAATTAATTTAATGTATAAAAAATCCCTTTATTCATAAATACCCTTTGGGGAAGTTCCCCCTAAAGCGTATTTTCAATAATAAGAGAAAATCCACAGATCAACTTACGGTTTCTTTTAAACCTTCTCGGGACGTCAGTGACCACACCTTAAGAGCCGCTTTCGAAAACTAAAGTTTAAACTAAACATGGGATTCTTTTTAGCTTGGGAATAAAACACAATTCCTTTTACCCAAAATTGTATCCAGTCAGTTTAGTTGAATCCACAAACAGACAAGCTGGTGACATTTTGCATCTGATTTTGTTTGTTTGATTACCCTTTAGTTAAACTGAAACCATTTTTATTACACAGGATCATCACCATCATTGTTGCGGATTAGGAAACCCTAGCACAGCTGCTAGGCACAGCTTCCACAAGCGGGAATATTGTGCAGGTTACCGGAAAAATAGGATATAGCAGGAAAGGAAAGAGTGGGAAGGGACGGCAGCCAAGTCGACCCTTCAGAGGGCCAACTCCCGTGCCCCTGTGACAGCTCGGATGAGGCTCTCAAACAGGGGACCGTATTCTGCCCTCCAACTGGTCAACTCAACTGACAGGGTATCCATGTACAACAGCCGGGGACCATACATTCTCAGGTTGGCAAGTTGGGGACCAAACCGAGAGATTCTGTCCCTAGCCACTGCAAATGGGGGGGCCAAAGGTGAAAGGGAAGTTTGTCATAATGGACAGCCAAAAGACTTACCATATGTAATGACGACTTAATTTGCTGTACCCAATGTCAGCCTCAAAACTGGTATAGACCAGTTTTAAGGTATTCCTGGGACATTACACAGGATTTAAGGTTATGTTAGCATAGAATAAAATTATGAAAGATAGTTCTCTCTATAGGTTTAACATAAACCGGGTTTAAACTACCCGTAACACATTGGGAAAATGGAATTTCTTAAACTTAAGTTTAAACCAAAGATTAATTTGAACTTTACTTGGGGTAAGCGGCCTTGAGAGTATAACATTAGTTTATTTATCATCTCATATCTTCTGGAGTATAATTATAAAACTTAGTAAATCTAAATAAACTCTGTATTGTATAGCATTTTCAACTGCTTTAAGTATAATTCCTTAATGCTTGTTGTTACTTGATCTGGCTAAGTTTTACAGTTCAGCTAAAAACCTTTGACAACAGTCATGGGGTGGGGAGGGTTGGGGTGGGAGGGGAGTGGAAGAAGGGGACGGGTCACAGCGGGGGTCACAACATTGTCATCGCCAAATCGAGGGTTCGGCTGTTCCCATTACACAGATTAAACTGGGTCTGTGACCGCAACACTGATGTCATCTGGGAACCTACATATTACAATTAAGAAATCGGGAACCTTTTTAATTTTCCTGGCTACGTTGCATACGTACAATTTCTAAGGTTACAAATTCAGATCATAATTTACGGTGAGACTAGCGTTGTTTAGAAAACGAAACAGTTGTATTTTTTAAAGGATTATTTTTACTTTTTATTTCCAAATATATTCGTCCTAAGTGTACCCTTAAGACAGCTGTTAAAGAGTAAACCAAATTTAATCAAAACTTAAATGTTTTGAAATTTAAATTTTGCAACGAATATGAGAGTTTGCTCGTAATGAAACCCATACATTTATATATTTTATTTATTTGCAGCTTCCAGTCTCTTAACTGGTAATCTTTAGGTCCCATTATTTTTAAGCGATATGTTTGGTCCCTGATGAATTCCCAGTTGATTTCCTCATAAAAATATATTCTACAGAAACCGTCGGTGTCCCTTGTCAACATTGTTTTATCGCATAATATTTCTTCCTGTCTTCCCTACTGCTCGTTTTTCTGCGTATAATTTACCAAAATATTGCCTCTCAAGTAAAATATTGAAGGAAAAGGTAATTGTTTATGTTTTATTGAGGTATAAATTATTTTTTTAAGATTTTGGTACAAAAAATTAAAAAAGTTGTTGTTACTGTGAAATATTTTTATATGAGTCACTGAAGTCGAGCTTCTAAATTCGTATGGTTTGAATAGATAGGTGAAAATACTACAAGGTAAATGTATGTAACTCTTTTAATGAATGTAAATGTAAAAATAACTACTTATAACCATGATTTTGAAAATCAGCTGAATAAGATGGCCAAACTGGCTGGCTTTAGCTTCCGTAAATTGTACGACTACATTAATTGATTACATTACTACATTAATTAATTCCAAGTGACTACGTACACGTACAATGTAAGGGCAAATTCACTTCGCTACCTCTTAGGTTAGGTTAGTTTACGTTACGTTACGTTAGGTTAGGTTAGGATAGGTTAGGTTACGTTAGGTTAGGTTAGGAGGTTTTCTGGCTCTCAATTTGTTTTAAAAATCACAGGAAAAGTAACATACGGTGCATAATTTGGAACGGACGTGAACAGTAGCGGCTCACGTTGGACGTGTAGGTAGCCTCTGCCTAATTAATTTCGTTCAAATATGTTCTGCAGGGAACCATAATGCGTAGCTCAACCTATGTATGCTAGTTCGTTTTACACTAATGTAAACATTTTCTTTCTTCATTTAATTTGTATCCCATTACGTAAAATTCATTATTTTTCTCCTTTATTTGTAGAAAACAGTTATGTTTCTTCGTAAGTCGTTTGGTTAATTTTCGGTGATAGGGAGATGGAAGTTTCCGAGTATACGTATGAGCCCACCACACTTAGACATTGTTTGAGAAAACCACTCACCGTAAAGACGTTCTATTAAGAGACCCATTCTGACTTTGACCCCAACGACCCCGACCTGCGATAGCATCAGTGATTGTTTCCCGTCCTCGCCGCTACCCGCGCTGGCATCGGGTTAATTAACTCTCCACTCTGCCGGGGAGGCGCCACTGCCGCGCGTTTAACACTCGATTTACGGAGCATTAACTCAAGATAAAGTCAGATACTGTCTTCCTTTTTAATTCAAATCAAATGTTGTAATAAAAAATATAAACGGGTTTAGTTTCTGTTATTTCTTGAATTTGAAAATCAATTATTTTTTTATTTAGAAAGGTTAAGACAGGCTTTTTTTGTAATCCACCAATGATAATAATATTTGCATTGCATTAATTGCTTCATCTTAAAGAGACAGCCAATACTCAAACATATTTTGCATTTCTAAACGATTATATTCGTATTTGGCAGTATGTATTTCTTCTCCCATAAAATTCTCATTTTAATGCAAACCATATAAAATATACTGACAATGTATTAAATTGATTGGTCTTGCTTAACTTATCCATGTAATAACTAGCTGGTACCCGGTGCGTTGCTGCCGCAGAAGAGGCATTGAATTTGTTTTATGTCAAATACTCGTTAATTTTTAATATGAGCTCGTTCGCTTCGCTCACTCGCCTATCGAAAAAATAGTTTGAGTTGCCATTCAAGTAGTTTTTTATTTCTATTATGAGATTTGCCATTCAAGTAGGTTTTTTATTTCCATAATGATAAACAGCTGATTACAATATTTTAAGTTATAGATAGCATCTGATAAAATCAAAATAAATCTTAACGTTGAAACTTTTAAGTCCAGTGGGGCACAGCCCTAATGTCGTAGGACTTCGGTTAATGGCCTATAATCTTCCCAGGGTTAACCTGTGCTGCTATGTAAAATTTCAAAGCAATCGGATGAAATGTATGGCAGCGCATAAAATACGAACGGACAAACATTGATTTTTATATATTAGATTACTTGTTATCCCTTTACTTTATTATGAAACTTTCCCCGTGAGAATTGAATATGACTTTGTACACAACATTATTTGTTGTCACTTAAAACTTGAGGTATGTCTGATTATGAAGGATGTAAACTGGAAACACAATTCTCAAACAAACTATTCTCTGTAATGCCTAAATCTTGGCATCTAAGGTAATCTACAAATTTAAGTTGTTTATAACGGTTTTTAATACACTGAAGTAATGTGAATCCTTGCGGAAACCCTAGAAGGGCTATCGTCCTATAAGGTTCATGCAGTAAGGTTCGAACAGCGCCACATTATGTAAGTGGGAGGCAAGGCCAGTGAGGTGTGGACGTCCCGGTCCCGCCGCTCCCTAGGGACGGCACTACAACTGATTACAATCTGGGCTATGGATATGAGTTTCGCATTGTATAGGTATTGTGGGTGTACCGATATCGATTTTCATAGTTCGGCAAAATATCTGTAAAAATATATGTTGTAAAATACTCGTTACGTCAAATGATCCATGTTAGAAAACTTCAGTTGTTTCGTGATTTTTTTATAAACATATCTTCGGGATTTAACATCAAATTTTAAATAGTCACATATCCTTATTAATGTTTTTTGTTTGAATAGAATAATTGGCACACATAAAACACACATGAGTCACATATACCCGTTGAAATAAATTTGGACAAATCTGAATTCCAGCAATGAGTTTAAATATCACTAAACCTGAGACAAGCTCCCATGAAATCCAGAGCCCAACTTCTCCACAAATTTTGTTTAATAATCATTGACGTAAAGCAGTAAAATAATTACAATTAAATAAGAATGCTTTTTAATCACAATGCATTAATATTTATTTCAGCTGCTTTTGAAATATCGTTTATGGCTGATTAAATGTAATTCTTCACATCATTTATATGAGTTTTTGATTTATATCCTTTATTAGAAGCATTTAATTTATTTTGGATCAGTCAACTTCAAATGATTAATATCTTGAATCGTTCATAAAATGGTTCCAACCGTTGGTCAATCATTTTATATAATTTGTGTCCAATCGTTTGATGTATGCCATATATAGTGTATATCATGGTTTATACCTTTCAACTATGTATTCATTATGGGACTTCGATTATTAATGATGCAATTTTATTGAGGAAATAATACTATGTAGCATATTTCGTGTTATAACCTCCAACATCGTCACATCCAGAGGCTACAACCATCGTGTCTCCGGTCTGATATGAGTCCATTGCTGAGGCCTAATCCCCCGCGGTCTTTGACAGGCTAATCCCCCGACGATTTCCCCAAGGAGTTCTTATTTGTGAAGCCCCGCGGATCACCATGATCTCGCTGTCTGTGATTGAGGGGGTCCAGAGGACGAAATTGTTTTTGCGCATTAATTGTAGATCACAATGGGTGACTTTAAAGAAAAACATCTGAATAACCTTTACTAAAAGACTTATTGGCTAATTAAAACCCGAAGGTGAAATTATCTTATTTTAAAATCCGAAGGTGACATAACTGGGTTTTAACTCTTATGTCTAAAATACTCGACTTTAAACCCTACTAATAACTATCGTCTGCTTAAATGTATTGGGATGGTAACAAAATTAATACCAAGGTACCATATGGCATGGAGCAAATTCGCTGCAGTAATTCACCATCTGCGAAGAGAGAATTTTGTTGTTTTCCTATATTAATGGTATATAAGTACGTGTTGCGCTCTTTGATAAATGCTAAAACCCTCTTGATTATTAAACATGTGTTTAAGTAACTATCTAATCCAATACCACATAATTTTCTTAAGATTATCATTCGACTTTGAAGGGGAAGGCGGAGTCCCGAGGTCCTCTACATCTATACTTATTTAATAAGCTAGGGGTGTTTTTTTGTAATTGGAGCTGCTTCTACAGTTTTCAAATGATTTTGATTTTTTTGTGTTGTATAAAAAAAACCGAATGTATTTCTAAACTAGACAGTAAAAGATCGAACCTCAGAGGAAAGAGGAAAGCCTTAAAGTTATTTCTTTGTAGATAATATTAACTTCGGGAACGAATTGGACTGAATTGCATACTAAAAATGTAGTCGACGAAGTATAGCAGATTTAAAGTAGGGACAGGTGTAGAAAGTTGAATATAGTTGTACAATGTAATGTTATCACAATTTGTATAATGTTATGAGCTTGAGAGAGATTTATGGACATGATGTCTTTACTTTGCCAGGTATATATACTGAGGTTGGAAGCCGAGGTAATTTTACAAGGTTGGGTCACTGAATTGACGTGAAAATACCCCCGTTGCAGCAAACCTGCATTCTCAGCGAATTTCAAATGGATATATAACATAACACATTAAAACATTTAACTGGATTCATAAGAAATATACTAACAATCAAGCGATATTTAAAATAATAATTAATCTCCATAAGAATAACATCGGGGGGGGGGGGTTTGTACGCAGGTTTTCTACAACAAAGAACAAAAAATAATGGGTTTTTATGGAAATATCAATAGAACTCATCTTAGTGAAGTCACATACCAAATTTCATCCATATACATTCATAAATAAGCAATATATAACATTTTCATTATTTTCTATAAGAATAACATGGGGACCGAGTACCTAGGTTTGCTGCTACGGGAACCATAGGTGAAAATTTGTTTGTGCAAACAACAATAAACCACAACCAGATGAAGCCATATACCAAATTTCGTCAGTTTATGTTCATAAATAAGCAAGATATACAATTTTTCTTTTTCTCCATAAGAATAACATTAAACAACGTACTGTGTTTAGCACTTTCAATATCTCAGTAGCCAATTGACGTAGAACAATGATCAAAATACCAAATTGTTTATTTTTTATGCTGAATTAAATGGTAAAAATTAAAATTTTATTTAAATAAAAATTACTTGTGGAAACCCCAAAAAATCATTTTCTGTTTACAAAACCCCCCAAAAACCCTTCTTCGGATGATGCGATTCGTCTGGTTTTCGAACTCGTTCAAATAAATGGTACTTTACACATTTGTACCAAATTTCATTACAATCGGAACTTTTTTACGAGGGTTATCGTGTTTACGGAAACACAAACACACACACACACACACACACACACACACACACACACACACACACACACACACACACACACACACACACACACACACACACATATATATATACATATATAAATACTTATATACAAATTTGAACGAATGGTGATTTTGGCATCTGGGGACCTCAAAATGAAAAGTTATCATGGTCTCGGGCTTAAGTCTTACCATGAGACCTACGGTAATAGCTTCTTCCCTATAGGGAAAATTCGCTAATAGGCCTAACGATGGCTGAGGTAGTACATGTAAGTCTACATACCTAGATTTTAACGTTATTAAATCTGCTATCAAACTTTGCCTGATTTTGAACACCTTTTATAAAGCAGAATATCCCTAGTGAGCTTCACCTTTGTTCTCGCTCATAAAGTAGGATTATTAGTGGTGAGATCTTCCACGTTTATAATTATTTAGTATAAAATTTTATATACATACATTAGGCTTTACAACATGAATTTAAACAAAAGTTAATATAGGGGATTATACTTGATTAGGTTCCTAATTGGTTAAATAAAAACTGTTACTTTCCGTGGAAACTCTGTCAATTGATATAAAGTGAGCTCGGTCAAGCTCAAGCGTTGATATGGTATCCGTCTCCCTTGAGAGTTGAAGGACGTAAGGGGTGTAAATGGGGGAGGGTAAACAGTGGAGATTTAGGTTTTAAGTTAAAAACAACAATTGTTCAGTTTATAATGCCCCTGTTTTATTCAAGAAATCTGTATGACATTTCTGGTATTGTAGTAGTTAACGTTAGCATATCGTTAAATTTTAGTTAATGTTATTGTTATTCCAATAAAGTAAAGACAAGAAAATGGTATTCTGAATTATCCTTCTAATCTCGTGAAAAATTGTAAAATTACATTTTCTTCAACATGCATAATTTATATTGAATATAGGAAAGAACAGAATGTTTTAGGCATTTATGTTTTATTCTTACACTTAAAAACGCAGTTTTAAAAGTTTTAAAATATATAGCTTCACTTTTCCTCCACTTCATCGGTAAATTAACAATACTTTATTATAGAGGTAGTGAGTTTAATAAAAAATACTCATTCTTTTAGGCTAGAAATGTTTACATGACATTCATTAGTAAGTTCATTTTTAATCAAATGTTAAAACTACTGTATTATGTTTTAATGTGGAATCCGCTTAAGAATCTACATTTAGTTTATGACCATCGAAAGAGCGTGTTTTTCTAAGGCTTTAGATTACGAAAGTGTGTTAATACTTGAGATCCTGGTGACCAGGCGATGGTGTTCTGGGGTTTTGGTAAAAGTAACACAGCAAACTGTCCTTGAGAGGTGGCAGAGGCGGAGACGCCATCGATTCACGGTCACAGTTCACCACGTCAGAGATCTTCCCAGTTCAATTATATTTTCTGAATATGCAATATTTTCTGTAAAAAAATACCCTTTACATATTATGTATCTTCTCCTGTAAAATTAGTACTCTTATAAATCAATATTTTCAAAAGGTTGGAAGCCTCGTTTTGCCTTACTTTGCCGATCGACATTACCCGGACTGAGATTCTAACCCACAACAGGGCGCATGAGGTCGTTACAGAGTCCAAAACATTCATCACTACGTCAAAAACTCGTCATTTATCCTTTATTCCACAATCAAATTTGTATGTTAGTTAAAAGTGCCTAAAAAGGCTAGGTAGCACAGTGGGTAGCGTGCTTGCTTCATAATCCGAAGCTCACTAGATCAATCCCGAGAGAAATCCTGAGAAAATCTTGAGAAAGTTTGAAACTCGATCCAGCTGCTATTGGTCATTGGGGTATTAATTAATGATCCCTGCTTAAAGAATCAGTCAGTCCTAGTCAGTAACACTACACAAGGCATCACACCCATTCTAAAATCATCATTCATTCGTATTCTCCTTAAAAATACTCCATAGTTGCGTAGACTTATCCAGTGATTAGGTGGGTTTTTTTGGGTTTTTTCAGCTCGTTGTGGATTTTATATCGTATTCAAAGTTACCTGGACTTATTAACCTATCAATTCTACTATTTGAAACTACACGCTACACTTCGGATGCTAGGAACTCCTGTCCCGAGAGGAGTTTTCCTGACTCCTGAGAGTCATTTGAGTTAAACGGCATAAGAGTTACGTTAACTCTAAATAACTTGTAATCCAATTTTGAATAACTACAGCATTTATAATCATAGAGAAGTATCATATATTACTTCTCTGTGCCAATGAAACTGCATACTTGTTTGCAAGGCTCATCTCCTGCACCGTAGTAGGTTTGCAGGGACACAGCTCCACCGGAGTCCCGCACCTTCCCTGAGGAAATCTTCCATCCCTCAGATCCTGCTGTCAAAGAACCTAGGATTATCCTCCGACGTTTTGTGCGAGTCTCGCTCTCTCATGCGCCCCCTAATGATTTCCCTTCTCATTTCACCCCCCCCCCTTTCACCCTCACCATCTACCACAACAGGCCGCGTCTCTTTCACGGTTTATCTTCTATGTGCATTATGAGTTTCCGTCTTAGAGTCTGTTGGAGACGGCTTTTTCGAATAGAAGATTCCTCCTAGCTGTTATAAAGAATTTTCTGAATCCATCAATCTCCTTTGTGGTTTTCCCTCGTCATCTATAGTGTAAATATATATTAAATTACTGAATAATCTTGAAGAGATAGAGACCGAATACGTTGCTGTTATTAGCAATGGCAAAAGATCAATGAAAACGGCTCAATCCGTTTCACTCACTGGTATATTTTTAATTTCACAATTTCTGTATTTGTGGCATCTGGTGGTCATCCTGTTGTATATTACTGTATTCCACCAGATCATTAAATTTAAACACTATTTTCCATTACAGTCGATTTACTCCAAATAGTTAGGCATCTTTATTAGTCTACCTAAGGAGACTTAAGCTCAGAAAGTTATTTCAAAAGTCTTTCATCATCTACAAACAAAAAGAATACAACGCATATTTCTGTAGCAAGTCATACATCATCATCCGCTTTAAGTCAAATTCATTCCAGATAATCAAGCAATGAGACACATCCGAACAGACCTCAAGCCATAGTTTTTCAAGACCAAAATCAGGGGAATGATCGCCTCTCTAGACTTTGACGATATCAAATGACCCCCCCCCCATCGCCCCCTCGGCCCCCACCACTAACCACTGAACCCCCTTCCCCCGGCACAATTTATATCCGTTACTTGTCCAGTAACAACACAGGACTCTAGACTTGACTGGATCACCTTACCGATCTTGAGCCTTGTTGATTCTACAGTTAAACTAAAAGTGCGAAAAACCAAATGCATTTTCTCACCAACCGCGTTCTCAGTTTATAATTTAAAGTGAAGTAATGTAGGTCCAGTTTACATTTCTCCTTTTTACTGCTGGTATTTTAACCACAATTCATATATGAGTTTTTTTATGGAAATTTTATTGTAAAGGGAATTCCATTAAATTTCATTTTAAATAAATTTGTATGGAAATTAATTTAAAAGGTTTATTTTATAAATTGTTTCCATAAACCTTTTGAATATGAAACCTAAATCTTACTAACCTATCTATACCTTAACATTTTTGACTTCCGACTTTATCCTTAAGCCTGTAACCATGTAACCATGACATATCTTCTAACTTCTGAAAATATAATGACATTTTCAGTCTTAATGAAAAATATATAAACTACTACTGTAAATGTTAAACTTGTTCCCAACTTTGTTTACACGTTTGAAATACAATGATTCAGAGATGTAACGGGAAATCCTCAACTTAGTAAGCATGCCAATATGTTATCAGTTACACACAAACACTTGTTCACACAAATTGCACAAAATGATAACGTTTTTTAACTACATAAAGTTTGATATATTGCAATTGATGGTAAATTCATTTTTAACATTCTTTACAACATTTAAATCTTTTTTACAAAATACATTTGATCGGTAACTGAAAAGTGTATAAATAAATAATAATAAAATTAGAACGTTAGCATACATTTATATTTAACAATCACTTAAAATTTAGATCGACGAAAAACAGGGAGAGCAATTTTATTACCCTGGCGCCACAATATACTCTATTTGGCTTCCCAGCAGCAAATTACTACGTCAGCAATATTGCGGCTTCATGCTTTAAACAGCGAGTTAATTTTCATTATCAAGGTTGTGGGGGGAATACAAAGGGCCGATCGAGTGGTGGGTCTTCCCCGTTTATTAGAAATCGGTTCGTGATGGGTTTGTAAATTGGAGAAAACGTTAAAATATAGAATCTTATTACAAATTACATTGTTCTAAATTGTGTGTATTTTTAGTAAATTGTATTTTTATTTTAACACTTCATTTTCTGGCAATTTAATTATCGGTGTAATTTAAGACATTTTAAAACTTAAATCTCTTTAGTTATACAATTATATTTTCAAAAGTAAAACATTTTACTTATATATAGACATTCATCACAAATCGTTAGTCATTAACACTCACTAATCGACAATTTTTAACTTACAAAGCAAGAGTTTTTTTATGAAGATAGATTCACAAACGATTTTCAGGGTAAACGGCACAAGCCCATACTGTTGTGGATCCCGGGACTCGAACCCGTAATCCTTCGAACCGAAGACTAAGATGCTAACCAAGATCTTAAGAAGGTTAATGCACAAACACATATGCTTAAAAATAGATTCGCCAAGATTATTATAAAGATTAGGTAGGCTACTGGCAAAACTTCTAAAGTATTTAAAATTATTTTAGCCTTTAGTAATATTTGTTGTTTTTTATTAGACTGCAATTATTAATAACGATCCAAAGGATTATAAAGGCGATCCAAGGTAAACCCTTAACACCTGTGTATTGCATAATAACTTAGTTAGAACCTATCCTGATAGAAATATAAAAAATATAATTTTTGATAGTCCTAAACAATTTTATAACACTAAATTAATTTCCCGGATCATTATAAGGTTTCATGGGATCCCTTAAATTATGATTTGCGTTAAAAAACAATAATCGGCTTAAAAGCATTGTATAACTGAGCACGGTAACAGAATAGTTGTGCAAAAGTATAAAAGAAACAATGATTACAACTGGAGCATCAATAAACATTCTTAGACGCTAAGAAAAATCAAATCAGAATAAAAGGAAGGAGCGACGGGGTGAAAAGTAAAAGCCGGGCAATCGTATTGAGGGGTTGTAAATAAAACAGACGGTCCGACACCAGTGTAGCGGCGAGGCAGGGCGGACTGACACCAATGTTGGCCAGGTACTGATGCTGTGTTGTGTTGTGTGTTGTGTGTTGTGTGTCGTATGTCGTGTGTTGCTCTGGTACAACCTGTTGAATTGTGTTGAATACATCCAGATTTTAGACAGGTTTAACTTTCATGTACTGTAATTTGTATTTTTTTTTATAAATTGCTCGTTCAGTTTTGGGTGTTTAGGTGTACTGATAAGGTATACATAATGTATTAAGTGAGGAGGTTAGCGAAATTTGTTTGGATATTAATAATAATAATAATTTGTTTGGTTGGATAATACAATCCGTTATTTGTATAGCAAAGCTTTCTAAATTATATAGTTTTATTGTTAGTGTAAATTAATGTTAGAAAAAGTCTTAGTAATAAATGACTTGTAGATGATTACTATAGTCATTACGTTACATGAAGACCCTTGTATTGAATAAATATTAAATATTCTGTTAAAAATAATAAAAGAAAATTTAATATTTTAATTGAATTTCTGGATTGTGAAATATTTCAGTATAGTTAACATGTGTTTCAAAGCGACCTTCTTCATTTATGTAAGTAGAAGGAACCCGACTTTATCTTATTGTTAAACCGACAGTTCTTACATAGAAATCAGTAACACTCCTGCAGGATAATTGCTATGAATTAGCATGTTGTGAATTTTACCTAAAAAATACTTATGTGAAATTTAAACATAGTTAAATTTGAAATAAGTAAGGGATGGTCAAAAGTTTAAATGGGCAAAAGGAACTCGTTGGACATTGGCAGAGTATAGGGCCTACGAAGTGGTTTAAAGCGCTCGAGCAATATATATTTTTGTTAGAGAAAGGAACTATCCTGTCTCATTTAAACCTAACATGTCAACTAGTATCATGGAAATGTAAAATTTTCAGTGTAACTTCAATGGCTGAATACTAATTGTTCAAGTGTTCAAAATATTTATAATATTTATTTTGATAAGCGTAGATACTGTAAACTTACTTTGTTACAAATAGTAAATATACCATTTTTTTTATTGGATGAACATATTTCAATCTTTAATAAAATAATCTGTTTTTTAGGTGACAAATAAAAAGGTTCATATGTAAACTATTAATTTGTTATTCAATAATGTTCCTGCGTAGTTTAAATAATAAGGTAAAGGCATTGCTGATAACTACTGTCAGAGCTTCTATTCAGTGCCAAAATATTAGATTGGATATAGATTGTCAGAACTACAATTTATATTACAAAATTAAACTATGCATTTTGATTTATGTACTTACAAACACTGCTTGTGAAACTCATCGCTAAACATGTTCTTAACTACCTACGATTTTAATCCAGCCGTATTGGTTTTTTAATAATAATTTAAACTAATACATGTTTGATTTTCAATGAGTGCATTACAAGAGTCTCTTTTTAATATTATCAGTTCTGTAATTGGTGACTACAATGTTTTTTTTATTACAAGAGTACGTTATCTTTTGGACTACTAATATACAGAATAATGCAGCCCTCTTAGAGGTTTAAAGTAAAATAAAAAATGTGTATAATAAGAAGAGTGTCAACAATAAAGGTGAATCTAGCTGCAAATGACAGCCAGAAGAAAACAAAATTAAAACAGTTAAAGATCCGAAACGTGAAACTTTTCTCTCTAATAAGTTATGAGAAATGTCCGAAATACTATTTTAAATATATATTTAAATTATTTCTACCAGACCAAGCTACTATTTTGAAAGCTTCCCGATATTACGAATACCAAATAATTATCTGTTAACAACGAACAGTGCATCTATCAAGCGCATCAGCAACGTGGCAATACTAATTAGTGAGTGATGATCGGCCCGGGGAGGGGGTTGTGGAGGGGCGGGGAGGGTGTAATATCGCAGATTGGCCGACAACGAGCGCTCTTATCGTTATTACGTGTCGGATATAACTAACGAGCAGCGAGCCCGGACTAATGAGTCGGCAACAAGTGAGGCACGCGCCACGCGCCACGAGCACAACCCACGGGACCTGCACCTGCTTCCTGGTGTGGGTAGGATCACTAGGGTATCCGCCTCAGGGGCTGTACACATTACGTAACGCCTGTTGTTTATAATTTCAAACCCGCCTCCCCTATATAACACAATGTAACAAATGAGCATACCCCCAAACGCCTTAAGTGTTACGTAACGTAATGATATTATATGTTAAAAAGCTTAAATATTGTAGAGATTATATATTTGTATACATTTAATTAAGATAGTATTTTAATGAAATATGTTTTATCATCCAAAACAAATTGGTTATACCATTCATAACAAATTAGTTGAATAACAAAAACAAACTAACGTAATATTTAAAAACAAAAATTATTTGATGACAAACATATATTTAGTGAAAAAGCTTTAAAACAAAAAACTATGAAGATCAGATTTGGGAAAAAATATAAAATAGAAGTGATATTCTCACTGACAGGATTTCGAGGTCAAGCATGAAAGTAATCACAGCCAAAATGTAACAAAATAAAACAATAACCATTATAAATTCACACAACCTAATAGCAAATAACACAATTAAAATACGTAATAAATAGTAACAAGTACTAGTGTCAGATTATTAAAATGAAGTATATATTTTATTCTTAGCACTATATTGAAAGTGTGTGAGTTACGTAACGCTAAGCCAGATCTCCCTAAATAACGCAGAGTAACGCTATGCCATACCTCCTCCTCCTTAAATGCGTTACGTGATATATGTATGGCCTCTCACGGAGCGTTGGACTGCAAGGGGTGATCCTTAAGTGGGAAGGGGTCGACCGATGAATTTTAATGGGTGAAAGGATACCTTCACTATTATTCGAATCGGACATCTAGTTCCAGTGATCGTTGATACTAACGATTTAACAATTGTCCTTGAAGGTGTACAAATTTGTTTATGTTTAAGGATTTCCTTAAACTTTTCGTCATGAAATTTCACTATATAAATTCAATAAAAGCAAATACTTTAACATAAATTATTTATGGAACAAATTTTGTACACATTTTAGGACTTTTCCGCGTTTTGTAGAATTGGCAATGAAATTTCACAAGTTTAAATCTCCTTGTCACCTTAAAAGGTTAATGACAAAGACCATTTATTCTTTAATATTCAAAGTTATTTATCAATTTAAGTTTCAAGGCTCAGAATAAAGACTCTATTTTAAATTGTACTATTATTTTGTATTACTATATTTAATTTTGTGCTGCCTGCAAATGGCTTATCAGTTAATAAATAAATCTGCATATTGCATATAGTGTATACATGTAAAGATTTCAAACGCTAGACACCAATATTTTCCAACAAAACATATATTTATCGTTCTAAGCTTTTCTTTTGGGGACTTATTCATTATTACATCTCAATGTACAAGACGCAACTAGGGCGTATTTTAAGGTGAATATGAATGAATGATGAGTTAAGAATGGGTGAGATGCCTTGTGTAGCCTTGTTATTGACTAAGACCGACTGATTATTTAGCCAGGATCTTTAGTTATTAGCCCAATGAACAATGGCAGTGGGATTGACCTTCACAAAATGTTCTCAGGATTTTGCACAGGATCGATCTGGCGGACTTCAGATTCTTCGGTAACACGCAACATTTTTTAAAAGCTAAACTTTTCCCGAGCATGTTATAACTAATTTTTCCCCTCCCCCATCCTAAAATTTTCCAATTGTCTACAATTAATCCTTAAATTGTCGCTTATACTTCAGGACTTACCTCGAAAACCTATCTATCGATTTCGAAGGATGAATAATGTAGAAGAAAATTAAGGATCTTTTTTCATACTGTAATTAAACTTTTGGCACGATCTAAAAAACCCGTAGCATCAAACCTGCGTACTCAGTGAAAATAAACTGTTTGGCATTTTAATTGTTCTCCATAAGAATAACATGGCGGCTCAGTATGCAGGTTTGCTGAAACCAGGAATGCATAACATGAGGTTTTATTCAAATATCAATATATCTCAACTAGGTGAAGCCACATACCAAGTTTTACTAATTTATGTTCATAATTAAGGGAGATAACATTTTTCTTATTCTCCATAAGAATAACATGGGGGCTGAGTACGCAGGTTTGATGCAACGGGAACTATCAGCAAAAAAATATAGTTTTTCGTGCAAATATCAATACACAACAACGGTATGAAGCAATATACCAAGTTTTGTCAGGATAAGTTGATAAATAAGCGAGATAGCATTTTTCTTATTCTTAATAAGAATAACATTGGACAACGTACTGTGTTTAGCACTTTCAATATCTCTGTAACCAAGTGATGTAGGGAAATTATAAAAAAATTGTTTGTTTTTCAAATATGAATTCAATGGTGAAAAGTAAAATTTGATTTCCTAAAATATTATACGTAAAAAACTTAAAAAAAAAACATTTTTGGGATCAAAATACCCCTTTGATTAAACCAATCTGGCTGGTTTTCGAACTTAAAGTCAGAAATGTTGCTTTACATGTTTGTACCAAATTTCATCAAAATCGGACTATTTTTACGAGGGCTATCGCATCCACGGACACACACACACACACACACACACACACACACATTATATATATATAGTTTTGAGTGAATGGTATTTTTGGCACCTCAAAACGAAAAGTTATCATGGTCCCGGGCCTAGGTCTGACCATGCCAACTACGTTAATAGCTTATTCCCTATAGGGTAAGTTCGCTAAATGAATAAACGAAATTCAGATTAAACCATAAAGTCCACTTGTTGCTAGACAACTCCACAACCTCAGTAAACACCGAGGTTTACAATCGCCGGAGGTGGTGTCGAAGGATCCAGCGCCTCGCGTATCGACCGCCCGTCATTAATATTTAGTAGACTTCCCTTTATTGTATTGGGAGTCAGCGATCATTCGGCTTCTATTGCCTCCTTTATGTCCGGACCTTGTCTCATATCGGCCAGAACTATCTTACATAACGAGCTCCCCTTATTGCGATCCGATCCCCTCATTACTTCCTTTCTCATATTTCTCGCGACTCCGTTGTCGTTTTGTACCTGTCGATTCTTTCAACTGTTGGAAAAAACAAAATGGATTCAGCGGATTGTCGTATAAAGTATGATTTATCATTGTAATATTCGTTCCTTGTTCGATATGTAATGATTAGTACATTGTCTCTTCGTAAGATTTATTTCTTGATCGGGATATAATAATTATGTGTATAGTAAACACTTGAGTACTCGCTTTAAGCACTCGCGTTTTAATATTTAATACAAATTTTAATTTTAATGCAAATTTGGTAATTTTGCATTTATTTTACTAGACGCGGTATCTCAGAGGGAAAGTGTCTGACTAGCAAGTCAGACGTAGCTGGTTCGATCCCGGTCTCGGCCGACTCCTGTCAGATCATGAGCGGTCACCTCTGGCTTGCCCATGTGACTAATGCCGTTACGCTACCTCGCTGCCTTTATTTCACCGCACAGGTCAATAGCCTATGATGACGGGCAGTTGCGGTTTTTTAAAGAAGACAAAAATATTAATAAAATGAGTTTTCTAATTTAGAGTTTCAAAAGTATCTAAAAACATATCGTAAAATAGCTGCTTTCTGTTTAGCTATCAAAAAAGTCTCTTTCGCTGTGTGTCTTACTTTTTCGCTCGCAGAAGTTGGAATGAACAGCTGATTGATTTTGTGACTGTACCAAGCTAACTTAGGTGTTTATAACCTAAATCTCCTAAATTCAGCTAAAATGGATATGAAAGTGAATTTTTGTATCCAAAATTTCAGCTGTAGGAAACAATGTGTATGCAATTCGAGCATTTAATTTTCTCTCAAGCGACAAAGACCTACTATACACTCTGAAAACATATACAACTATTTCCACCATCGTGGGTTTCCTTTTAAAACTTATCCTTCGCCACTTTATACATTCCCCATCTCATCGCCTCCCTGCCACCCACGCAGGACAATCGCATCTCGTTACCATAGATGACATCAGTTCCGGTCGACAGGTTCATATCTTTTATTGGGAGGAAGTAATTCACCGTGGGAGAGGGGGAGGGGAGGGACGCCCTCTAGGGTGTTTACCTGCCACTTGTGGGGTGCCGCCCCTGTAATATAGACTTGTTAGGGGCTGACTTATAACTCCGACGGACAAATGAGACCCTGTTGCTATGAAACATTCATTCCGCGTTGTGCGGCGAGTCTTTGTCTGAAACTAAGAAACAGATGATTGTGAAAAGCTTATGCGTTTTTGGAAAACATACTTTAGGTATGGTTTTAGCGAATTTCCCCTATAGGGAAGAAGCTATTACCGTAGGTCTCATGGTAAGACTTAAGCCCGAGACCATGATAACTTTTCATTTTGAGGTCCCCAGATGCCAAAAACACCATTCGTTCAAATTTTTATATATGTATATATATATATATATATATATATATTTATATATATATTTATATATATATATATGTGTGTCCGTAAGCACGATAACTCTCGTAAAAAAGGTCCGATCTTAATGAAATTTGGTACAAATGTGTAAAGTACCATTTATTTGAACAAGTTCGAAAACCAGATGAATCGCACCATCCGAAGGGGGGTTTTTGGGGGGTTTTGTACCCCAAAAATGTGTTTTTTGGGGTTTTCACATGTAATTTTAATTTAAATCAAATTTTAATTTACACCATTGAATTCAGCTTAAAAAAACAAACAATTTGGTATTTTGATCATTGCTCTACGTCAATTGGTTACCGAGATATTGAAAGTGCTAAACACAGTACGTTGTCTAATGTTATTCTTATGGAGAAAAAGAAAAATTGTATATCTCGCTTATTTATGAACATAAACTGGCAAAATTTGGTATATGGCTTGATCTGGTTATGGTTTATTGTTGTTTACACAAAAAAACCATTTTTCGCCTATGGTTCCTGTAGCAGCAAACCTAGGTACTTGGTCCCCATGTTATTCTTATGGAAAATACTTAAAATGTTATATATCGCTTATTTATGAATGTATATGGATGAAACTTGGTATGTGACTTCACTAAGATGAGTTCTATTGATATTTGCATAAAAACCCATTATTTTGTGTGCCTTGTTGCAGCAAACCTGCGTACTCATCCCCAATGTTATTCTTATGGAGAATAATTAATATTTTAAATATCGCTTGTTTGTGAATACATTTCTTATGAATCCTGTTAAGTGTTATGTTATATATTCATTGGAAATTCGCTGAGTATGCAGGTTTGCTGCGACGGGTGTATTTGATTTTAAAAAACTTAATTTTAATGAGCACAACCCTCCTTCAGCTTATGTGGCGTTAGTCCTTATATGGCGAAGATTTTGAAGAACAAACCCTCTTTTAATTAAATTAAACACACAAAAAACTAACATGAAATGTGCGATTACAAAAAAGCCACATGTTGTGTTTTTACATTTCGTATTAGTGTTTTGTGTGTTTTAATTTAATTAGAATAGGATTTGTTTTTAAAAATCGTCGCCATACAAGGTCTAACGTCGCATAACCTGAAGGAGGTTAGTGCTCAGTAAAATTAATCTTTTTTGCAAAGGACTACATAATTATTTGATATAGAATCATGTGAAAACTCATAAGTAATTTAATGTGGTTATAATTTTAATATTTAACTAATTTTTATTCAGCCTCCACTGGTTGTAATGGGCTAATACTTTGTTTATTTCAGATTGTAGCATCCGTTATTTACTTTTACTTCATTAGTCACCTGCAATATTGTTGTTGTTGTAGAAAGTTAGACCTACTTTGTTGAATTTGTTGTGTTGTTTAAAGTTGAGAATCAATTGACTGTTTTAGGATTCAAATCCCAAGATAGAGAGATGTGAACCTAACTTGATTATTTTCTTTGGTATCATCAGTTAAGCCTGAAATCTCTAAATCGGTTTTAAAGTGGAAATTTATATTTTTGTTTATTGTTTAACAAAACTAAACGTTTAATTTAAGAGTCAAAGTGTTAAACGTCATATATCCAAAAACCAAGAATAACAGGTGATTATAAAAAATGTATTGTTTGGTCCCAAAATTTCCAAAATATTACTTTTTACTCGCTTTGCATTCTCTTCCGCATGGTGTTTTGTGTATTTTCTTTTTTTACACTGTTTTAAATCAGTTTATTTTGATATAAATTAAATAGAACATGGTCATAGAGTGTATTTTTAGTTTAACAACTACGACAGGCGCGCCTGCATTATATCTGAGACAATATGTATGCAGTATTATATTTGCGTCGCTGCAATCGCAGGCGAGTCTGATATCCTATTGTCACATCACGCTCCTCATGTTACTGTTTGAGTTACCGCACTTCTAGTAATTTCTAACTATAAAACCGTCAATAACAATTAGACACCCGTCCACTTAATAAGACACTACAACTGTTGTAAGCATTGCCAGGGCAATATTATCGATTGGAAGGAACAGTTTTTATATTTATTTATCTGAGTTACAAGTTGTGATGTTATATCCGTTATTCCAACAGATTTAAGCCTAAATTAATATTTCTCTAATAGCAATGTGTAAAGTGTTCCAAATATTCATTATTACTAGTCTACGAAAACAAATTATAACAGCCATGTATAAAATAATGTATTTAACATGTCTACTTAAAAAGGTATTTTTCCCCCTTTTTCAAATTATTTTCAAGCTAATTAACCAACTAGTTAATTTATTTTAAAGTTATTTAAACAGAATGCTCAATTTTGTGATGTACATACTTTAAAAATAATTATTCGAATCTGAAAACGATTGATTGATTTATACCATTTATGTTCTCTTATAATTTATTAATGTTGAAAACAATGCCATAAGCATGTCTACAGATCCTCTCCCGCCTGTGGGTCAAAGATCCCCTGACTCAGCCTCTCCAGGACCACTTGTAGCTCGAGGGCACCGTCGCTCAGATCTGTTTACAGACGCCGCCTGTAGGTGACATCGAGCACTTCTTCTACTTCCCTCCAATTACCCCCACCCCTTCCACCCTCCCCCCAAACACCTCCACATCACAATTATTATTAAACGTTTCTCGGTTCCTTCATTTCAATATAGCTCTCTCCCACTCTGAAGGTCTTTGAGATGCGCTTCACGTTTCTCAGACGTTTGAATCTAATGAATAAAGGAAGTTAGCGGGCTTCATGTTTTTCATTACCTTGAAGTGTTTGATTGAATGTGTTTTTATTCGAGGTAATAGTTTCTTTGTATGAGAATTTATTGTTTGCCATAAACTATTTGTTTTGATTGCATTCTTTATTGTTGGTGTGAAAGTTCAACTTCTTTTAAGAAATTCCAAAGGTACTTTACATAGTAGAATAACTTTAACAAGACAAAACCTGTAAATATCAAGTGTTAGCTGTGATTTAGTTCGATCCGAAGGATCTTTCTTTAGTAGTAAGCTTTCTTAAAGCGAGTAAACAAAAATTTATCATACAAAACATAAGTACATTTTGTTTATCAGTTTTACCTTAAAAGTTGTCTACTTTAATAGTCCTGCACTCAAATACGGGCAGTCTCTGCTTGAAAAATGGATTTCAGAATCCGGCGAAAATATTCTTCTTTCACTTTGAAAATAGAGGCTTTTAGCCCTCAGAAATCAACTGGCAATGTTTTTTCCACAGCAAAAATTTAATTTTACCCAGATAAAAATTGGTTGACATGTATGGCTTATGTTGTTTTAAAATCATAACAGGCGATCAAAAACAACAAGCGATTTGTCAAAGTAACAGTCGGCTCTAAGATTCAGCTTATTTAGCAGCGCAAATTGAATAATGAACAAATTAAACTATATTAAATTGTAATTAAAATTTAGCTAAAAGGTATCATCATAAAAATCATGTATCCCAATTATAATAGTACCACAAATAATCTTTGGTCTTCTTGATCCACAAATTCGTCGAACTTGTTAAGTATAGGGAAGGGAATAATAAGAGACTATCAGCCCTGACTGATCTTAGCCAGGTATGTTGATAAGATGTGTTGCAGGCGAATTTCTGAATGACTTTGACCCTCCTCCGAGTTTATCTGTATATTACTTGACTGAGTTTATGAAAACCAAAACGTATTGCGACGTCCATAACTGGATTACCGTGTTAACTCAAGTTGCATGGAAGTGTAAACGAGTTCGTACGCAGCACGCTGACGTGAGGGAAGTGAATTTCCACATAAAAACTTTTAGAACTCAAAATCAGTGTAAAAACATACATTTGTCCAATTTTTATTGAAATCTGAAAACATTGATTTTTTGGCTGTTCTGATACTCCTGGTTTCATTTACCTGCAAAGCTGGGAATACAATTTTGCACATTATAATGTTAGGAGAAGGTCCAGTCAGGCTTGAAAGTAGGCGTGAGGTTGCTGGGGATGATAAAAGTACTCTAACAAAGGAGTAGCAGGCTTTTCTAGTGTAAAACCCCCATAAGACAACGTACTGTGTTTAGTCGAAACACATTTTCTTTAATAACTCCGTAAATATTTATGCTAGAATGACGAGAGAGGGCTTAAAACTTTCGTCTCACTAATTCCCATCTTTTTGCAAGCATTAATTTTACATTTGGGGCTTTGTAGACCCTTTTTGGGCCCAAAAACTTGAAATTTTAAAGATTAATCCCCAAAAAATGGGTTTGGAGTTTTACGATTCTTTTGCCCAACGAACTTGTCCAACTGATTTCAGAAAGGAACGTCCCTACCAACTTTGAAGTTCATCGGACAAAAAGTGCGACCGCTAGAGTGCAAACACATAATATGTGTATATATATACACATATATATATACAATTTTGAACGATTCCCAAAACGTGTTCAGGGGGTCACGTTAGGAACTTTTATGGTGGTCCCGGGCTTAAGTTTCACCGTGCGGGTCATGCTAATATTTCTTTTTCCAAAGGAAATTCACTAATAACGAGTACTGCAGGTTAACTCATAGAGTTCGGGTCCAGGCAAATCGATTTATCCTAAAACAAATACCGAATACGAAGATTGGAAAGGAAGTCACTGGATTTTTTTAGAACGATTGTTAATTCTGCGGAAATCAATTTTACTGCTGGTTTAGCCAGTACCGGTTGGTGTACCTATAAACATATAAGGTACCATATGCAATCTTAAATATAAATATATTTAAGACCTGTAAAATGTGTATATCTGAATCAATAACTAGTTACGTTAAAAATATGAACTAGATGTGGAATCGCATCCGCGTAACATATCGTATCGATTATGCTGATATCGAGTCATTGTTCGGTCGCCATGACTACGTGACGTCACGCTAAGAGGATCATGTGGCGACGGCAAAATGCCCATTAACGATGCCTTTTCAAGTCCGGGAAACCCTTGATGATGAGGATCACTGCCAGACGCGCTTACCAACTTTGGATACAGTTTGTTTGATGCTTGTTGCACTTTTTGTATGTATATAATTATGCTGACTCAAAATGTAAACTTAAACCGATTAGGATTATACGGATTTAAATGGATTCTGTATAAACTTTATTTTCAGTATTTTAATTACTTGTACTGCAATATTAATAATTGCTAAATATAAATATTAATACAAATAAAAGTATAACTCGCTTATCACCCAAGTTTTAATATTAATTTTAAGTCGATTAATTAAATTAGTAAAGCATCAAATTTTATTTTAATTCATAGAAGTAAAATTTTTAATTTATCTCCTTCCAATTCATAATTTTTAATCGTAATATAAAATCCTTAAAAATGAAACAAACTACGATTTTAAAGGATATTCTAAATCCTAATTATAGTGATTTTATTTATTTTAAAAATTTAATTTAAAGTAGTTCTAAACTTAAACAATGTTAAAAATGTCAATCAAACTGTAAAAACCTACATGTTGATGCAATCCACTGTGCAGTTGAAAGCACCTAGAATCAATATACACAATTGTACACATGATAAAAAAATTATTTTCATTTTCTAATAGGTTATGTGTTAATACCTAAGCATCACTATAAGTTTTATAAAATTAATTTAAACTAAAGCTGTTATTTAATTAACAAACAACATACCCAGAAAGACATAAAATAAAGTTAAATTTAACTTAATCCCATCTTTAGATTACAAAAATCTCTCAAGAATCTCCTGTATAAAGAAATCTTAACTTCAAAACAGTTACAGCTTTTAAAAAACATATTTAAATAGTGTTTTAAGATTTAGTTTTATAAAATGAACGCTTATGGTTGCTGACCAGTGCTCTCGTGTTGCAGCAATGTGCGGTATGAGGAGTTTGAGATGCCTCACAAGAACCTGCAGGATGTTCAGCCAACTCTCGGGTAAGTGGAAGTAATTAACCACCAACATAAGTGAAAATAAACCCTCAAGATTACAGGAATTGTTTGACAGTGTAAAACCCTTGCCCCTGAATTGAACTGGGTAGACAAATACAAACTCATGGCTAGAGAGGGATTACAGGGGGGAAATAAACCTTGGTAAGATGCTGTGGCATGGCTAAAACTGGAGCTCATTCAATTGGTATGTTCCTAAAGACGCATGAGTAATATTCATCATTTCGCTTTATCTGTTATAAGTACCTGATAAACCGTAAGTTCTAAAGCATGACATTAGCGAGTTAAAACAAAACTTCTGATTCTCTTGTAACTCTTGAAATGGGAGAAAGATATATTTATGAGAGAACAAAATGTGTAAAAGTGTCAGTCGAATTGCACTTCAAGATTGAGGAATTCTTTGACTCGATGTTTCCAGGTACCCCAAGGGCGAGGACCCGGACCCACCGTCCCCCGGGTCACCCCCTGAGCCAGAGAGACCGCCCCTCAGGCACATCGACAAGTACATCACCCCGGCGTGTCCCTGCCTCTCCAAGCGGTACACCATCGCCATGCTCACCTGCATAGGTAACAAGTATGTGTGATGTTGCCAGGTACCCCAAGGGCGAGGGCCCGGACCCACCGTCCCCCGGGTCACCCCCTGAGCCAGAGACCGCCCCTCAGGCACATCGACAAGTACATCGCCCCGGCGTGTCCTTGCCTCACCAAGCGGTACACCATCGCCATGCTCACCTGCATAGGTAACAAGTATGTGTGATGTTGCCAGGTACCCCAAGGGCGAGGGCCCGGACCCACCGTCCCCCGGGTCACCCCCTGAGCCAGAGAGACCGCCCCTCAGGCACATCGACAAGTACATCGCCCCGGTGTGTCCTTGCCTCACCAAGCGGTACACCAGCGCCATGCTCACCTGCATAGGTAACAAGTATGTGTGATGTTGCCAGGTACCCCAAAGGCGAGGGCCCGGACCCACCGTCCCCCGGGTCACCCCCTGAGCCAGAGACCGCCCCTCAGGCACATCGACAAGTACATCGCCCCGGCGTGTCCTTGCCTCACCAAGCGGTACACCATCGCCATGCTCACCTGCATAGGTAACAAGTATGTGTGATGTTGCCAGGTACCCCAAGGGCGAGGGCCCGGACCCACCGTCACCCGGGTCACCTCCTGAGCCGGAGAGACCGCCCCTCAGGCACATCGACAAGTACATCACCCCGGCGTGTCCCAGCCTCTCCAAGCGATACACCATCGCCATGCTCACCTGCATAGGTAACAAGTATGTGTGATGTTGCCAGGTACCCCAAGGGCGAGGGCCCGGACCCACCGTCCCCCGGGTCACCCCCTGAGCCAGAGAGACCGCCCCTCAGGCACATCGACAAGTACATCGCCCCGGCGTGTCCTTGCCTCACCAAGCGGTACACCATCGCCATGCTCACCTGCATAGGTAACAAGTATGTGTGATGTTGCCAGGTACCCCAAGGGCGAGGGCCCGGACCCACCATCACCCGGGTCACCTCCTGAGCCGGAGAGACCGCCCCTCAGGCACATCGACAAGTACATCGCCCCGGCGTGTCCTTGCCTCTCCAAGCGGTACACCATCGCCATGCTCACCTGCATAGGTAACAAGTATGTGTGATGTTGCCAGGTACCCCAAGGGTGAGGGCCCGGACCCACCGTCCCCCGGGTCACCCCCTGAGCCGGAGAGACCGCCCCTCAGGCACATCGACAAGTACATCGCCCCAGAGTGTCCTTGCCTCACCAAGCGGTACACCATCGCCATGCTCACCTGCTTAGGTAACACACGTGTTTATTTAGAGTTACTAATGCCTTCTTGATACTATTTCTTACTTTATTATTACGTTTTAAAGAATTTATCTTGCAAAACTAGATTTTTTCTATGTGATTTTACGGGATGTAATAAAATACGTCTTACAACACTTAAGAATATATTTACACTTATACTGATTCACATTCAGACGGTAAACATATATCAGAGATGGTACAAGGCTATCGATTTCGAACAGTCAAACCAGTCATCATCAGGCCAATATGATTTTATCATATTTATTCACTTATCGGTTCGTAAAACTACTTAATATTATTACCTTCCTTCTATATACCATTCTTACTTGATGTTCAGTTCAATGATACAATTTGCATTTGCTATATGTTTTATAAATTTTAATACTTGTATAACCGATAATCGTCCATTAAATATCCTGAGTTTGAGCTGAATTTAACCTTATATCATGTACTTGCCTGACGATTTTAGAGATGAGTTTTTCTCTCCGAGTTTGCATCATCTGCTGTACAGGGAGTAAGTATATCTGTATATCTGTAGGGTATTCTTAACAAATTATTTTGTTAGATCTGTCTCCCCTGGTAATTTATAAAATATAAAATAATGTTCTCATATATAAATTATCAATCTTTGTTATATACGACATTTTACATTTCAGGTTTTATTATTTCCTTTGGGATGAGATGTAACATGGGAATGGCTAAGCTGAAGATTTTTGGAGAGGTAAGCATAATACTTAGTTATCTTATTTACTCTATTACAATTGGATTTAATTTTAAACTCTTACCAAATTCTTGCCAGTTGGATTTGTTCTAGGGAAAAACAAAGAAATATGTTCGAAAACAAACTGATAGACTTAAAGTTTTGTTTACTTATTATTTTGAAGAACCAAACTACAAGTTTCATGACTATTATAAACAAGATCTGTTTACGTCAATGCAGTGTAGTACATGCACTTGGTAATATTTATTTTATTTTTAAAAATTCCTCTGATTTCCACAAGACTGTATTTGTGCATACAAATTATCTTGAACTTCAGGCTAACCCAAGCAAGGTGTCAAATGATTTAACATTTTATAACTAAAATGGATTATAATTAATATTTATTGTAGTGCAATTTAGTCATTATCAAAGCCTATCTAATAAAGCTGCATTCGGACGGGCGCGGGCTGGAAGTCTATAAAACACATACAAAAGAGACAAAAGAGAAATTCTAAGAACAATTCTAAAAAGCAATTTTGGTTGAAGTGTGGGGGGAGGGGGAGGGGAGGGGAAGATGGTTCTGTGTATTGTGTTGTAATCGGCGATTCACAAGCGTGCCCGTGTTATCCGTCAGTCAGCTCTCACGCTCGGCTGCCTGTGAATCGGCCTTCCACGCCAACGCGCTCATACGGCTTTCATTTACACTATCAGACGGGCCGCCACGCGCCGGGGGGGGGGGTGAGGGAGTTGTCAGGAGGAGGGATAATTAATGGTTTATTAGTTTCCTAGTTCGATTTCTAGGTAGTCAGATTTGGCTTATGTTACAATAAGTGTTTTACAAGTGAAATCGATTTGGTCTTGCAGATACCCAATGTTACGAGTTATCCAATTTAATGATAATTAATACACAGGAAAAATTATTTTTTAAGTTTAACCCTTTCCACTCTCATTTTTCAGACTGGCACATTCCTATCCAGTTTCGGTTAAAAACACAGCTGGTCACTTAATTATTTATAATTTTGATACTGATAATTTTTGGACCAAGGAAAACAGGAAAAAAAATTCAAGTAACTCAAATTTAAGGACTGTATAACTCATTTATTCCATTACACTGATATTCCCTACTTTAGGGATGATATATGGTAAGCGTTTGTCTTGCTATATAAAATCCGAAATGAACATATCGTAAATATGTGCACTAAGAAAAGCTTTCGAAGCAAATATGTAGAAAAATGTACTTCATAGAATAATCACAGCTTGAGTTCTACGCGACGTTCTATGAGAATGCAATTTTTCCTGACAGAATTACATATTTAGTTGTTATACTTAAATTAGTTTAAGAAACTTTTCACATGTTGGAGAGTTATTACTATTCTGCAATCACGATTACATTTTATAACTACCAACATGTAAAAATATTTAACGGTAGCCTATAGCAGTTTAAAAAAGATCTATTGAAATGTAACTGATCGAAACTCAACATAAATGCAACGTAAGATGCTAATCAATAAACAAAAAAATTATTTGAATTTACTCCAATGATTAATTATAAGTAACTCAAATATTAGTATTGCAGATTTGACTATTTCTACCAGCATAAACATATCAATGGAATACTCGACACAGTAATAAACCTTTGAAACCTTAATCATTTGTGTAAAAATCACTCCACCTCTTCACTAATCTTCCAAACTTCCAAATCAAATTCAAAAAATCCCTTCACATACGATGCCGCACGATACATTAAGCCCTACCCTTATAAAAAAGGAAGTATTGTCACAATAGCTTTGTTGCGGGACGGAAGTGAGAAGGGGGTTAGGGAAGCAGGGGAGCCAACTTAATAAACGCTAACAAAGATGGCTTCACGGACGATGGGAGAGGGAAGGACAAAACACAGGAAGTGCAAGTGAAAACATAGCGCCCGTCACGCGTCGGGCGGTCACGCGTGCATTAGCGCGGGTAAAGCGTACGACCAGGTCGCGTGGCGGGACCGGCGGCGTGAGTAACAGGTAGATAATGTCGCGGTGGCTGTCACACCGTTAGTGGTCACGCCAGTGAATCGCATAATATGAACTCAAACTGATAGAAACAACGAAATTAACGCCACTTTTATTAGGAGCAAAAAGTAAAATCTTTAGAAAATAACCTCCCGCTCCGTTCTCAGCTTCGGTGGTGACACATTTTACATGTTGTGAGGAGCTGACGAAATGTGGACATTACAAGGGTTTAGAATCTGTTGTTCTTGACAAAAAACTTACATTTACGATGTTTTGATTTCAATGTATATAATAAACATTATTATAATTATAATCTACATAACTTTAATACCAGATTTATATTTACAAATTGTCATTGGCCTATCTTCCGTTCAAAGCTTTTCCAAAATTATCCACTTTATATGAGTTAAATATGTGGTAATTACAGCTATTACAGCTGTAATTTATAATTATATAGCTTATAATCATGGTGACGTGTCTGTATGTACGATAACTTTCGTGAAAAGCATTGATCTTAATAACACTTGCTACAAACGTTTACACCATATGTTTGTGTGACTTTGTAAACCAGACCGATCACACCATCCAAAGGGGGTTTTGGGGAGGTTAGCACCCCAAATTGGGTTTTTATTTTTGTTCTCTTAGGATAACAAGATGTACGGTAATCAGGACTTTTTCACAAGCATACTTATAAAATGCAATTGTTTTTACTTGTAACAGTATAGCATTGTTTTTTCTTTATAAGTTGGGACAGACAATTCAATTTGTTGAACGATATAAAACTTGGAAGATTTATAGGGTCGAATATAGTTATTTTCAGCCAGTAGGATGTTGAAAACGACCCCTACAGAGCATCACACACGCTGTAGACTTGTTTATACCTATCCTTTTTTGCAGGCACTCTTCTTATGTCACACCAGGATTGACTATTAGATAATATTTCCTATCCACCCTATTTAATATTTATTCCCCCTTTTATTACAGATACAACATAAATTTCAATAAAGTAATAATTATAACTAAACATATACCAGAATAATAAAATACCCCCGTCGCAGCAATTCTGCGTACTCAGCGAATTCCTATTGAATATATATATATATATATATATATATATATATATATATATATATATATATATATATATATATATATATATATACCCATAGAGTATCCATAACATATATATATATATATATATATATATATATATGTCTTAATCACATATTAAGCCACTTACCAGGATTAATAAAAAATATATTCACAAATAAGTGATATTTAAAATATGAATTATTCTCCCTAAGAATAACATTGAGGATGAGTACGCAGGTTTGCTGCAACAAGGAACACAAAATAATGGGGTTTTTTGTAGGACTAAATATCAATATAACTCATCAAAGTGAAGTCCCAAACCAAGTTACATCCATATAAATTCATAAATAAGCGATATATAACATTTTAATTATTCTCCATAAGAATAACATGGGGACCGAGTACCTAGGTTTGCTGCCACGGGAACCATAAGCGAAAATTTGTTTGTGCAAACAACAAACGACAATTAGATGAAGCCATATACCAAGTTTCGTCAGTGTATGTTAATAAATACACGAGATATAAAATTTTGATTTTTCTCCATAAGAATAGCATTAGACAACGTACTGTGTTTAGCACTTTCAATATCTCAGTAACCAATAGACGTAGCGTAATGATCAAAATACCAAATTATTTTTTTTATTAAGCTTAATTCAATGGTATAAATTACAATTTGATTTGAATAAAAATTACATGTGAAAATCCCAAAAAAAAACATTTCTGGGGTACAAAACCCCCCTTTGGATTGTGCGATTCGTCTGGTTTCCGAACTCGTACAAATAAATGGTGCTATACAAATTTGTAGCGAATTGTATTAAGATTGGACCATTTTTACGAGAGTTATCGTGCTTACGGACACACACACACACACACACACACACACACACACACACATATATAAAAATTCGAACGAATGGTGTTTTTGACATCTGGGAACCTCAAAACAAAAAGTTATCATGGTCTCGGGCTTAAGTCTTACCATGAGACCTACGGTAATAGCTTCCCTATAAGGGAAATTCGCTAAAAGATAAACGAAATGCAATCTTAAATATTACATTGAATGATTAGACACTAACACTGAAAACATAAGTGGGAAACAAAACCATGAAGACATCAATACAAACTAAATCAAAGTTGCAATTGCCTTTAGTGAATTTAATTTGCAGTATAAATTTGACCCACAAATATAATAAAGTACACAAAACACTGACAACGATCCAACTATAAAGCGCATGATTTAAAAATTATTGTAAACTACATATACGTGAAAACATTTAATCCAAACTAGTATGAATGGAAGTTTAGCGAATCAATAAATTAGTAAATTCCAGGAAATAGAATGAATGAAGCGATAAGAGATGGCCAGGGTGGCAGGGGGGAAGGTTTTCCGGGAAATAAGAATGAATGAAGTGATAAAATAGAGATAACGCCAGCTCAGGCGCCAGGGTGGTAGGGGGGAAGGTCGGCTACAAGGTCACCCCCCCCCCACCCACTAGCAGCGGTGTGCCACGCGCCGGCGCCGTCACATCTAGCTCCCTTTGCCGCACTGCAGCGCCGCTCTCTGCGCATAAAAGGCTGTGTGATAGCCTTTATGTGTGATTCAGTATTTATCTTTGAAATGGTGTGTTTCTTAAGCATCGAAGTATCAGTTCAAAGCACGGCTTCATACTCTGACTTCCATACCATAAAACAATAAACAAATTGATTGTAGCAGTAAAATTCGTTTACTTCAGTCTTACTTTTATTTATATGGTCGCGTTATTCCAGCCCTTTTCAGAAGTGATTTTACGCTGAATTATAATTTAGCGTTTTTATATATAAACACATTGTTATTTTATTTTTTAAATAGATTCAACTGTACTTTCAAGCGGCAATAATCTGAATAACTCTCTTGATACTTCCCTCAATTTTCTTAATCCCATGATTATAAGTACTTATAAGTTCTTTTAAGAGTACTTAGTTGGCTATGGATGAATTAGTTTTCAGTGTTCTAATGAAAAAACGGTCCATTCGGTCGTCCCGAAAGAGCTTTTTAGGACAACGGGACGATTCCGTTTTTGCGCGGGACGTCTGGGCACAGTACTCCAAAAATCTAACTACTGCCATAGAGAAACGAATCTCTATTTAAAATCCTTTGTCTGTGCTACTACTTTCGGTATTTTAAAACATATTAGTAACAGATTCTGTTTATTGAACCTTTGAAAGTTTCTTCGCGTTGTATGGAGTTTAATCCCCCAAAATTAAAACGTCCAACTACACATAAATCGCTTTTTCGAACAACTTTGAGTTTTTTCCACTAGAAAGGTGTTCTCAACAAACTTAAACTATTACATGGAAAAACGCGGTGGACTCTGTCTTTAAAGCTCCGCCGAGACACTTTGTATACATTCATCAGACCCTTTCAGTCCAACGGGAGTAACAACCCTCTTGAAAAACAACCCCATAAAAAGCTGCTCGCACGGTAATGGTCCATTTGGCCGCTATTCTTGCCGTGACGTCACTTCCGGGGGTGAGGCTTTACCGGAAACACTCGGGGACCCAACAATAGCAGCTCTGATTGAGTACGAGCAGATGTTAATGTTTATCATATTTTATGTGTTATCATATTGTACAACGTATTTTACTCAAAGATTACTATTTAGAGATTGGTTATATTGACCATTTTTAGGATTTTAAATTTCACGTGTAGAAGTAAAGCTAAAATACCCCCGTCGCAGCAAACCTGCGTACTCAGCGAATTTCCAATGCATAATATATGTCTTAATACCATATAAAGCCGCATACCAAGTTTCATAAAAATATATTCATATATAAGCGATATATACAATTTTAATTATTCTCTATAAGAATAGCATTGGTGATGAGTACATAGGTTTGCTGAAACAAGGAACAGAAACAATTGGTTTTTATGCAAATATAAATATAATTTAACTAGGTGAAGCCACATACCAAGTTTAATCAATATTCAATCATAAGAAAGCACTATATAACATTTTAATTATTCTCCATAAGAATAACATGGGAGATGAGTAAGCAGGTTTGCTGCAAAAAGAAACTAAAAAAATGGGTTTTTATGCAAATATCAATATAACTCAACAAGGTGAAGCCACATACCAAGTTTTATTAATTTATGTTCATAATTAAGGGAGTCATTACATTTTACTTATTCTCCATAAGAATAACATGGGGGCTGAGTACGCAGGTTCGCTGCTACGGGGATAATCAACAAAAATCAATTTTTTGTGCAAATATCAATATACCAGTACTACGTGACCCCACGTGCCAAGTTTCATCAATATACATTCATTAATAATGGAGATATCAAATTTTATTTATTCTCCATAAGGATAACATTGGACAACGTACTGTGTTTAGCACTTTGAATATCTCAACGGTTAGACATAGAATCACAATTTAAACACCAAAATGATTGTTTTGTGGAGCTGAGTTGATTGGTAAAAGCAAATGTGAAGTTTACTTTAAAATTAACTTAGGAAAAGCCAAAAACCTTTTTCCCATAAGATTAACATAGGAGATTTTATGAGCAGGTTTTTTGGATTTTCTCCGCAACCACTTAACCTAGCTTAATAATTCAAAATAACATATTATTTGTTTTTTTAAGCTCTATAACATGGTCTAAACCAAAATTAAGTGTTTTAAAAATTTTAGGGTAAAAAATGCAAAAAAACTGATTTTGGGAAAATTTAAAACCCCCATAAACCCCCCTTCTCATGGCCCGATTTTTCTGGTTTTCAAACTTAAAGTCATAAATGTCACTTTACACATTTGAGCCAAATTTCATCGAAATCGGACGTTTTTTACTCAAGTTATCGCATTCACGGACACATATATATATATATATATATATATATATATATATATATATATATATATATATATATATACATATATATAAATTTGAACGAATAGTGTTTTAGTCATCTGGGGACCTAAAAAAAAATTGTCATGGTCTCGGGCTTAAATCTTACCATGAGACCTACCGTAATAGCTTCTTCCCTACAGGGGAAATTCGCTAAAAATAGTAGAAGTAATATTTTATTTTACTAAAATAAGCCATATTTTTAAGCAATTGTTTGCCTAGATTACATTGTATTTTTACAAAAAATATTTTTTCAGGAGCCCAAAAAACACCACCTAGGGAATTCCACGGTAAGTACAACTTATCAAATATATACTGGTATAAATTTCATGTACACGCATTTTATGTTTAAAAACTCAAATACAATCTATTAGTTGGAGATAGCTTTAAATATTTATTGTGAAATTTGAGATTTTAAACTGCAAATACAATAGCACTCAGTATTGAATATATAGTAGTCGAGCAAAAATAGAATAAGAAACTGACATGTTTTAATGTATTTGTGTTATACTACCTAAAGACAATTTGTTTTAAATTTATTATTCACTTTTCTCCATTTTATGAGTGGTCCTGTACGTATATCATTGTGATAATCCTATATTATATAAATAAACTAGAACTTTACCGTGAACAGTTTGCGATACAGTATTCCACATCAGGATACTTATAATATTCTTCTTATTTTATTAATAAGACATAAATATACTTCATTAATATTTTTAAGTTAATTTTTGGGGGACTTAATAGTACACAATAAAAATAGTGTTACAATCTGCAGTATTCTGTTATTAACTTTTAATGTGTCATAGTTTGTTTCGATATGTCAGTTATACTGAATGTTTATTTTAATACATTTTCTTGTTTAACATTAATTTGGGCGTTGTCGAGCATTGGTTTACATAATGTGATGGTTTACTATATGGTGATATTTATATTTTGTTCACCATCGCACAGTCTATAAATATATTTTGTTTATTTTTAGCACGAAACAGAAAAGGACGATGATGACGAAGTAAGTGCGTTGTTTGTATCTTTAAACATTTTCATTTATACTGTTACATTTAAAAATTTTAGATTTGATTTTCATAGCTCTTAACGTTTTGCAGATATAAGTCACGAAATCTGACTGTTTTATTAATAGCTTTAAGTCGGGTTATGTTGTATACACAAGTTGCACTAGTCTAGTTCAAATGAATTATTTAAAAATTCCAAGACCATTATATCTTTGAGGAGAGGTTGCACAGCGATTGCAATTTATACAATGTTTTGTTAGGAGGTTTAATATCGTTTCAATATTTATGAATATCTGAACTATAGCTGGTTATTTTTCAATTATTCCGAAAGACATATAAACAAACTTCTAAACAAACCTTTGCTGCATTGGACTAAAATATGAATTTTAAATGTAAACCAAACAAAAATATGACTAACAAGCGAAACTCAATAAAAGCATTCTTGGACCGACTGATTCAAAACTCTGCTCCGAACAGCATCTCAACTTAAGAAAATTATTCATACAATTACGGTCTCGGGTAATGCACAAGTAACAATCACTTACAAATACCAAAAAGACACGTTTTTATGTACTGTAGAAAATTACAAAAGCAAAATTAACAAGTTGGGAACCCAGCATGAATTATAACAAAACATAACGAGTTCGCACGCAGAACGCTGACGTGAGGGAAGTGAATTTCCACATAACAGCTTAAAAAACTCAAAACAAGTGTAAAACATACATTTGTCCTATTTTTATTGAAATCTGAAAACATTTGTTTTTTGGCTGTTCTGATACTCCTGGTTTCATTTACTTGCAAACCTGGGAATACAAATTTGCGCATTATAAGGTTAGGAGAAGGTCCAGACAGGCTTGAAAGTAGGCGTGAGGTTGCTGGGGATGATAAAAGTAATCTAACAAAGGAATAACAGGCTTTTCTAGTGTAAAACCCCCGTAAGACAACGTACTGTGTTTAGTCGATACACATTTTCTTTAATAACTCGGTAAATATTTATGCTAGATTGACGAGAGAGGGCTTAAAACTTTAGCCTCACTAATTACCATCTTTTTAAATGTATTGATTTTACATCTGGGGATTTTATGACCCTTTTTGGGCCCAAAAACTCGAAACTTGAAAGATTAATCCCCAAAAAAAGGGGTTTAGAGTTTTCCGATTGTTTTGCCCAACGAACTTGTCCAACTGATTACAGAAAGGAACGTCCCTACCAAATTTGAAGTAAATCGGACAAAAAATGCGACCGCTAGAGTGCAATATATATATATATATATATATATATATATACATATATATATATATATATATATATACATATATATATATATATATATATATAACATTTTGAACGACCCCCCAAAACGTGTTCAGGGGGTCACGTTAGGAACTTCTATGGTGGTCCCGGGCTTAAGTTTCACCGTGCGGGTCATGCTAATAGTTCACTTTCCAAAGGAAATTCACTAATAATATCTTACGGAGGCTTGCATGAAAACATCAAGACAATCTGCAACACTTTTACCAAAAGCCCAGTCTCACAGGCCCAGTCTGAAATTTAAATATTTGTATTGTCAACACTGGTGACACAAAACTGATCTTTCTCTTCATACCTTCCGTCACCTAACCTTATTTAGAACTACATATTTATTGTTGATTTTCGTACGGTTTAATTCGTGTGAAAAATAAAATTACTTCCAGTACGGTCTGTGAGGCTCAGGCTTTCTGTTAGTGTGAGTTACTTAGCATTGCTAGCAAATGGATTGGTCCGTGGGACCGGGGGTTTGGTTCATGTAATATCAAGGTGAAACACATAAACAATATTAATAGCGGCTAAAAAGTCCGTTTCCTACAACCGTACCTGAGGTGTTGTTTCTGTTTTCTGTTTAGCGAGTGAAAAAGTATTTTTCGCTCGCTGCGACTTACTTTTCTGCTCGCTGACGTTAATGAAAAACTGATTGATTCTTGTTTTGGACCTAACTAATTACTCGGTATTTATAACCTTAATCCCGAGAATTCAATACAAATTAATTAAATTTACTTTAAATATGTTATGTTGTATCCAAAATTGCAGTTGTAAGAAAAATCGTAAATGCAATTTGAGTGTACAATGTCGCTCTACACGCCTTTCTCTACACTTCGCGCGGTAATAGTTTTGCTCAAGCGAGAAAGTCCTTCTTTACGCTTTTAATACATAAATAACTACTTTAAATAATACAACTGTAATGCTAAAATCAAAACAGCCACGTGGCAAACAAATGCCATATTAAAAAATGGTGTGGATATAAAAGGGTTCCTCAAGTTCAGGGTTTCGGTAAGACAAAACATATTACCCTTTGTATCCTGTTACATAAAACACAGATATTATGTATCCTATACTCTAATATGAGTGAGGTTTGCTTGCTTGCTTGCTTGCGACACGGATCTCTAAAACGGCTCCAACGATTTCCTTCAAATGTTCGAAATAACTAATTTCTGGGAGAAAAATAAGTTCTAGATATGTCTCATCCCCAGGAAAAATCAAATAATGTAAAAAAACTAAAATGAAAAGTTACAAAAATTAACATTGGGCTTATGGAGTCTCAAATCAAAACAAAAGAATTGTAACAGCTGTTCATAATCAACCAGGGAACTGTCAAAGTAATACTCATGTTGTATATGATTATTAACATGTGTTTTCCTGAGAGCTGAGATAAAAGATTTGTGTGAAGATTACATATATACGGGTAGTAAAATAAATCAAAGGGACATTGACTTATTTTTAACAACTGGAGTGACCTTAAAAATGTAGAAAAGAGACAAATGAGTTATACAAATCTGATTATCAGCAGGGGGAAGTGGTAAAGTATTACTCCAAGTCATCTAAACAAACTGACTGGCCTTCCTCGAGCAAAGCTCGGCCCCCAGGTACTGTATTTTGTTATACGAGGTATACATAGAGGTCTCGTCTCGTGTAAAAAAATAAGTCTCGCTGGGGGTTATTTTTGTAAACAAAACACCTGGCCAAAGACTAATAAAGACTAGCTTAACTTGTAAAGAGGGGATTTGATTGGTTTTTGCCATGGATGCAGAGTTGACCTGGTCAGTATGTAAGCTGCAGGTTTGTACCTCAGAGACCTCACTATATGTTTACCTCGTGTGAGTGAGAGACGACTGCTACATACTGCTACTCCTTGACCCAGGGGGAGGTGCACTTCAATTGGAGCGTGGGCATGGAGAGCGCCGTGGACTCCTCCTTCTTCTGGGGCTACCTGGTGACACAGGTGCCCGGCGGCTTCCTGGCCTCCAAGTACCCCGCTAACAGGTAGGCGATTGGCGACAGCACGGAGAACGATGATTGAACGTTCTAGAACAGTTTTAAAAATCAAAACCTAAACCCACAACGAAACAAATATATAGAAAAATCTTTAAAATTCGTCTGTGCTAAAATTCAGTTCGAACAATTGTCCACCGTTTGTTTACCTAATATCACTAAAGTCAACTCCCGATTATCTGGGGTAATGACCAGTTGGAGGGTCACGGATAACCCAAAACTATGGTTAAAACAAAAGGATTCAATAAGTTGAATATTACGAATATAATAAAGGTTTATCAACATTTGTATAATACAATATTGTGTTTTAATGTTATTTAAGATATATTTATGTAGATTAAATACTTTTGAAAATCATTAAATTGTGATAACATCTACGAACAATGAAGATAATAATAGTTAATACTAGTAATGGTTGATAGCAGTAAATACTATCCAAACACAGAATGATATTTAATAGGTTAAGAATCTCTCTAAACTACACTGAACAGTATGCTAATTAATTCCGCAATGGGGGAAAACCCAATGATGGTAAACAACGGCGGGAAGGGTGATTGTTTTGATATGTTTTTATTTTTAGACGTCCGCGCCCGACCGTCCGTCTGTCTGTCCTTCCGTCACTGTTGGTGAACAGCAACGGGCATGGTCGGTTTTAAGATGTTTCTATTTTTAGACGTCCACGCCCGACTGTCCGTCTGTCTATCCGTCCGTCGCTGAGGGTGAACAGTGGAGGGAAGGGTGATTGTTTCGAGATGTTTCTATTTTTAGACGTCCACGTCCGACCGTCCGGCAGTGTCAAGGTCATCGCTCCCCATCACGCGCCCACGCCTCATTAGGAAAAGACAGACTCTCAGATTATGTTGTGGTTACTAAATTGTTTGTATAGTATTTATTCTGATAAACAAAGTAAATTAAATATGATTCTGGAGATAATTTAGCAAAATAAGTTGTTACTAATGCTCTATTTATGTTTAGAAGGGGATAGACAAAAATAATAAAAATAAACCTTTCGTGACCCCGGTTAAACCGCAACCCGATTAACCCGCTCCCGGATAATCGGGAGTTGACTGTACTATTTGTTTACTTCTACAAAAAATTTGACTTTTGTTAAAATACAGCAGAATTATATTTTAAATTTATGTTTATAATGAGACGAGTAGGATATCCCAACAGTAGTTGAAATAATTACAATATATGTTTGCCAATTTTTAGACTTTGAATTCTGTTATTGGAGCACCTTAATACTTCTAATTACTGCAGGTTATATAGGATGTATTTTTTCATATTGCAGAGTATTGAAGTATTTGTATATTTCTAGTATAATGTGTGAAACACGAACGAGCTTTTTATTTCCGATAAGACCTTTTTTTACTTATTTTTGGAGGTAAGGTTATTGTTTTTAGACTTAATAACTATTAGTTGTTTTAAACTACTGTATATTGCACTTCCATGTTACTACACATAAAGCTACTATGTCCATAATATGTATTTTTTTGAGTTATTTGTTATTTTGAGAATTTTAATAGTCTCGAAATTAAGACAATCATGAAACGTTCGATAAATTTACCTATAATATTAAGGTACATTTTGTTATGCATTAAGGTGAGGGATTCATTATGATGTGGGAGTGGAGATTTTCCAGAGACCAAATAGCCAGGTACAGAACCAAAAGTAGAACATGAATTGACTTGATGAAGAACTATTTTATGAAATCCACACTTTCCAGTGTACAAACACAAGACTCCAGGTTCATCGAAGGACTTTGGCAGTTCTGATGCTCCTTGTTCCTTTAGTTCACATCTAGAGCTTCGCCAGCCAGTGTTTGGAATTCCCTATGGAGGAGCTCATAACACATGTTCCACTGGTCAATGATTCACACCAATGTAAGTTGTCCTGCCCCGTGTCCACAGGGTGTTCGGAACGGCGATCGCCTGCTCCTCGTTCCTCAACCTGCTGGTGCCCGGCGCCACCCAGCTCCACCCTATGGTCGTCATCCTGGTACGAGTGCTGCAGGGGCTCGTGGAGGTCAGTACAACAATAACAATAACACACTCAACAATATTATTTAATAAAATAATGCGGACATTTTCCATCACTGTTCAGCAAAAGATTTACGACGTTTCGGAATCTGCAATTTAATCCCGTCTTCAGGTGGAAATAATACCTAGATCAACAAAATTAGTGGCACAATCCATTCAAAGCTGTAAAAAATCACAGAAAAGCTAAAACAGATAACTTTAACAGCATTAAAACTAAATAAAACTGAAATAAACGCACAAGTCACTCGCAACAGATCAAACGCACAATCGAGACAACACTAGTATAGAAGAAGGGTGCTCAGGTGAGACTTTACGAGATGGGAGATTTCCACAGTAAATGTTTTAATAACATAAACCAACGATCACCAACAACGAATAATAAGCAGGAATACTCAAAATATTGCTTTCCGTCGGAGCGACAAATTATCAGATATAGACCAGAAGTAGGCCTAATATTCTGATTGTTTATAAATATGTTGACGGCATTGCGATTTCTCGGAAAGACATTCATTAAAATTTTGGAGAGACAATTTCTTCTATATATAAATAAACTGTTAAAACTCTAAGTTCTCAGTGACTACTTACAAGAGTCAAGTGTCAAATTATAAAGAATAATTCGTAGATTTTCCCAATTTGCTCAGAATTTACGTTTGTTAGGGCTACGCCCCAAAGCCCTTCAAAAGTTGCAATTTTAAGCTTACAAAAGAACACTAATAATTGAAATTGAGCATTTGACAGCGTTTAAAGGTGATAAAACACAGTTCAAAAGGTAGATAAGCTGTTTTAAGCTAACTTATGGAATGGCATCACGATTAAAACTGCTCGAATTCGTAAGCTAGATTGCTCATACGTTATTAATGACATTGTTATGCTTCAAGACTGTCATCCGTAATTATGACGTGAATTAATGTAACAGCAAAATGAAAAAACCTGCAGACAATTAATTACCCTCGTTCAAGAGAGATACAAAAAGTGTTTCGAAAATTGTTCCCATAAACAACAGCATATAAATTAAATAATGTATGTGTGTGTGTGTGTGTGTGTGTGTCTGTGTGTGTGTATGCGTGTGTGTGTGACTTATCTTCAATTATTATTAGCAATAAATTGAGCAGATTTATTCGGAAAGCGTTTCACAGCAACAAGCTACATCATCAACAGATGAGATTAAGCTATGAGCAGAAGCGTTCTGTATAAATCTGTTGAATGTATTTATACGAATAATAATTTACGGCAAGTCACATATATGTATACATATACTAGCTGTTGCCCGCAGGCTTCGCCCCGCAAATGATTTATAACAACTGTGACAGTTGGGTGTGCTGCATTCTGTGGTTAGCCCGTGGAACTACTCCGAATCAAGATCAGCTGTTTGTATTTTCAACAACTGAAACAAAAATGAATGTTCATAACAATAACATGGGAACTTGGAAGTCCCATGGGGCAGAGCCCTGAGGACTTTTTAAAACGAAAATAGGCCAATGTGTTTATTTGGTATATAAGGAAAATTGCTGTACATTTTCATGCCAATCGGTTCAATAGTTTTTGAGTGATTGAGGAACAAAAAGCAGACAGACAGACCGACCATCCCATTTATATATATATTAGTAAGGATAAGAATTACTAGCTGGCTCGAAAGACCCAGCCTGATCCTTTCCTAAAGTCACTGACCCAGCCTTGTCCTATCCTAATGTCATTGAATTTGTTTTATGCCAAAAATGCACGTTCATTTTTGAGATGAGCTCGTTCGCTTCGTTCTCTCACCTCCAGGATAAGCTCGTTCGCCACGCTCACTCGCCTATTTTATATAGAGCTAACTTCGGCATCGAAAAAAGAGTTTGAGTTGCCATTCAAGTAGATTTGTTATTTCCATAATGAGTATATGTTTATGCCTTTCATGAATGTTTGATAAAGACCCCAGTACGTTTTTGTAGTGGGGCCTTGGTTAGATATAATCCTTATTACAGTTGTTTCTTTAAATGAATTGAATTAAGAAAAGACACATGTGACATAATAAACAAAATAAAACATTCCTCCATAAGAATAACGTGTAGACTTTAAAGTACCGTAAGGCGCATCCCTTAAAAATTTTCAAAACGGAAATAGGTCTATATGTTAACCAGGTATATAAGGAACACTCCTGTAAATTTTCAAGCCAATCGGTTCATTATTTTTTTAGTTATAAATGGTGTGACTTACATAACTTATCCGATTTTGTTTTATGTATTTAAATGTAATCAATTCCTTGGTTGATTATAATTTCATAATTTTTTTCTAAAGCTGTTTAAATCATTGAGTTGAGTCACTCATATACAGATTTTGGTTGTTTTTGTTTCTAAAGAAGAGAGATTATCATTCTTCTTAAGTCGCGTGCAAAATAAAAACCGCTCTTATTTAGCACAACAGGTTTTTCCATTCCAGGAATGTAAACCAGATAAATAACAAAAAACAAAGCTCGTAAATATTTTAAATCCATAAAAAATCCACAGGAAATTTTAAAACATTCTAGAGACGCTTGTCATGAGTTTACTGGTAGCACAAGGCTTAAAGAGGTAAGTGATGTGGAGGGGGTGAGGGGTGGGGAGTGGAGGGGTAGTTGCTTTACAATACACCCTCATAATACCCAGATCAGCAGAATATCGGCTTAAACTGCTCCCATCCCCCCTCCACCCCTCGTGCTTGCAAATAATCGTCGGGAGTTGTATGGAAACACTAATACCTCTCCAGTCTGCCCTACCTGCTATAAATACTATATATTTTAAATTTCAACGTAAGTAGTTTTCACAAGAAGAGTCTCGCTCGAAAATCCCTCTTTTATAAGATTACTTCAGTAATTATGTGAAAAGTAATTTTAGTTTACAATAATTTAGGTGAGCTTAGTTTAAGTGGTTTTGTATTTTAAACTTTTATCATTTTTGGTGCCAACAGTGGCTTCATACGTGGCTAAACACGACAACACTTCAGTTTAAAATTGAAATTCTTCAAAAACTCACTTTATTACATTTTTTAGATATTGGAAATACTTAGTTTTAAACTTTTTTGCAATCGCCTAGTACAAAAATTTAATCCTCCACTAATTTAAGTTGGTTCTATTAAAACAAAAGTTGGTTCTATTATGTAATTCACATACATCCCCATTGCCAGTTTTAATATGGATTTATTGTGGATTACTATGTTAAACAATCACTGAACAACCCTGCAATATGATTTTGTTTAGTAAATTAATACCTTTTTGTCTGATTAGGCCTAGAAGTAAAACATATAAATGTCTATTCTCTGATACTAATTAGGCTTCACCCATCTTTCGACGTTTCGCGGATAAATAAAACAACCCGCTTCTTCAGGATTTAATTATGGCAGTCTAGATGGTCGACTGCGTAGCCGCTCCAAACGTCGCACCGCGACTGGAGACTTATAAATGTCGTCGGTAAGGTTGGTGTAATGTAAAGTTAACTTAAGTGGGCAGAAATAGTCGAATTAGCCCGGTTGTCCCGAGAATGTACGTCAATATTAGGTTACAAATACATACATTTAATTTGTCTGCCTCAATGGGTGTAAAATTGAAACATTCTTTAAATCAGTTGCAACAAACGGAATCTTAAACAGACAGTATTGAATCTTGCCCATACTCGCTTACAAACTCTAACCTATTCTTACCTGCATTTCTGCTGCACAAATAATGTTCGGATTTCGGGGGACAACAGGTACGATTGTCCATCGAATATATGTTGTCTTATGTCTACAAAGCATAATATTCGAGTAGATTATTGAGTATGGGTTTATTATATACAGTATAATAATTAGTTTATTAAATGACTCAAGCTTTCGTTTATTATTCGTCAAAAACCCTCCGTCTGTGTTAATATACTAAAAATAACTATTAAGGGAACAATTAAATTGTATTAAGTGTGCTTGTACCTAACAGATCTTCAGACAAAGGTTTCATCACTGTGACATATATCCACACTGCTAATCTCTAAAACTCTAATATCTATTTAAGACGCCGGTGCCGACGCAACTAAGGGGTATAAGGCGAATATTCATGAATGTTGAGTTAATGAGTTAGCCTTGTTACTGGCTGAGGCCGACTGATTATTTACCCAAGATCATTAAATAATAGCCCAATGACCAATGGCAGCTGGATTCAGTTCAGAACCTTCACAACGTTTTCTCAGGATTTTGCTAGGGACCGCCCTGGTGAAGTTCAGGTTATGAAGCGAGCACCATACATACCACTTTGCTACCATTGACTGTCCTACCTGTAGTAGACGGTAAATCAAGGATAGGATCCATAATCAAAGAAAGCAGCACAATCTATTGGGTGCAGTCGGCAATAGGGGCTATAGCGTGTGCTTCCTCCTAGTAGATTTTACGCGAACTACTAGGAATTGCAGAGGCACACGAACAGACAGAGCACACTTGATTGACGCTGGTGAAAGACAGCTATGACGTCGACAACAATTACAAGTTTTTAACAGTTATTACAATGTTATTTGTATTTCACACGGCTTTGTTAATTACATCCTTACAGCCTTTTTTAAAACGTGTATTAAAACCTCCGAGTTGTGAGAAATCGAGACAGTTGTTTTACTAGCAAAATGAGATTTTAAAAACCCGCCACGGCCGATCTGAGCGCGCTAAGCGGCATGAGCCAGAGTTACGTCCGCTGTTACGCGCGATGGTGGTGAATTCTATCCAATGCTGTAAGAACTACGTGGAGAATCCCGCCTCTTTTTGTTAACAAAACCACCCAATAGGTTAGCCGTCTACTACATATGTTGTTCCACAGGGCGTGACGTACCCCGCCTGCCACGGGATCTGGAGATACTGGGCGCCGCCGCTAGAGCGCTCCAGGCTCGCCACCATTGCGTTCTGTGGCTCCTACGCTGGGGTGGTGGTGGGGATGCCGCTGTCGGGGATGCTCATCGCCTCGTTCAGCTGGCAGGCGCCTTTCTATTTTTACGGTGAGTGTAGAACTAGCTTAGTCCTCTGCACCTGCCTGTTTCTACGATAAGGTCTATGTTAACTTTTAAAGCACGTCCCTTCTTAACGGATTATCCAAATCTACATGGTTTATTTTTATGAGCAAAAGAATATCTCTGCTCATCATATCTAGCCTTATCTACATGCATATCTAGCGGTTTCAGAGAGCAGAATTCCGATTTTACAAATAATTTACTTATCAAAAATCGTAAATATTGAATATGCTTGAATTTTGTTAAACGATTATTGTTTGTGATATCGAAATTGTGCACACTGACATTGCTAGTGCACACTGACATTGCTAGTGCACACTGACTGCTAGTGCACACTGACATTGCTAGTGCACACTGACATTGCTAGTGCACACTGACATTGCTAGTGCACACTGACTGCTAGTGCACACTGACATTGCTAGTGCACACTGACATTGCTAGTGCACACTGACATTGCTATTGCACACTGACATTGCTAGTGCACACTGACATTGCTAGTGCACACTGAAATTGCTAGTGCACACTGACATTGCTAGTGCACACTGACATTGCTAGTGCACACTGACATTGCTAGTGCACACTGACATTGCTAGTGCACACTGACATTGCTAGTGCACACTGGCATTGCTAGGGCACACTGGCATTGCTAGTGCACACTGACATTGCTAGTGCACACTGACATTGCTAGTGCACACTGACATTGCTAGTGCACACTGACATTGCTAGTGCACACTGACATTGCTAGTTATATTTTAGATCTTTAAAATTTATAATATATTATTCATTTTAGATAATCCGTTGAGGAGGACGGACTTTGAACACTGACGGACATTGCTAGTGCACACTGACATTGCTAGTGCACACTGACATTGCTAGTGCACACTGACATTACTAGTGCACACTGGCATTGCTAGTGCACACTGACATTGCTAGTGCACACTGACATTGCTAGTGCACACTGACATTGCTAGTGCACACTGGCATTGCTAGTGCACACTGACATTGCTAGTGCACACTGACATTGCTAGTGCACACTGACATTGCTAGTGCACACTGGCATTGCTAGTGCACACTGACATTGCTAGTGCACACTGGCATTGCTAGTGCACACTGGCATTGCTAGTGCACACTGGCATTGCTAGTGCACACTTACATTGCTAGTGCACACTGACATTGCTAGTGCACACTGACATTGCTAGTGCACACTGACATTGCTAGTGCACACTGAAATTGCTAAGGCACATTGGCATTGCTAGTGCACACTGACATTGCTAGTGCACACTGACATTGCTAGTTATATTTTAGATCTTAAGATATTTTAGAATCTTTAATATTATACATTTTGGATAATCCGTTGAGGAGGACGGGCTTTGAAAGCTAACATTGGTCTTACGGGAGAAGCAGGTAGCAGGTGCCCCATCTTCAGAGCAATTTATAATTAAGCTTTGCGTGATTGAGCCACAAACTCACAAACATTCAGCTTTATATTAGTATGATAAGCGTTTACAATGGTAGTGTGTGTCCACTGTCCAGGAGTGGTGGGCATGCTGTGGTATATCGTGTGGCTGTGGCTCTCCTTCGAGCGCCCCTCCAAGCACCCCACCATCTCGGGCCGCGAGCTCCTCTACATCCAGCAGGCCATCGGCTCCACCACCGACTCCTCCCTCCCCACCATCGCCACTACCCCCTGGCGCGCCTTCTTCACCTCCATGCCGGTCTACGCCATCATTGTCGCCAACTTCTGTCGCTCCTGGAACTTCTACCTCCTCGTCCTCTTCCAGGCCAGCTACTTGCAGCATAACTTCCACCTGCAGATAGAGGAGGTACGTTCCTGCAGTAGGATTATTATAAGTGTCCAACATGCTAGCTAATACGAAGTTAGAAGGGGCAAAATTATATTAAATCAACTACAATATACATTATACTAGCTAAAGATCGTACTGAATGTTTCTAATAAACACACGGATACGAGATAACTACGTTACATTTTGCACCGCTTACAAATTGAAGGTGCTCAAAACATAAATCAACATAGTATTAAACGAGCTGACCCTACCCCTCATTCCTACTATTTTAATTAAATCTGCCTTGTAATTTCATTCGTTACAATCCTATTAGCCATTACGCCATACATTTTTAAGTTGTTTATTATATTTTAACTATGTTTTGCACCATGTTGTTTAGGGGCCTTCACAAATGAAACGTGGTAAAACAACCAAAAATAGCTGTAATACACTGCAGAAGGTTAACTGGAAGAGGAAAAGAGTTGCGCTTCCGGGGCAGCGTCACTACTAAATAGTCGGGTCGCCGTGAGGAGAGGCATCGGGTGAAGTGGGGAATAAGTCGGGATGCTGATAAGGATGGCTGTGGGATGGGAGTACCCGAGTGCACCCCCTCCGAGCGACCTAGTCCACTAGCGTTCAGAACGGCCGGTGACCAAATTAACCTTTTTAAACTATTGCCGTTAGTATTGGTCAGTCTTCTGTTGAGTTTTATGGTTTTCTGTAACACAACTATATTAATGTTTACCCACAAATTTCCCAGGCTAGCATGTCTTGTTTCACTACAGTTGTCTGTGTTTGTGTTGCCAGACCGGGTTCGTGGGCGCGCTACCGCATCTGCTGATGACGGTGATCGTGCCGTGCGGTGGCATGCTGGCCGACCACATCCGCAAGAAGGGCATCATGACCACCACCAACGTAAGGAAGGTGAGTGGGGCAGCGAAACACTCTATAGCGAGACTGTAATACGCTGATAGGGTACAGACGATGGAATATAATGCAACGTTGTGTTTTACAAGACCTTGCTTGACTCGAAATTTTCGTTTGTTTCCAAAATGTCAAGATCTAAATACTTAGGAACAAATCTAAATAAGTTAAAACAATTATATCCAGTTGATCGAATTCAATAAATGACAGTATTACCAAGCTTGAATAAGGTCCTATTAATATATGCTGTGTTGCATTCCATTAGATATTTAAGTTTTTCCTGAAACATCTGTCGTTGTTATGTATTTAATTTAACTATTTGCCACAAAATAATCTCTGCCTCTATGTAGATGATGTAAATAGACCCTATATCTAAATAATTATACACTTCGATTAGTAACTCACTAACTCGACCAAACACGTATACGAATTCTAGACCATTTCGAGATAAGGTAGAAACGTGAAGTTTAGCATGCAGGAAGCTTGTATCTATAAACTCCCGGGACAGTTGTCAAAAGTAACAATTTCCAATTCTTAAACCTCTAATTTTTTTCTTGAAAATTGAAACATTGGGTTTATGGAATTTCAAATCAAAACAAACGAATCATAACAGCAGTGTAAAAATATACTGTCAATGTAACTTTCACATGGTACAGTATAAGCAAATAATAGGACCATTGAATAAACATAAAATATAGAGTGCATGGATACATCCCAAATTAATCAAAATAGTACTGTATACTATATAAAAAATACTTGAAGGGACATTGAGTTATAGTCACAACTGGAGCGACCCCAAGTGGGAGACTGGGGGTGGAGCCCTCAGCGAGCGAAGCGAGTCTAAAAGTATATATTGCCTTATTTTTTAATCAGATGATGATGATGATGATGATGATGATATCCATGCATGGTGGTGGTTTGTGCAGGTGTTCAACTGCGGCGGGTTTGGCATGGAGGCGGTGTTCTTCATCGTGGTGGCCTACGCCCGGACCGCCTTCGCCGCCACGCTGGCCCTCACCTTCGGCGTCGCCTTCAGCGGGTTCGCGATATCCGGTAAGTCAGAGGTCAGAGGTCAGAGTGTACCCAAGTCGCGTAGTGAAGCCACTGCCACTGCCAGGGCGCGGGAGAGGGGTGGGACAAAATGCATGTTGTACTGATGTCTAAATTTACGTGCAATTTTAATAGCTACCTTTGATTATTTATCTGTGATTTATTTTAACACGCATATTTTATAACTACATCTTGTACATGTATGTTACGCTAAATCTGTTGATTCCATACAATAGTATCCAACTTTCACAATGCGTCAGTTTGAAATTCCCTCTGTTTTGAAGTTTGAATCATAAATTTCAACCATTATTCTAATTCGCCATTCCGCCTCTTTTATACCCATCTTGACGTGCGTTCGTGATCCCATCAACAAATCTATCCCGTGTTTTAACAACACATCCGCTATATTATACAGGTTCAGGGACAGATTTATCAACGCGACCACAAACGCACATGTTTGATATTGCATAAAATTTAGAATATTATCATCCTTAACTGTTTTCTACCCTTATGTACATAATTTATGACTTTCTCCCTCGCGAAATTTAAAAATGATTTATCATACATCCATTCCTACTTAAAAGGGCTAAACATTATTTGATTAAGTTTCGAACAACAACGTTTCATTCTTACTCTGTGTAATTGTGTTGCACAATTCAGATGGTATATATGTATGGTTCCTGTGTAGGTTTCAACGTGAACCACCTGGACATCGCCCCCAGATACGCCAGTATCCTGATGGGGATGTCCAACGGCATCGGCACCATCGCCGGTCTCATCTGCCCCATCGCGATAGACCACATCACCGAGCATCAGGTTGGTCGTTTCGGTTACCCTGTTCCTAAAACATAAACTCGATATTTTTTATTTGCAGAGAAAAAAGGATTGTGATTTTTAATCTCACCAATATAAGTTGTTGCTAAATACAACAGTTTTACTGAAAGTATACCTAAGTGGTTATCCCACTTAACCATGCTTTGTGTAGTTTATTACAAATGTTCTTCTTCTTGTTTAAACAACATTTGTTCAGTTAATTTTTACGAAATTTAAAAAATATTTACATCAAAGTTCCCTAAACCAAATTTTACATAATTTTTTATTGTAAAAACAATTTAGGTTTTTAGATTCCTAACCATGTAGGGTTGAAGCTGTGTGCCCCATGGTTTATTATAATGTTGTGTATAGAGAAACAAAGAGACGGAAAGTAGGCACAGGAGATACATTTTACATTGTTTAGTATTTTTCTCAACAAGATTCATTTGATTAACGTTATCAAAGATTTGTTGAAACCATCTCTCTACCCCCAACCATAGAGCTATCTCCCAACCCCCCAATGTTGTACAGCTGTGTTACCCACGCCTTGTTACCACCGCTGTGTTACCACCGTTTGCCTCTTGCAGACGCACGAAAGCTGGAAGCGGGTGTTCCTGCTGGCGGCCACGGTGCACTTCATCGGCGTCACCTTCTACGCGGTCTACGCCTCAGGGGAGCTACAACCCTGGGCGGAGGACGGCGCCGAGGAGATCAAGAAGCCCTGGGACCCCATGGAGGGGGCGAAGCCCCAGTGGGACCCCATGGAGAGCTCCATCACGAGCCCTCCGGCCAAGGTACACATATTGATTTAGCATTCGTCTCCTAGGTCTTGAAGTTATCCAGAAGACCATTGTAAACTGGTGAAGCATAAAACGAGTTTCTTATAAGGACAGAAATATGGGGTCCTTATATAAAATACTATAGCAAATTATAAAAATCAACCACTGTACTCAGATGACTTGGTGGCCAGATAGTAAACTAGGGTGTGAGAAGAGAGTTACCCCCACCACAAGCCTTCCTTTCTCATGCTATTGGGCAAAGTTATTTGACATTTTCTTTATTGCAAGATTTTACAACAGCTGATCGTTGAACACCATTTAATTTATGAAAGTTTGTTGTTGGCTGTGTCAGTAAACAGTGTTTTAACCGTGGAGGAGTTAACTTGGTTGTATCCCACTTGCGGTCAGTCCTATTTGCGGTCAAGGGCAAAATCGTCCAGTTTGCGGTCACCCCAAAAATGTCGTGGGCTAATCAAATTATATTTGTCCAATTTGCGGTCACATATTTGAACACCATATAGTGAGCCTCACAACAAGGGAGCCAGAGGGATGACGCATACAACAGGTATGTACACATGTAGGGGTAAGTGACTAGAAACCACGTCCCGCAGAACAAGCGGGCCAGGGGGATGGGGGGGATGACACATACAGCAGGTATGTACACCTGAATAGGGGTGGGTGACTCGACACCATGCCCCCCCCCCTTGTTTACTGGCAAAACAACCCCTTATGCAAAACCAGTTTTCCCCAAAACGTATCCAAGATTCCACTGTCATTCGACATTCTACCGTAGTTGTCAACAAGGTCAGAACACCTGCTTGTCGTGTGCACATTTAAAGACATAGTGGGTTAATATAAATTTATGTATATTTAATTTAGTGTTGTAATAAGTGTTACGATGGAATTTATTGAAACTGTTAAAGGGAAGCCTTGTTTACTTCATAATGCCATTTATAATATTATCAGACTTGATTTGTAAGTTGAGAAAAATCTGTCTGATAATATAAAAGTGGCTTTGTAGACATCTACGAACTTGAAGATATGAGTCTCAGAATTTATACAACATTTTGAATCCTTGCTGCTCTATATATATAACTAGACTTGATTTGTGATTATGGTAAAATCATTCTGTTATATATTTAGTGGCTAGGTATTCTAAGAACGGGAAGAAGAAGTAATTAACTATCTCTCAAGATGTGACCGCAAACTGGAAACCCTTCCACCTCCAGAACCTTGATCATCCCTTATAAAATTGCACTTGACCGCAAATAGGACCGACCGCAAGTAGGAGGACACCTCCCCTCAACTCTTTGTTTATTTTCTGGCCATGAAGTCTCCGTCCAGTATTATAGCTGCCTGTCTTTATCTTTTCCCGCGAACAGGAGAGTTTACAGTTGGGCGCTTGACTTACAGAGGTGTTAACCGAGACCAGCCAATAGTAGACGCCGAACGAGTAGATTGGCAAACTTCACCCCAGCTGTTACTAGGTGGATTCAAGTAGGTGTGCTATTCAGAAGGACGAATTTGAGCATGTTCTGCGCAGCCTCCAGGTGACGTCCCGGTGTTTATTTGAACAGCTGGTTTACAGTGACAGCTGATGTTACTCTCGGCTACAGCCTATCCAAAAACCCAAATCGGGATCGGAACGTCTACCCTCCCTCTATCCACAACACCGCGGCCGCGACTAAACTTGCAGAGTTTCGCTCCCACTGCCACAACTCCAAATTACGCTGATTTAATTGTAAAACCCCTTATATATTCCTGGACTGCATGAAACATGCTTAATAACGATATCAGTTTTATATTCCAAATACCAAAACTGCTTATTTTAAGTGATGGTAAACTATTACCATGTTTTACTTGGGTATTGTAAAAAACGGGCCTCTGTGGCACTTTTTATTTTTGTAAACGGGACATTTTTAGATTAGCCAGTTGAAACATAAATGTCTATTTTACATTTTTTGTTTCTAGGTTTTTTTTGTCGGAGTTTCGGTTTGGCCAGCACAAGGAAACTTTTAGGTAAATTTCAATGTTGGCGCGTCAAGACCAAACGCAGGAAGGTTGTGACAGACAGCAGCAAAATCCAAAGCTTTTTTCCTAGAGGAAATTCGCTAGCAATGTACATAAATACAAAATATATGACGTCCCTCTTAACGATAACGGTGTGGTGGGGATGTAGGGAGGGTAGACGTTCTGATCCCGACCTGATTTTTTGGATAGGCTATAGCCGCCGCTGAAATTTCCACAGGAATCGCTACGCGCTCAACAGTGCATCCGAAATATGTCTATGGTGGGGGAAAATGGAGGGGGTCTTTCCTCCCCTAGTCTTGTGACGTCATGTCTTACCAGCTGACGACTCTTTAACACGGGAATTACAAATTTAAAAGATAGTACCATAGTACTGTACAATTATTAATAAATAAATGCATAATTCAATGTTCCAGCGCAGTAAATACTGATGAGAATGCCTAAATTTTCTCTAACTTTGGTTTCTTTACTAGTCCAATAAACCAATGGAAACAAAACTAAAAAATGAAGCTCAACTACACCGTTTCTAAGCTTAAGGAATTAAGATGTATATAAATACTATTATTATTACTCTACAATTAAAAATTCGAGTGTGTGGAATTACTATTTCAAATTTCAACTGGCGAATATTGCAAAACATTTATCATATGTCACACTGTACTTTTTTCTTATTTCCCGTTGACTCTTTAGGAGCGGCCATAGGCCCAGGGCTAACATTAGGCTAATTTGGTCTCAAAGAATTCTTCCAAACTATAACCAAAACTGAAACTTCTTACTCTTCACATTATATTAATTAGTGTTTGTTAGTTATTATGACTTTAAACATACTTATTAACTAACTATTCTTACATTTCGTTAACAGTAAAATGTAAACGGTTTACTTTAACTTGATTGTTAACAATAGGAATATTTATGTATTTCGTGAGGAAAACTGAAAGACTAGCGACTAGCGGCGCATTCTAGATTCTATGGACAGAAGTTTGGACAATGACGTCATTCACCACCCCCACCACAGAAATATTTCGGATGCATAGTTGAACGCGTAGCGATTCCTAAATTTCCACTGGCGGCTCGTGCCTGTCCACCAACTCAGTTCGGGTACGAAACTTCTACCCTCCCTCCATCCCCACCACAACGTTGGAGAGTGACGTCATACAAGTTGAGGCTGTCTAGTCCAATAATCTCAGGCTCAGGCATAAACGAAGCGTACACAAATGATCACTTAAACATCTGTTTGTCTTGTCATTATCTGTTGTCTAACCCCAACATAACCTATGAAACAGGTATATTTTAATTAATCGTGCTCTAAAATATCTATATTCCCTGTCGTCTTACGCTCAATTATGTGCGTTGTAGTTGTTCATAATACGGTCTTGTTTTTCCCAAGTTTGTTTGCATTCTGTTGGTCAATTTTATTAAAAATGTTAAGTGTAATTTGTATAGGTTGGCCTACCCTAGTTTTGTCAAAATATGAACTATAACTTATTTACTAATATAGTTGACAATCTGTCACCCTAAGATCAGAATCTTAGAATGTAAGTCAAGCTTTTAAAGTTATAACTTACTTATTTAACTCAATTTACATGTCAATAATATGAACTCATTTCTTTCATGAAACTCTCCTAAATACAAGAAACTGTCGGCCTAACATGGTTTTTTGTGTAGGAAAAGTCTTACTAACCTATAGATTTAATTAATCACAGTAATTTAACTAATGAAACTTTGAATATGAATCCATTTTAAATTTGTTGATCGATATTGGACCAGTATATTTATTACTGGTGGCGGTATATCATTAAACCCATAGCGGATAGACTTTCATAAGCGGAAAAACTGATCGATGATCAGGTGATCAGTGATCACAACACAACAGACGAACAGACTCAAAATGTATGACGTCACTCTCTAACGTTAACGTTGTGGTGGGGATAAAGGGAGAGGAGAAGTTCCATACCCGAACTGAGTTGGTGGACAGGCACGAGCCGCCAGTGAAATTTCCCATTGTTGCAAACTCGTTCCTAAAAAAGCGCGTCACCGAAGTATTCTGACTACCCCATGTCCCCCACTCCTTCACATAGGATAGTCAGAACGCGCTTTCGCCTCCAAATGACGTCACGCTACGATGCGCAAAAGCACACCTTATTTAAATCCACCTAGAGCTGGTCAGCATAACACTCGACTGTTATTTTTCTATGGTAAATTTACGACAGTGACAGTGTGGAGCCTTATTATTGGCTTGAGCCCAACTTTCATCTTTCCTGCTCCCGATAGTATGTTCCGTTATAAGGCCAAAACTTTCGAACTGAAATTTGGCATAAATTTAGCAAATAACTACATATAGGCCTTTTCACATTCAAAAATTCCTCATTGCCTCTGCCCTAGTGTCTTCAAACTGTGGTTCTTATGGATATTTGTTTGTTTATTGATTATCATGGTAACAGTATGTATAGTTTCGTACACGTTTGGGTTTATCCCATACTTATTTTAATTAATGTGAAATTAAGTGAACGTTAACCCAATTTGTTCCCCAGATGCCGTCTACGAATCCGTTTGCGCAGCCCGAGTCAACGAACCCCTTCCGCCAACCCACCCTCAACTACGGGTCTATGGACCAGGCGCAGTTCGGGTACACGAACCACATCATGACGGAGACTGTACAGCCGGAGAGCCGAGACTCGTACATGCACGACCCCCAGGCCTACTAGACACCCTCACTAGACACCCCCCTAGACAACCCCACTAGACACCCCCACTAGACACCCCCACGGACACAGAGGGAGGAGAGGTTCCCGGCCAGCGGGGCAGTACTACTGTCTCCTGCCTCTGTGCCAGCCTTCTCGGTCGGGCACCTGTAAGCTCTGGCGTAAGAGATTTTCAGAAACTATAGTACGTTAGCAAAAAGCACTGGTGTTTCCCATCTTACGAGTTTTAACTTTTTCCTTATTTTTTGCTTTAACACCAGTAGAATCATGTAAAGAACTAATAATAATTTGTAGAGAAAAGTTATCCAAACCCCTCAAATTGTGTGGCCAACTCGTGGATCGAACCCATGACCTTAAATACAAGGTTTTTGAGAAGCTCTACAGGTTAAATGCACGATGAAATTGGGGATATTCATCAAAAAATATAAAGCTCTATAATTACATTGGTAAAGTTTAATAAGTTTTAATGATTATTTGTGGTTTGTTTTATCAACCCACAACAAAATCGTTATTTTCCAGTTCCTTGAGAGTGTGTTTTTATAATTCTTTACGTCAGTTTAATCGAAAACTGAAAAAATTTGGATATAATTGAATGACATGTTATGTCTTAAGTCAAACTACATCGTTCCCAACATTGGGTTCCGCGTTATGCAGTAGGAACATAACATTTTTCAGAAAATATTTGCTGGTTTTTAACTCATAGTAACAGTATTTTCTTCTTGTATTATGAGGGTTTTTTATTAATCCAAGTTCCGCTTACAGTTGCTTGACTGAGCAGACGTTTGCAGTTTTGTTAGATTCGTTAATTAGTGTCTTATATCATTTAGAACGGATAGCGGATAAATTAATTAAACAGAAAGAGTGAAATGTTGTATTTTTTTCAAAGCTGACAAGTATCAATCGCCGATGTCATTGGTGTTAGATGTTTCCAATTAATGTACAATCGTCAAGGTAGGGGTTACCATGTGTAATTAATAATTGGAAAAGTAATTTTAATTTTATAACATTATTGTTTATGTAATTCTGGAATTGATTGTCAAAACCATAGATTTTAAATCGAAGTTGTATTTTAAATATATCATCTAGCGTTCTTTACACACTATTGAATAAATTATATTGTGTAGAATTTGAATTATTTTCATGAACATCTTGTTGAGTTGTTAACATGTAATTTATAACGTATTTAAACTGTGCATTGTTGCAAACTAAATTTATATTAATATGAAATCTTTAGTATAATTATAAACATACAATTATTCATGAATAAAACATAAAATATACAGAAATTAATTTGTTTACAACATTGTTGTGTCAAATTTTGAATGTTTTTTTTACAAAAAGTGTAATTAATTCTGTTATCAAACTTAAAATGAGTGTAGAAAGTTAATAGCTAAGTAGATCCTTAAAATTTGTCATACTACATTTAAGTTCGTAATACATTTTCACTTATTAAGTTATACTCTTAACTATTGTCTGATACGATACTCCTAAAGACTGGGTTGGGACGTGAATGTTAATTGCTTTCGTAATGTATGTAATCCAGATTAGCGTGAACCCGTTGAAGACCTAACGTAGGTGCGTTGAGTATAAACTGTTTTGAGAAAATATTTTTGTAAATTACGTTCAGCCAGTAGAATTAGTGGTACCCCGTAAGCTTCAGTTGTAAAGATATTTACGAGCTGTAAATTTGCTGAAATGTGAGTGTGCATTCTTCTAAGAAATATTTACATAAAATGCTATGGAAAGTGAACTTCATTTTTATTTTGTTTTATCCAGCCTGCTTTATTCAATATGTTTCATTAAGCATGAACATTTCTCAGTTGAGGAATGTATTCTTTACGCTTCGTTTTATACAGTTACCATGACTTACTTAGACTTTATTTTTAAATATGTTTAAATTTAGAAGTATTCTAGAGAGATTTAATCTTTGTGCGAGTTGAGGGGAAAGAACCAAATGTATTCATTGGCAGCACTTTGTGGTTAGGAGGGGGCAGCTGACATCATTGTTGCCAACCACACCTCCCACTCCCAACCAACACTTCCCCTAACCCCGCACATGGTTAACATACCCCTAGTACAGCTCAAGTGCTCAACTATTCACTGACACATACCAGGGTAATCGTCAACACTGATCTACATTCCTTTTAAGCTCAACCTTTCACACACATTTTTCCGATTACTCTTAAACCCACAGGTTTAAACTTAACTTTGGAAAACATGTTTAAATATTGAAGGAGGACGCACATTCATCTCATAGCTTCATTTTCAAAGTCCACAATTTCGTGGACTCAGATGTTCGCCTCAGAGTTCAGAATTAAGAATCTTGTAAATGCCTTTCTGTGTGTTGATATAAATGTAAATTCGCCAGTGTTACCGGCACACATGAGACAATATAGTGAAATGTACAGGGGTTCCACCACGCCTAATTGATAGAGTAGTCCCGCCTCAGTAAACGTGTTCATCTTATGACTCAAGTGACTAGCTCTAATTTCAACACGTTTCCTTAATTTCAGTATACTAAACTGCAACAAAATGGACACACCGTTCCCCCAGTTTGTTTTTACACTGATTTTGAAAAAAAGTTGAAAAACTTTAGTAATTTTTAATTATTTACTATGATTACGTGAAGTTTGGTTGTTTTGCCTAACAATCACGTCTAACATGAAGCTCTCCTCAGAACTTTTATGAGTTAACATCAACTATATTTAGCCTAATATCAACCACAATCCACTGAATGGAAATACACAATCTGCGATACTCAAAAATTAAACAAACTTACTCCAAACCTGATTTTAATCTGCCTAACCTAAAACTAATCTCAATTAGGCACACTAAACTTAACTTGAATTTAGCCTCTCAACTAGACTATCTTAATTTAGTCTAGCTAACAATCGAGCTGTTTAACAAAACAATCCTTAAATCAATCCTAACTGGTTATGATTAAGCCTAACCTAAAACCAGAGGTTAAGTTCCTAAATTTGTCGTTATAACAGAATACATACAAGTTATTTACAAATACATATTTAACATGTTAGTTCGATGTCACGTTGCGTAGGTATTCCCCCACCAGCTAGCACTGATGTCTACGATGAACAGTTTATTAATTAGGGCAAAGTAGAGTAACAGAATTAATGTTGTATTTTCATGTAACATTTTCTGCTTTTGATTGCATCAATTGACAATAAATAATAGGTTACGTTGTAAGGACAATAATTTACTCATTTGTATTGTTGACTGAGGTATATAAATCATTGTTTATATACGAAACATTCAGAGGAAGATTTTCTGGTTCTCAATAATACGCATTTTACTTAAGTAATATGTGGAATTGTGACTTTATGGGTTGTTTGCCTTTAATTACAATTAATGGAAAAGTAATTGCCAAAACTATCTATATTTTATTGTAAATTAATTGTTACACAAACTTTTAGTAATATTACAACTCATATTGTTTTAGTTAAGTAAGTGAAAAAGGTTTGAATAATGTTACCGTTTGTTGTCTTCTCCGTTTCTTTTAATAGTCTTTGTTGATAACTTTTTTTTTTATAATAACCTCATATTGGTTACAACACGTTTGTTGTTTTGTACAAGTTTATTTACTAAGGCATATGTAAATTTAACTTTAAATATTATTGTTTTGTTATAAATATAATTATTGTTTGTAATTTCTAGTCTAGACGGGCAATGTTTGTATATACATGTGAGAGAGCTTGATTCGTTTGTAATTCAACGCTTGCAATTGCAAAAGGCAACACTTAATGTAGCAGGATTTTTTATTTTATTTTGTTGTAATACAGAATATTATTTTATCGTCCGGGTTTCTTTACGAATTATAATTTGTATTATTTATGTATCAGGACATAGAATTCAAATGCCTTCGAGAAATAAAAGTATTGAAACCTTCATTAATGTCTACTTTCGTGACGAAAACTATCCGCAATATTAACAATATATATATATATCTCTTCATTACTATTAAGTTGTTGCTTCTGCAGCGCGAGCGTTGAGTCACTGTTTGGTCAGATATTTTTAATAACGCGAAGTAAGCGACTAAAAAGGCTGTGTTGACAATAATTAGTGATAAGGCAAACTAAGTATAAGCGTAGCATTAACAGTAGGTTTTAGGACATACACAATACAATGTGCTTTTAACCTTACCCGTGGCAAGTTGAACCTTTCTTACGGTCATGTTAAATTGAAAACCGAGCTTTACTTTAAACAATTTGAAACTTTCGTTCCCATCCAGCCAAGTAGCTCAACAACGCAAATATAAAAATGGCAATCATCGGGAATTTTTAAGATTCGACCTTGTTTAGTGTAAAACGCAAAATTTACAAAACAGCACTTTTTAAGTATTATTTCTCTGCATGTTAATTATACAATTTAGTTAAAAGCACTGCCTCCCACGCATGTCAGTTTGCACTATTATAAACATCCTCTGCACACCCTCTTAGATATAAGCACTTCACTTGCACGTAGACTAGCACTTGATGTATACACACCGTGTGGTTAAGCCACATGACACTTTCTATGTTTAGATTTGGATGATAAGATGTGAACCGAATTCTATGATTACACTAAAACATGGTCAACATATACAAGGGGACGCTCTCTCAACCAACCTAACCGGCCTTGCTATAAGTTGTATTGCAACTAATTTCCCTCTTTACAAAAATCAGTTAACATATGCGTTTAAACTTAAATCATTGTATGTATTTTATTTTTGTACACATTTATTAAATCCAATACCAAAATTAGTTTTATTGACAGGTCAGATAGTTATTCACAGTAAGTAAAAGCTTTTCATGTGTTACAGTTTGCTTGTGTTATCTTATTGTTTTCATTTGTTTAATATTACGGTAAACAGTTATACTAATGGGTGGTGAATAGATGTACTATTTAATTTAATTTTTTTAACAAATTTATATTACTGTGGTTTTGTTTCCCTTACTTATTACAAAATTATAGGGAAAAAACCGTTTGATATTAATACTCCGATGGTAACATCCAATTTGGTTGTGTTATTATTTACTTTGTTAAATGCAAAATTATTAAAGATCTTGGGTTTTCATTTACTTTTACGAACTTTTCTTTATTTGACCCGGATGCGTGGAGGTCGGTTAAGAAAGCGTCTATAAAAGTTTTTTTCGAGTGCCAACGAAATTCAGAAAAAAGTTGCAATCATCATTATAGCCCTCTAAACCAATTAATGATTGCCCTCTAAATAACTAACTTGGAATACTCATTAATTGTAAGACTAAATTGCTTACATATACCGTCAAACAGCTCAAAATGTTTTAATCCTGTTCCGGACATGTTTCGGCGTTAATACGCCATCTTCAGCTGCTCATTTATAATGAATTGTCTTTTGTGTTCGGTATTAACGCCGAAACATGTGCTGAGCAGGATTAACACATTTTGAGCTGTTTGATGTTATACGTAAGTAATTTAGTCTTATAATTATTCGTACAGCTCAGGGGCTAAAACCATGGATACAAATTATACTCATTAACTTTAAAATATGTATGGGTATGGAATATATTTTAACCAAACCATTTGTATAGATAAATTAATATACTGTAGAAAAGAAATAATTGATTTTCCAAAATAACATAACACTAGCTTACGATAAAACTAAACTAAATAATATGAAGTACAGAAACTGTACTAGCAAATAAATACAGTAAACACAGGTGATTTCAAATGTCGGATGAAAGTTCACCCCTTTTTATTTTCAGCAATGTCTTTAAGAGTGTGAAGACTTTATATTTATGACCACGTAATTTAATTACCTACAAATGGATCCAAATTCTCAAACTACTTCACCCAGAAAAGAACGCGAACTTGAGTAAATATAAAACTCCTAATGAAGAGTATGAGCGGTGTAATGAATTTTATTGTTGGTTTAAATTACATTCTGGACAGTAAAAAACGCACTCACTAGCTAATTGTTGCACCAATTGCATTCTTACAGGCACAGTGTTGCATGTCAACAGCACAGAACTGCACAAGTTACTGATTCTACTTTTTCCGCTTTTAAACTCGTTTTAGCACAATAATCACGTGCAAAAAAATAAATTTATATTTCCAGTAAAAACTAGAGGCATTTAAGTTTCATTATAACAGATTATTTTTCTCCCCATCATTTTGAAGACGGAGAAAATATCGCAGGGTAAATATCGCACGAAAACAACCTTTTTTTATGGACAATGTTTCTAAGCTATCTAAAACACGAGGCCTGTATAAGGTTCAACTTATGATTATATTTTTACATAAAATATTCGGGTAAAAGTATACAAAATGAATTTTTACGATTGCTTATTTTTAAGAAAAGGAAGAAGTAGTACCTTAAATATGTATATCTAGAGATGTAATGCAATACGTGATGACAATAATGTAAAACCGAGTTGCAAAGGACAATACGTTTTCGAAATATTTTTGAGGGATCAATTTTCAATATTTGAAGGTATATAACGATTAAAGATAATCAATTCGGCACTGGTTGCTCCGCACTCTTTATATGAAAGAAAGTCAGAATTTTTGCACTTGTTAAATTGATTCACAGCTGCAGCTATAACTTTGTACGTCGGACGTTATATAGAAACAACTCACTGTTGTCTAGGCTTAAGATATGTTGTACCATAGTAATAGCATTTATTAACATTGTAAATATTACTTATAAAACCATATTACTCGTATTTTGATTCATCATATTAGACACAATCTTTATGTAAGTGTACGAGTGAGAAATCAGAGTAAAAATGAACACAGGTCGAATGAATGAGAGCGAGAACCCTAAAGTTCCCTTCGATGTGTATGTATTCCAACATACCACAAAACTTGTAAAAGACTACATAGTCTAGCGTTATCGAATTATTTCAAGCGCTTCTCTTAGGTCGTGCAAGTCAGTGTAAACTGTAGATAACTCAAATATCAAATATGTTGTACATATATTTTGCAACTGGAGAAATCAATGTCGATAGGTAGCTTTCTCCGATTTTGTAAATACTTAGATTTAAATTTACGAAAAGGATCTTCAGCCTTTTAAATGGTGATTTATTGATTCATTCGATTGTGTACATTCGTTGTAAATGTTAGATTAGAAAATAAATTTATTCCCGCCCTCTTATCAATTAAACTTAGTGGAGTTAGTGAATGTTCAATGTCCCGATTATCGTTTAAAATGTTTATTTACTATATAAGTAATTAGCAGTAAGTTTATTTTTTAAGGAGGCACAAAACAAGCGGTGGTTTATGGGCTAATGGCGTAGCATGTTTCACTAAGTTCCTCCGGATATCACTTTATGAACTTTAAAACCGACTGTTTGATTGCATGTTATATGCATTAGCTAACTGATGTTATTAAGTGTCATAATGTTTTATTTTGTTACGTTGGAATCCATGGCCCGAACCCCAGCAAACATAAACTTCGTGCGATCTGTCACTCTTCCCATGTTTATCGTTCATCGGTTGATAATAATTTTTTTCCCTTTCTTCGTAAAAACCAGCAAATACTGTAAATACTGTATATATTAGACGATGTGCTGCGATGTCTTTGTAAGTAAGTGTTTTTGTTTCTCATAGTTTATCGGACGTTGTTCACCTCGTGGGGATGTGTTTTTCACGGTAACAGTTTTTCTCGATTCTGAATTCTGATTCGTCGTCCGTCAGCAATAATGAGAGTGGTGATCCCGTCGGTTTATAAGTGTTGTTACTCGAACCCTCTAGCCGCGGACGTTGCAGGTCTCATTATTTCTCTGTCATGTCGTGTGTTATTTTTCTTGCCGTAACTCTGATGTTGTACTGTATCATAATTCACATCTGTTCAAATAACATCTCTGTAATAGGGAAATATTTAAAACTGTACTTCAAATTAAATTTGTCGCTTTCCGACTAAGAAACTGGATTAAAAATAACTGTATAAGAATTTTGGTAGTGCTCGAAACATATTTCGATCTTTAACTATCAATTAAACAGCAGCAGTAATCACAAAAAGAATAATTATATTTACGAGTAAACGTGGTTCCAATAGAGCCTTCACAGTTTATACCCAAATTTATGGATTGGTTTTAAATTCTCAAACGTTCATCATTGTAAACATTTAAAAATCATTTTGTGTTTTACGATATGTAGAGGACCTTTTACAATGTACAACTATTACTAAAAAAAATAAATTTATATTTAACTAATTAACTTGGATTATGAACTATAAATGTATATCACAATCACTCATTTCTTCCCCTGATGTTCATATTTGTAATATTAACGATCTTAACTTACACTGAATAATGTTTTCTACTATCACATTCAATACATTTACATTACGTGGTTTCTGTTACCATCGGAATGAACCAAGGGTTCGCAGATTATGGAAAAAATATGTATGAAAAACAGCAATACTGTTGGCTCGTCGTGCAGTCTCTCGGAGGGGCCGATGACCCCCTGACCACCCAGATGATGATAGCTTGTCTTACGGCCTATCGGAGGGGCTGAAGACATCCTAGCAACCCTGATGATGATAGCTCGTGCGGCCTCTTGGAGGGGACGACGACCCTCTAACCACCCCGATGACGCTGGCTCGTCGTGCGGTATTTCGGAGGGGCGGAATACATCCTAACCACCTTGATGTTGATAGCTCGTCGTGCGGTCTTTCGGAGGGGCTGGATACATCCTAACCACCCTGATAATAGCTCGTGCTGCATATCGGAGGGGACGACGACCCTCTAACCACTCTGATGACGTTGGCTCGTCGTGCGGTCTTTCGGAGGGGCTGGATACATCCTAACCACCCTGATAATAGCTCGTGCGGCATATCGGAGGGGACGACGACCCTCTAACCACTCTGATGACGTTGGCTCGTCGTGCGGTCTTTCGGAGGGGCTGGATACATCCTAACCACCCTGATAATAGCTCGTGCGGCATATCGGAGGGGACGACGACCCTCTAACCACTCTGATGACGTTGGCTCGTCGTGCGGTCTTTCGGCTCTTGGAGTGCCGCCTATCCTCTCTGATGATGACTATAAACCGCTTAATTGTGGTATCGACTCGGTAATGCCCAGAAACTCGTGTATATTTAACGAGGTGATAAATCTATTATTATTTGTTATTAGGTATCTACTAGGTTCCAAATAAAACCGACAACTCTTGTTCTATAATCCGCGTCGTTACTTTGTGCACTTATCTTACATTTTACTACTCTATGGAGGCCAAGTCAATTGCCGCTACCTGCGGCGCCCGCCCCTCCCCCCAGCCTATGTCATATCCTAGTGCAGGCAATATGGTGCGACACCGCCACTATTACAGTTATGTGTTCCTCTGTACATAATAGCCTATGACATGTTTAGTAAATGTTGAACACTAAAATGTGCTTATTTATCTACCTTGTCCAATCCTTTGTTTTTTCCATCTTTTGTGTATTAGAAAGATTTAAAATATGATTCTGGAAAGAGGCTATAGTAATGTAATAATTATAGTTTTTAGAAATGGACAACTTAATATACTCATATGATCTAAGAGGTGTTTACCTGCAAGGTGTGCTGCAACGAGGTTATTTTTATTTTGTGAATAAATTAATAGAATATTTTAACGTTAAGATAGATAGATAACAGTCCAACCGTGGTCTTATCACTATTTAACACCGACCTTACGTTATAAAGTATCATTAATTATTGACCAATGACAAATGGCACATAAGACCAGTCGAAACTTTTCAAAATTTTTAGATTGTTCTCATGATCTTTTGGCAAACCTCAGATTCCTGTTAGGTAGTGTGGTTGATAGAGTGCTGCCTCGGAATCCAAGGTTCACTAGACCGATCCTGACAACTAATCTGAAAATTTTGTTAAGATTAGATGCTAGATCCAGATCATTTTGACAATATAATGACGCTTTCAATGAACAAGTCAACCTTGTGTGTAACAAGACCAGGGTTTGTTTGGACCGTTCTCTATCAAAAGTAACGAAATGCTAACAGGAACAATAATTTTGACAATAGTTCAACCTCGATTCATTTTACTCTATAGCTTATTATCACGAAAGGAAGTGAGTACTTTTGCACGAACTGTCGCCATAGGCTTGTTCATGGGATTACTGCCGTTATGGGGCCTCACTGCCTTCAGGTCGTCGCACAGGCCTGTTGGCTCAAGGAGATGGGCAGCTCATGTTTAAAACCGATAATAGTATAAACAGTTCCGTCTAAATAAAGTAACATTGCATAATTGTTGCAACGAGATTTTGTTAATCTTTACAACAAGAAATGGCAAAATATAAACTATGTTACAAGATTAAGATAATAGACTAAGACTGATAAATAAAATGGTAATTTGATAAGAATTATTAACGTTAATCTGCTGTTAAATGGAATAAATAATTACATGGAAAGACATTTATTGACTAAGAACATGGCAAGTCTCTAGACAATTTTATAAAACCTTAAAATAATAAATAAAACATATTTACAAACTTGCAGTAGGACTAACTTAAAACTAACATTTAATTATAATTTCTTACCTTATCACTATACAAAAGAATGTTAATTTCTTTGTATATTATTAAAACAAGTTCATAACTAACAATAATTTTGAACTTAGCTCTTAGTCGATTCTACTATTACTAATGTCACTAACAATATTTTACACTGTAGTAAGTAGTTTACTATAAAATTACCTTAAAAAATGAGTCTTTGTCATGGATTAGAATTATGAGTATTCCAATGAGCAATGTTACAATCAATACACTGATCTTTGGATTGGCACCAGTTATTTTGCAGAAAAAACTAGATACATAAGGAACAGAGCTTAATGTTTTTCCACTCTGTGTTATTTCTTAAGCATTTAGTATGTCAACTGTCTTGTTTCACTTGACAACAAAATCATCAAAATGTCGAATACAGTAAACATCCGAACGTAACATTACACAGTTGTCAGTTCTGTTTTGAGTTGTCATTCACACAATATAAATCACAGTGGTCTAACGCTTCCTTGGCTACGCCCTCCTGGGAGACTGTCGTTGTCGCCGGTTCGACGTCCTCTGCTTCGCCCTGCCTGGGAGACCCTGGGCGTAGGGCGGGCTGGCATTGGTTGACAGGTAGAATATGCCCCGGGCCCTGCAACAGGTAATCGGGTCAAAGATACTTCTAGTAGACACATCTATCCATCACTATAGCAGATAGGTCCGTAGCATTGCACATGTCTACTTATAAAATCAATGGAAGAATGTTATAACCATTAAAGATAATTAGTTATATAATTTTCAGGGTTTTAGGTCGTAGATGGATAAATGGTTTAGAGAAATGCAAAACCAAACTTACGGTTTTAATGGTCCCTACTAAAATTAAATACAATCTTGGTCATTGATTGGTCTCTACAAATTGTTCTTAGGCTTATATTTTAAAAGCTTATAGATTAGTAGGCCTACAGCCTTAGAGTCATAAAGGTGCATTATTACAAGTGCTGGCCTATGTTTAATATTTCAGCAAGTAGTATTGGACTAATATACAAAATAGGACCATGTAATATATCTTATTTTTCAGTGATTAAATCCATTAAAATATTAAAGGGGTAGGGGAAACAAAAACTTACTTAATAAGTAATTTATAATAGCCCCGTTAAAAAAGGCGTTAAAGGTGTGTTAGGGGCCTATATTAGAGGGAGGAGTCATAACAGTGTCTTTATTCTGCACTTAATTAAGATATGGACCCTAATACAAATGATAGTCGTCTGTAAGTGTTGCATGTGTGGAACGCTTGCGACTGTTATTGGTCCTGGTGGATACTGCCGCCCTACAGAAATATTTTTACAGTACCGTCATTTCCATCTTAAATCGATTTAATAACTTAATAAACCCCAAAATTTTAAAGGATTTATTCATTGCTGTGATTTTGGTTGAACTGTTGGGAGTTGTAGAATGGTAAGTTAAAACCACATAGGTTTCGTAGTATATCAAAGAAAGAATCTCATACGTTTTCTGTACGTCAATTTAGTTTAGAAGATATTTAACAGGCTTCTGTGTATGCTCACCACAATCTATGCCTATAAAAGGCAAAGCCCTCACTCACTCACTCACTCACTCACTCACTAACTCACTCACTCACTCACTCACTCACTCACTCACTCACTCACTCACTCACTCACTCACTCACTCACTCACTCACTCACTCACTCACTCATCACGAATTCTCCTACTTTCCATTTACCTAAAGAATTTAAATTTTTACACTGATTCTTTAGGCATAAAATAAGAAAACTAAATGGTTTTCATACTGATCTGACTTTAGGGCCCCCGCCCTAGACCGCCAGAGACCCCTAAAAGCTCCCATATATACATTCCTTATGGACATTCAATTTGTTTGAACTGATGAAAATATAAACAGCTGAACTTGATTCGTAGTAGTTCCACGGGCTAACCACAGAATGCAGCACACACAACTGTCATAGTTTTTATAAATTATTTTCGGGACGAAGCTTGCGGGCAATTTTATTTTATAATCTATTCTGGGTTACGAATTAGAATAATGATTCGAATATTTATTTTATAAAACTATTACGTTTTTTATTTGTTGATTAAAATATAACAAAATAGGTTACTTATATAGAGTAAAACACTTTATATACGATTATACAGTAACTCTACAAAAAAGTACTCAGAAAAATTTAAAACTATCTGATCACCGAAATTGAAACCACTCCAACAAACCATCCGTTGTGTCACCATACATTCCAAGAACTTACAAAGCCCGATCACTATTTTCCTAACATCCCCTAATGTCGAGACTCACTTGGGGTTGGCGTGCTCGCCCATGAGGACCCAGTCCTGCACCGGGGGGCTGCACAGGCCCAGGTTGTAGAGGAAGCGATTGGAGCAAGGCACCGCCCAGAACCCGGCCTCCGAGTTGATGGACTCTATGAAGTAAGGGGTGACTTTGGTGTGGTCGCAAGACAGCGTCCCTGCAGCAGAGGTGCGAGGTCAAACGATGCATCACTTCAAAAAAACGTATATTTAAAAATGCCTCACTTTGACAAAACGTATGTCAATTAATGCTTCACTTTGAAAAAACTTCTGTCAAACAATGCATCACTTCAACGAAACGTATGTCAAACAGTTCATCACTTCGACAAAGAGTATGTTAAACAATGCATCACTTCAACACAACGTTCGTGTAATATGACTGAAAGGTTAAGCTTAAGATGTTCGAGATTACCTGCTACTCATTGACAAAGGTTTTTTTTCAGGCAAGGTTGTTTTCAAGTGAGCAATTGGAAGTCTTGTGTTCTTTCTTTATTATGGAATCCTTATAACATATTATTGTTAGCTATGCATGATCAAAAAGTCCATACAATGGTTGGTGCCTTTTAATAGTAAGGACTCGGATTTCGTATCTCTCTGTACTCATATATAGGATCACATAGTCCCATAACGCAACCATAACAAATAAATTTTGAATAAATTTTGAAATTATATCATAAACGATTTATTGTAAGTTTATGGATATTGTAAGACTGTATAAGACGATTTAAAAATATCAATTCCTTGACTATAGACACGATGATTTTTTTTATATGGAAGAGAATTCAAAGGCACATGTAATCAGGTTTTAAACCTTGCGACTCATCCTTTTCGAAGTACCTGCTTACTACTACTATAGACACAGACATAGACATAAACATTCTTTATTCTGAATAAATACATTCAGATGTACATCTCAGTTGCCATTACAACAAAACTTAAAATAAACAACTACGGTACTTGGTACCAGATACCAGATAACTCTGAGACACTTGGTCCACTATACTCAGGATTACAAAGTAATCGGTATAAACTAAATGTCCCACTATCGTTTCAGTGATTGTATCCAAGAAGTCATGCATTGCCCATCTCTACTCACGTATTATGCTGTTGCTGAAACACCCGGGCTGACTGGTGCCTCCGTTGACGTAGAAGTCAGCGTGCCCGTTGGGCCCCCACTGCCCCAGGATCCCGGCCCCCGTGTGGATCACGTCCACGAAGTGAGCGTCACTCGGGTCCAGGTCCTTGGACCGGTTGTTCCCCATGTAGAAGATTATCGTGGGGTCCAGACCTGCAGCAGCCGTCGAGTTGGTGATCAGAGTAAAGATTATTTTTCCACTAGAGTTAGGTAAGGACTAGAGTTTTATGTTGGTGTCATAATAGTAGAGGTACATTAAAACAAATTATATTATACATAAATATCGGAAGCCTTCTTATACTAAGCAAACTTGATATACTGACACTGTCTCATGTTCGAACCATTCTGTACTAATAAATGCATCTATTTCTCGTAAAATGTTACGGCATAAACGCTGAAGTTATTTTGTAAACTAGGGTTTATGATGAGAATGTGCGAACTGAAAATTTATTAATGTATTTTATAATATATATTAAATATTTAATTATAATGTAAACAAAAATAATTTTGTTGGTTAATGGTGGTTGTTGTGCCATTATAAAGCTCCTTAAACTCTACCTACCTTCCTTTCGAGAAATAAGTGTCATGGAAGATCAAAACAATTAGTCATCTAAATTTTATTGGATTAATACGTAATTTGGAATATTTTTAAATAAATTAAAATGAGTTGTTAATTAAGATCTTCTAATTTTTAATCCTATACAATTTTTACGAAAACTACTACAATTTATATTTTTGGATTGAATAATTTATAAAAACCACTAGGTATCAAACCACAATATAAGTTTTACTACGAAATGGCTTTTTATTAAAATGCATTCAACTAGTCAACAGAAAAAAATAGAAACTCGCACAAAATAATATTAACACGTCACTTCGGAACACAATTATTATAACATTAGGTACACATATTATATAAACTCCCACTATCAGCAATTATTGTTTGAGAGGCACGAATCCATTAATATGACATTAATTAAAAACATTGTACTGGACAGAATGAGAGCACCTCCCGACCACGCCGCCAGCGCCGGGTGGTAGTGTGGGGTGAGAATCGCAGAGCTGAGTGTGGGATGCGCTGCTCTTGCAGGTGATGCTGCGAGACCCCTTGAATCACCTCAGCAGCGACGTGAATGTATCGCCGCGCCAGAGACGGAATATTGAAACGCTCTCCTCCAGTTTTACCTTGATTTGGTCGTCTCAGTTTCTGATACTCTTTATACATTTTCTACATCCCTTTCATTGTTCACAAGTATGATTTTAAGTATACGCTTTGTTTATTATTTGTGTAAATTTATAGTAGGTAATATATTAATAAATTAAAAAACAAAAAGCGAAGTATGATAAAGAGTACTTACCCCCAGAAGAAGTATTTAATAAGTGTGTTATATCCATACAAAAGTCTGTCGTAAATTATTGAAAACTAAAATATCTCTTTCCATTCTAGTATCCTCCTTCAATTGCGCATGAGGAAAAATCAATAATTTCAGTGGGTAGTATTTCGGATTTTAATCTAGAGTTATTGAAGAAAATAATACAAAAGGATGGTTTCAGAATAACCGGTAAAATCAACAATGTGGTTGTTTGTTAACAAATTATTGGGGTGGAAGGAAACCTGAGGCAGTATTCATCTTCGATTGATGAGAACTATATGAACTGGCAGTCATAGCTTAATAGATTGAGTACTGGTATTGACTATAGATACTGAATGAGACATCCCACCTATATAGTCCATCTGTACCTTTTTTAGTATTCATTCAACTCACCAGTGATCCTGCCCAGTTTCCCCTGATGGACGAAGTTGGCGGTCAGCCCGGCGATGTGGGCCCCGATGCTGTAGCCCATGAGGTGCAGCGAGTCCGGAGGCACGCCCCGCGGGTGGAACGCCAGGTACTCCACCATCTGGGCGATGCACTGACCACAGAACCGCGGCGACCACTCCATCTGGCTGAGACAAGGCAGCTTGACCAGGGTCGAGTAGTCGACGATGATGATGTTGTAGTCGCCGCGCTTGAAATATGCTGCGGAGTGAAACAGGGGTTGGATAAATAAGTAAATAATGCCTTTATTTACAAGTGATCTTTTGTACAAACTGTTTTTTCAAGACAACTCAAGTAAATACAACCCAAGAGAAAAATAAAGTAACCATTACAGCAACATAATAAATATAGATCAGATTATCAAAATAAACTAAATGCGTTTAATTACACTAATGACTTTAACCTGGCCTTCAACGAATTATAAGTCAAAGTTTTCATGCTTAGAAATATAGTCTTGTAACCTTGAGGTCCAAAGTACGAGAACTATTTCTTTCCTAACTCTTGGCAGTTTAAGCAAGGCATCCTGCCTGGTGCAGCGTTTTCTAACCAATGCACGAGGCTGAAGATTCCTCTTCAGATAAGGAGGTGCATTTGAAGACAATGCCTTATATACAACTGATACAGTTTGGAGGAAAGCCTGCTCCCCCAAGGAGAGAATCTTAGGCTGTTAACAATACATAGATATATGATCAAGCTTCTTAAGATCATAAACAAATCTGAGGGCTCTGTTTCGCAACCTCACAAGAAGCACTCTACTAACCAGGGTCAGATAATCACCAAAGAATGGAAGGGTATAATAAATTATTTGAAAGACCGTAGTTCTTATCAACTCCAGCTTAGCAGTTTCAGGCAGCACATACTTCAGTCGATGGATCATTATTATCTTATTTAAAACATTCTGACAAATATAACTAACATGGGGGCAAAAACTCAACTGAGAATCAATTTTGACGCCCAGCACTTTGACAGAGTCAGAAACAGAGAGAGCCCTGTCATCCAGTTCCACTTTCCCAACAATATTATTTGCAGGCTTCATGTAAGAGGGACCAAAATTAAGCACAACCTACTTTTCAGGATTAAGATCCAGACCATAACCGTCAGACCTGCTTCAACCTGAACAATTCAGCGTTTATGAGCTTAATTGCTTCATGAAACTCAGAAGGATCATACAACAGAACTAGTTGACAATCATCAGCATAGGTGTGTAAACTGAAGGATTCTAGCACATTATGGAGGTCCTGTATATATAAGTTGAATATAACAGGTCCCAGATAAGTTCCCTGCGGAAATATTACGTCCCTGTGAAGTACATCAAAGCACTTGCCATCACCTAGGTTACGTGTGATCTGTGGCCTACATAAGAAGGAAACCATCTGAAAGAACCCTCGTAGAATTTGAGAGACCAGAGTTTTGACATGAGCATCATATGGTTCACAGAGTCTAACGCTTGAGAGTAGTGAAGCGACGCCATAATTCTGTGCCACCCTTGGTCTTTAGCTTGAAGTAGCTCATCAGTCATATTAATAACGATATGGGCTCACACTCTTTATCCTGTCTATTGTCAAGTGATCTATAGTCTATCAAACGCATTTGATGTTATTTTGTTCATAGTGACTATTACATTTTCCTTGGTAACGTTATTAAATGTGAAACTTTCTCTTACCACTCCAAAATATTTTCCCTCATAAAAGGCCAATTTCTCTTGATCAACTACTCTCATGCTCGTAAAATACACAATTAACTCGTTGGGAGAGAGTGTGCAAGAACCGCTAAGAGATTGTAGTTAGAAGGGGGTCGAGGTCATAGACTCAACTTGTTGTAAAACCATCAAATAATGGTATGTCAAAGAATTCAACAATCAGATAATGACCTGACTTTCAGCAAACTCAAACAACCAGAAACTGTATTCATACATCAGTAAAAAAATGTATTATTGTAAAGTATGTATTTGATTCAAAAATAAACTGTGTTTATTTATTTATGTTTATCCGTGGGATACTACTCTACTTAAGTGGGAATTTTATCTTCAACCAGGACGAATATTTCTTTCACACTCTAATCGTTTTCTGAGTGAAGTGAATCTATAAATTCGTTTTCTCAACCCGGTTTAGCTTCTTTGGCATATGAGTGCACTATCTAAAATCTCCCTCGCTCCCAAAATGAGTATGTACAAGGTACAGTCCCTCTGCAACGAAAATCATGTGAAACACTTCCTCTAGAGACCTCTGTATCCATCTACAAGCTGCATTACTTCCATAAACATTAGTCTTTAAGCTTCCTACCATCAGTTGATGAACCTCCCCCAAATTACAACTGCGACACCCACAATTACAAGCCCGTGAGCCTCTTACCTACAAGCTTCTCCGTTTTCTACCTAAAAATACAACCTCTCCCCGTATACCCCCCCCCCGTATACTTACAAGCGTATGAGACTCTTACAAGCTTTGAGCCTCCCGCGTTTCCTACCTTCAAGCTATAGAATCCACGTTCTTACATGCTATGAACTTCCTACCTACAATTTACATTATACCCGTACCTATTAGCCTCCTCCTTACAAGCTATGAGCAACCTATCTACAATCTACGCTGTTTCATCAAGGCCCGAGTTGCCTCGTTACAAGCTACAGCTGCAGCTACTACACCCACCGTCCCTGAGGTCCGTGCTGGGCGCGAGGTTGCGGCCGCCCTGGAACCCATGGATGATGACCTTTGTGGGGTGGGCGGGGTTGAAGTGGCTCTGGTACAGCGAGTTGGAGTCGGTCGTGTCCAGGAGGTCCGGGTTCGCCTGGGTGTATCTAGAACACAGAAGAGAAGGGTTAGAAAACCAGTAGGAAAATAAAGCGAGCTCAAAGTCGAACGAAGAAGAAATATTATTATTTATATACAGAAAACATTGCAGCCAATAAAACAACGCTGACACACAACTCCTTTAAAGGTGTTCTCGTATTTGAGTTTACTATATATTTACTCATCAACGATAGGAATTTTAGCGAATTTCCCCTGTAGGGAAGAAGCTATTACCGTGGTCGGCATGGTAAGACCTAGGCCCGGGACCATGATAACTTTTCGTTTTGAGGTCCCCAACCCCAAAAACACCATTCGTTCGATACTGTATATATATATATATATATATGTGTGTGTGTGTGTGTGTGTGTGTGTGTGTGTGTGTGTGTGTGTGTGTGTGTGTGTCCATGAGAACGATAACTCTCGTAAAAATAATCCGATTTTTATGAAATTTTGTATAAACGTGTAAAGCAGTATTTATGACTTTAAGTTCGAAAACCAGACGGATCGACCTAACCGAAGGGATACTTTGGGGGGTTTTGTACCCCAAAAATGGTTTTTTTGAACTTTTTACATATCATTTTTGAAATAGGCAAATTTTAGTTTACACTATTGGATTCAGCTTTAAAAAACACAATTTGGTATGTTGATCATTTCTCTACGTCAATTGGTTACCGAGTTATTGAAAGTGCTAAACACAGTACGTTGTCTAATGTTATTCTTATGGAGTAAAAGACAATTTTTATATCTCGCTTATTTATGAACGTATACTGACGAAAATTGGTATACAGCTTTATCTCGTGGTGGTCTATTGATATTTGCTCAACAAAATCTTTTGCCAAAGTCTCCCGTAGCAGCAATCCTGCGTACTCAGCCCCCATGTTATTCTTATGGAGAATAATTAAATGCTCTGTCTCCCTTAATTATGAACAAAAATGAATAAAAACTGGTATACGACTTCACCTAGTTGAGTTCTATTGATATTAACATAAAAACCCATTTTTTGTGTTCCTTGTTGCAGCAAACCTGCGTACTCAGCCCCCATGTTATTCTTCTTATGGAGAATAATGAAATGCTCTGTCTCCCTTAATTATGAACAAAAATGAATAAAAACTGGTATACGACTTCACCTAGTTGAGTTCTATTGATATTAGCATAAAAACCCATTTTTTGTGTTCCTTGTTGCAGCAAACCTGCGTACTCAGCCCTAATGTTATTCTTATAGAGAATAATTAAAATTGTATATATCGCTTATTTCTGAATATATTTTTATGAAACTTGGTAAGTGGCTTTATGTAGTATTAAGACATTTATATCTCCATTGGAAATTCGCTGAGTATGCAGGTTTGCTGCGACGGGGGTATCTTTGTTTTAGACCTAAAGGAGTAAAATCACCCCACACCATATCGAAAGTGAAATATGGAAAAATCTGTATAGGCTTTAATAGCCTTTGCGTTGGCTACACGGAAACTCATGCGAGATACAAAATGAGTAACAGAAACGTATTCAAGTTTGGGTTATGTTTTCAATATTTCATCGTCATCTATTAGGTGCGTGAGTAAACTGAATTACGTTGCCAATGTGAACCTTCTTTTTTGTTTATAAACTCAAGGGGCACTTATTACTAATCAGTTGGTATTAAACATTAAGGTCTGACAGGAAGTTACATTCTAAGTAAATTATAAAACCCGTTTTCATCGAGCTCGTAATTGTATTACATAAAATCCCCTACACCTATTAATGTAGATTAATTGCTTATATTATTGTATTTTTTATTTTACTAATGATATTTAAACGGATATAGTGAAAGAACAAAGTTACACCAACCAACAACAATCAACAATTTCTCTTTAATCCACAAACCGTTGTGAATGGTCTCCTCCATTACCGTGGGAGTTCCTAATCACATTTGGGCGTATTTTCATTTAAACAAATTTCCACGGTTGAAGATGCAAAAGTAGGTCGAGGAAAATGTGAGCAAAATGAAACAAGTGAAAGGCAACCGCGACCACTGATGGCGTGAAATATGATAGGAATTCTACCATTATACTGAGCAAACCGCATTACAACAAGACTGTTTTGCAGCTTTGATAAAGTACGTTTTGGTTGAGCGTCCATCCATGATAAAAGATTAGGTTTGTTATATATAACTTAAAAGAGTGATCTTAGAAATGATAAATGATCTGGCTAAAAATGTGTTAATAATCCTACCTTAGAATTGGGGTTAAAATGCTATCATGATTGTAAATCAAGTACACTAAATGCGTTACTCTAAATAAACTGTACAGTTTTACAAAAAGCTGCACACTTTTCGTTATGTCAAACGATCCGAAATGTTTTCCTGCTAGATACAAAAGCGTCCTAAAATAATATCATAGGATACCAATTCATTGACTTGTTGCTCCAACCCATCTGCATCTGGTTAGTGGCTCTTCCTCTCGGCTCCGGCGTCTTCGCCCAGCACTCCGGAAGTGACCGCTTGCGACGTCCGTGCAACGCGAGAGAAAGTAACGGAACCTTTCTCCACTTTCACTGTCCAAGGCCGCCAGCTGACCCCAGCCACGGAGTATTTTTAACAACTGGAGCTTATGAAACTGTCTCTCCTGGATGGGACCGGTCGACAGAGCCTCCTGCACCTTGCGTAACGCCTGTCAGCTCAGAACCGCACTGTTATGAAGTCGAGTAAACCTGTGTGCTCCTGCCCCTCTGCTCGACGATTTGACTCTGAATTTCTGCCGGGATGTGGTGATAGATCATCTTTAAATTGAATTTAAAATATTTTAATTTAACTACAAAATCGATGTCTTGGAATTCTCCTTGGATATTTTGAAAACCCTGGTTAAGCATAAATCAATATAAAATAGGGTAAATCCTTCGTCAGAAAATATAAAAATTAAATTTAGGGCAGGTTACCGGTGCTATTATGTTTTTCGTTGGTAGTCATACGTTTTTTTAAAGGGGCAACAAAATAGAAGAAATAAAAAATAATCAAGTGCGAAGTTATTTAGATAACAAGTTGAGCCTTCTGTGATTTAAACAGCCTGCAAGTCCACCACGAAAAGAGCGCAAGGGAAGTTCGTTAACTATACTATATATCATGACGCAGTTGTCTTGCGACCCTCACTCAGACGGTTGAGGATATACCTGACCCAATTTGAACTCCAAGAGTTGTTGCTGCCGGGACCTTAGACCAATAGGAATGCTGTGAGATGAGTTACCTAGTGTAGAGGTAGAACTGTATGCGGGGGTGGGGGCAGGCGTAGGGTGGCTCTATGCAAGACGAGGTGTTCCACAGGTCTCCCACGTTACGCACGTTGTTCAGCTCGTCCTGGGCCGCACATCCTGGGAAAACAATCACGGATTACTATAAGTACTAACAATTATGCCAGTATATCAGTTTAAACTGTGATTAGTTGTTAAGATTAGTCTCGTTGAATTGGCTTTGTGAGTCGTTGGCGAAGTGGTCAAACCGACGGACTTCGGAACCCTGTTGAGGGTTCTAATCCCTATCCTGGATGTAAATTCTATTAGTACTGTAACGGCTCATCCCTTGCTTTGCTGGATACGTTCCACGCACAGATCTATATCCTGTGTGGACGAGCAAAGTAAGGGAAAAGAGGCTGCTAACCTCTTAAAAAAGTTAGAAGAATAGTTAAACGAGTTTGCACGCAGCACGCTGACGTGATGGAAGTGAATTTCCACAAAAAACTTTTAAAACTCAAAATGTGTGTAAAAACATACATTTATTCCAATTTTTATTTAAATATGAAAACATTGGTTTTTTGGCCGTTCTGATGCTCCTGGTTTCATTTACCTGCAAAGCTGGGAATATAATTTTGCGCATTATAATGTTAGGAGAAGGTCCAGGCAGGCTTGAAAGTAGGCGTGAGTTGCTGGGGATGATAAAAGTACTCTAACAAAGGAATAACAGGCTTTTCTAGTGTAAAACCCCATAAGACAACGTACTGTGTTTAGTCGAAACACATTTTCTTTAATAACTCGGTAAATATTTATGCTAGAATGACGAGAGAGGGCTTAAAAATTTCGCCTCTCTAATTCCCATCTTTTTACATGCATTCATTTTACATATGGGGCTTTTCTGACCCTTTTTGGGCCCAAAAACTCAAAATTTTAAAGATTAATCCCCCAAAAAAGGGGTTTAGAGTTTTCCGATTGTTTTGCCCAACAAACTAGTCCAACTGATTACGGAAAGGAACGTCCTTACCAAATTTGAAGTAAATCGGACAAACAATGCGACCACTAGAGTGCAAACACATATATATATATATATATATATATATATATGTATATGTCTATATATATATATATTTATTTATAATTTTTAAAAGAAAATTACCAGAGTACCCTTCAAAATTCATTTTTAATTCACTATTGAAAAGAAAGGTGACAAAATGAATGCAAAAGAAGAGCTTCACATTTATATGAATTATTCAGAAGACAAAACTAATATACTAAATATAATGCAGGCGCAACAAAAAAATCCAATCTTTGAAACAATCAAAAAAATCAAAAGTAATTAATCATATATAGATAGATAATTTAGCATATGTTAACAAAATTATCATACTGTTTTGTTTATTTACAGATTATTTAATTTTAAGTTTAAGGTTATTAGCTGCACTGTGATCATGAGGTAAACCTCGAAACACGTGTCAGTGAATTAAAAATGAATTTTGAAGGGTAATCTGGTAATTTTCTTTTAAAAATAATATTTATAACAGTATCCCTATGCAGTGAACTAAATAATATAACATATATATATATACACATATATATATATATATATATATATATATAACATTTTGAACGACCCCCCAAAACGTGTTCAGGGGGTCAGGTTAGGAACTTCTATGGTGGTCCCGGGCTTAAGTTTCACCGTGCGGGTCATGCTAATAGTTCACTTTCCAAAGGAAATTCACTAATAATGAGCGCATTGATTAAAACGTTTACGAAGGTACAATAGTTGAAATATTGACAAAATTAGAGTTAATACGCCAATTTGTTGATAAATCCAGCCGGTATTTATAAAAAAAATAATTCCTACTATAATTTTGGTTGGCGGTAGACTGGACTACTCTGACTTTCCCAAATATCTTTCTATAAGATAACAATCAACACAACCAACAATGCATGATAATAAATAAATCTTTATTTGCCATTTGACAATGTACCACCAACGTCATTATTACAGAAAAACTTTTAGTCAGTAATTAATATAAAATACATGGACTATGTAGACTACCAAGTAGTGTAACAAAGCAGCAGGCCTAACAAAATTATTACATAAGTTAACTCTTAAATGTTAGCTTGTTTGAAAAACAACTCATTTAAATTATAATAATAGTTTTGTAGAAAACAGGCATGAAGTTGATTTTTAAAATATTTCAGCAGCAAGTTATTCCATTACTGTTAAAACAATAAAACTTAGTAATCTACATATTTTAAAAAATTCCTGCTTTTTGTTCACTCATTTCCTGAAGTTAATACTTAACCGATTTTGAGGATCCTTTTTTAATTTAAAAGGTAATTTCAAGTTTTAAGTCACTGTCGAGCCAGAATTTTGATTTAGGCCCCAGAGCTCTGCCCCACGGGACTTACAAGTTCCCATGTTAATCATATGGAGGATAATTTTGTTTGGTTTATGTCACCTGTGATTTTTCTTAATTCAATAAACAGCTTTTAAAAGGATTTATCTGCAAATTTTTGCGGGGGAGCAACTCGTAAAATATGACATTTTGTCATGTAAATTCCAAAATTGTTAATCATCGATGTGTCACCAATGAGTTTATAAAGTTTAACACCCAGTACACTCTTAAATATCCCTCTAAAGATCAATAAACTACTTTTGATTCTAGATTATTCAAATCTAATAACTTTGAGGCTATCGCTTTTTATGCATTGGATTTGAACCCACAAAATGTTTTGGAATGTCCAGATCGTGTTTCATTATATAATGGTTTTATCTACATAATCATCATATTTGTTTATTATACCCCTAACCTGATAAATATGTCATCTAAGAGTGTATATAAAACGAACAAAACGTTATGTATTTGACTTACACACTTCATTTCTCAATAGCCCGAAGAACCTTTTTCAAGGACGCAGAATTACTAACTGTAACGTACAGTTAGGTTTTGGAAAAAAGAAACAGGTTTTGGAGTCTATCATTAATGAAGCGGAACAACATAGGGGGGAGGACCGGAAGTAAGGAAGTGGGTCAACTTGAGGCTAACCACACCGCCTCCTTGGCCGCCGACCTTTGGCCCTCCTTGCGGTCACCCGTGAACCACAGCGATCAAGTGGTGGTGCTCTGCAGTATGGGAGTGTGTTACCTGCGGACTTACAGAAGTCATAGTACTACAAATGTTGAACATTAACTGGTGAGGGACATGTTATAGCAGTTGCATCATTTCGCGTCAAAGTATTATTTTAATTGTTCACTTTTAACGTATCCTCAAACATTTTTATTTGGAATAACTAAATCCTTAACAAACAGATAATTGGTTATTGGGATCTAACATTCCCCAAACAATCGCTATGGGCAAATTTTACACTATTTTTGAAACTCGTAATAGCGATGGATTTGAATTTATTTCTTGATTTATTTGGACTTTACCTATCGCTTCTAGTGTTTAAAACTACACTACGTTTCGGGAGGTAAGGAAACTCCTCCCATTATCAAGTGAACCCTACTTACATCTAAATATCAAGTTCTTACACCTAACTAACCTACATTTTTTTGATTTTATTAATTTTTCATTTACATTTGAATTACATTTAATTGGAGGCAACGATGCAGAACAGGTAATGTTTAGTCAGTTTTCCATTTGTTAGTGTATGTAAATGTTTCGGGAGTTTCCTTACCTCCCGAAAGGTAGTGTAGTTTTAAACACTAGAAGCGATAGGTAAAATCCAAATAAATCAAGAAATAAATTTTACACAAGTTAGTCAGTACGACTTGTAACAATTTCGAGATATTGATTATTGCGGATTTATTACATAATATTACAGTATCGTTAACTGGAGGATCTGATACAACGAATTGCAAAATAACTGTGGCGCTAATATTTAATCGAATTTAAAGCTTCCTAAGGATAAACCCAGCAGTATCACCTCTAGATTGTGTGGAAAGGTAACTACTACGAGTGAGGAATAAAATCCTTATTAGATATTTTCCAAAAAGCTTATACAATCATTAACCTATGAACACAAGATTAATGGTTTGCTTTATTCCGATTTATTAACCAACGGTTATTTCCGAAACGGTTGTTTGTTATTTTAAACAGTTTCAAACGGTTATTTGAGGCGTAAACTTTACACCACAAATTATTTTAAGTCGTATAGGTTTAGATAATACACGTTAAATTCACAACCAGATTAATGCGCAAGGTCTAAAAAATTCATATTTACATTACGTTTTATCACAATAAATTGAACAAAAACAATAACCTTTATTAGAAATTATTGTATTTATCAAAATAGAGTATTTTTTTAGTTTATTACAAATGTGTCCGAACGTCATTTATTGTTGGAAACGCACTGTATTTAGTTTGTAATTTGATAATTGTATACACGTCAATGTAAATTACATGATTTAAGTCAAAATTTCCTCTTCAAACAAGACTCTGAGAAGGAGAAATGGAGAAGTGAGTAAAGTTATAATAAGTTATATATTAAACCAGAACTGGTCCAGAACCAATTCATTTTTTGTGTCGATAACTCGAGAGATGCAGGACACCTGATCAGGCCGCTGCTCGCTGCTCACTGCTTCACTGCTTGGCCCAGTTTCCCACTTCCTGATTCACTGCCCTCGTCAACTGACGTCAGTCGTGTTCACTTGACACATTGTCAGAGGCGCTTGTCAGCTGTAGAGCAAACAACGGGAGAGCACTGAGCTGTCAAAGCGATTAGACTTGTCTAGTACTACAAGAGAACATGGTTGTTTTGCAATGTCCTCCTTGAGTTTGCATATCCGTTTTGACGAAAGAACGAATTTACTTTTGACAACTAATTTGATTGTTATTTACGTATCTTTGCATTTACATTTAATTTATATTGATTTGTATTTTAAATACATAACATATTTCGCAGGACACCTGTTTTAATAGGATTATAATGCAATTAATTAAATGAAATTCATATAACTAGTGGCTTACAGGGGCTATAGCCCCTAACATATGGTTTTGTGAAAGTGGATAATCACGGCTGATCATTAGTTCATTTTGCGTATTAATAAAAACACTGTAGTGATATTTCCATAAGATAACCTTTGGATCTTTGAAGCCCAGTGGGGCGTAGCCCAGGAAAGTTTTAATATTTCTGATATTTTTCCCACCGTCCTTGGCCCTATAGCTTTAAAATGAATCGTCATAACCTAACTTAACTTCTTCCTAGCTCGAGATATTTCGTGGGGACCGATTCGCTTACGTAATTATATATATATATATATATATATATATATATATATATATATATATATATATATATATATATATATATATATATGTGTGTGTATATATATATATATATATATATCAATTGCTCACTTTCTTACTAAAAGTAAAAATGTCTAGCGTCTAGAATTTATTAAATATGTAAATTGAAAATGAAAACTCCTTGTAACTCTATTATCTAATGCTCTGTTATGCCCGATTATTTGAAACAAAATAAGTAATTCAAAATCCATAAATTATTAAGAAGCCCAAACCTTGATTAAGACACAAGATAACACAGCAGGTTACCCAATAGTAGGTTATGTGTGTTGTTAGTTAGGTTTGGATATATTTGTGGTGGTTTAAAACAGTCACTATACATTCCTCAATCAATCTGTAACAGTAAAACAGCAACAATATTATACTCCAATGTTTAATGTTTTAATACCACATATAATGTTTTAAAATCCAGTTGGTTTGAGAAATTAATCGTGCCATTTAACCAACAGCCAGGACATAGAATTGTAAAACCTCTTCGCACGTTATTCAAATAATCGTTACATATCCGTTATTAGTGAATTTCCTTTGGAAAGTGAACTATTAGCATGACCTGCACGGTGAAACTTAAGCCCGGGACCACCATAGAAGTTCCTAACGTGACCCCCTGAACACGTTTTGGGGGGTCGATCAAAATTGTATATATATATATATATATATATATATATATATATATATATGTTTGCACTCTAGCGGTCGCATTTTTTGTCCGATTTACTTCGAATTTGGTAGGGACGTTCCTTTCTGTAATCAGTTGGACAAGTTCGTTGGGCAAAACAATCGGAAAACTCTAAACCCCTTTTTTTGGGGATTAATCTTTCAAATTTCGAGTTTTTGGGCCCAAAAATGGTCAGAAAAGCCACAGATGTAAAATGAATGAATGTAGAAAGATGGGAATTAGAGAGGCGGAAGTTTTAAGCCCTCTCTCGTTAATCTAGCATAAATATTTACCGAGTTATTAAAGAAAACGTGTATCGGCTAAACACAGTACGTTGTCTAATGGGGGTTTTACACTAGAAAACCCTGATATTCCTTTGTTAGAGTACTTTTATCATCCCCAGCAACCTCACGCCTACTTTCAAGCCTGTCAGGACCTTCTCCTAACCTTATAATGCGCAAAATTGTATTCGCATCACTGCAGGTAAATAGAACCAGGAACATCAAAACAGCCAAAATATCAATATTTTCAGATTTGAATAAAAATTGGAATAATTGTATGTTTTAAACTGATTTTGAGTTTTTTAGTTTTTTATGTGGAAATTCACTTCCCTCACGTCAGCGTGCTGCGTGCGAACTCGTTTTCAATTTATAAATACTTTATAAAGCTTCATTAACTGGCCACTTAACCTTTATTTGGATTGTTAGTAATGAAATCCCTCTGTGTAGTTGAAAGTCCAATAACATTCGAACGTAAAGAAAGGTTTTATAGTGTAGAATAAGTCCGTCGTTTCGCAGGTAAATTGTATTTGTTTGTTTACCATTGAAGCTCCTACTCTACGAAAACTATCACCTTTAAGTGATTGCGAAGTGTCCCTTCTACGAACTATTGTTGAATCATGTTAGAATTACCAAGCAATATATGTATATCATTTGATTTTGCTTAAATAAACCCTCTGTAAAATAGTAGGTTGTAGTAAACTACAGTAATTTGCCACGTTCTATTGAGGCCAGTGTCTCCGATATTTCGGCACAGGCACGAGACATGCCTACACACGCAGGCAGCGGCGTCGCTGTTCTAGAAGGCACTGGCTCTTTGCCAGAAAAAGTTTGGCTCTTTTCTGCATAACAGATTGCTGTTATATCACCGCTGAATTGACCAGCATTAAATGTCAAGAAAATTTCGCAATAGTGTCTTACCATTTGGATTGCGATGTGGTTTAAAATGTTGGTGGTTATAAACATTATTTTGCAGATTACGTCAACGTTGCAAAATTGTATCCCACTCCCTGATTAATGCTATTTTGAAATCGGGGTTTACAAAATTGTAAGAATGTTAACAGCGAGCGTATTTTTAACTAATTATTTTTTCGAATCAATTATAATGAGACAAGTCGGACGAGGACAGTTATAGTTAAATCTTACACTATATTTCTTAAGCGAACACAAGAATGATTTAGTAAATATAATAGAGTTATCATGAAAACAACTAGTTGAGCTTTGGATCAGTTGTATAGTGTATTAATACAGTTCTATTTTTATAACTGACTAAAGTTTCTTAGTAAGAGCAATATTTCATTTTGTTTGTTTCATTGCTAGACGGCTAAAACTGCTGACTAAATATCGGTATTATTCAGTGGTACATCGGTATTTTATATACGTACTGTTCTTTTTAGCAAAAATTCTCAAAGAATTTTTAATTAAATTTTCACTACAAGCCCCTAATTTCAATTAAATTACAGATAACTAAAATCATTCAAGTTATTGTGTAAAAATAAATACTAGTTAAAGCTGCCAAACTTTGATGCTGCTCAATAAGCCACATCAGTTACTTTTAATAAATAATTCCGCTTTATTCATGCGCTTTTGTGATCTGTTGACTGGTAACCCTTAACAAATGACCCAAACATCAATAGTTTCTTCTGATGGTAAAGACGATTACGATTTACACAATATAAGTATAGAATATATTTGTGTAGCCTATATTATTTGTCATATCTTGTTTAGTTGTCTGTCGACCCGTTTACATGTGTTTACAGCAACAAAACATAATTTCAGAAATAACTTCAGATTAAATAATAAATTGGTGTTGTTAAATGTGTAGATAAAATCATCAACAGATTTTCTACTTCTGTTAACAATTATTTACAAAAATGTATTATCTCAAAAATAATCATGTCATACAGTAAAACATAATATAGATACTATTATTTTTCATGTAAAAACAACCCCAGCAGTGAGCAAACAAATACTAGAGAACCAACAACTGGTAAACCTTAGAACTAAAGAACGAGATAACCAAACCTTCTGACTGTAACATTTAGTTTCATACATTATACCTCATCCGAGGATATAATTATAAGATATATAATAAAACTCTATGCGTTTTTATAAAAACAGACATCCTTAAAATATCTAACTGTCTTCGTTTTGAATTCGTAGTTTTTTATATTTATTTTACATTTACTTAATTTTTAAAGCTCTGAATTAAAAAATTCGTACATAAACGAATTTTGAAAGGTATATTGACTTTTGTGTTCTATTGTTGAGTTAAATCCATTTAAACATTACATTGTATGTTATCATTTATCTTTAGCAATTTCTAAGATAATAACTTCATCTTCATCATCGTTGCGGATTAGGAAACCCTAGCATAGCTGCTAGTCACATCTTCCACAAGCGGGAATATTGTGCAGGTTACCGGAAAGATAGGATATAGCAGGAAAGGAAAGGGTGGAATGGAACGGCAGCCAAATCGACCCTTCAGAGGGCCAACTCCCGTGCCCCTGAGACAGCTGGGGTGAGACTCTCAAACATGGGACCCGCATTCTGCCCTCCAACTGGTCAACTCAACTGATCCATGTACAGCAGCCAGGGACCATCCATTCTCAAATCGGCAGGTTGGGGACCAAACCCGGAGATTCTTCCCTAGCCGCTGCAAATGGAGGGGCCAAAGGTGAAAGGGAAGTTTGTCATAATGGACAGCCAAAAGTCTTACCATATATAATGACAACTTCATTTGCTGTACCCAATTTCAGTCTCAAAACTGGTATAGATCTGATAATAACTTGCAAAATAAACATACATGGCACACAAACGGGCAGGAAAAAGGATTATACGGTACATTGAGAATTTAATGGACTCGTTTAAAATTGTGGGTCACAAATGTATGGATTTTATATTAGTCTGTTATTAAATTATTAATACTCTGGTTACAGAATTTGTTACAAGTTTCGAATGCTTTCAAAGTGCTATACTGCCTTTCCCTGCCCCAAGTTCGCTACCTTTCCATCGGCGCCGAGCAGTGTTTCACCAGTTGCTCACCTTGCTAAGTGACCGACCACAGGGTCACAGAGAAATGTCTAGCCATCAAATCTTTATGTGTTTCATGACCCACATCAGTAGCTTCAATGAGGAAGTTCTGCTGCGTTTCAATATGTAATAGGTAAGAAAATCAACTTTAAAAATTAGAGTGGAAGTTGTATACATTAATAGTAAACTATGAAATATTTAAACGAATATAGTTTTAATTTAATTTAAATTGATTCGGATTTAATTTTCAAAATAAAGGTACAGTTTTACACATCAATTGGCTAACCTGGAGGCTTGCAGGGGCTATGCGCCCCAAACCTTTTGTTTAAGATCATGTTTTAATACGTAAAAATCGGACGGTTAAATCACATTTGGAGGTATAAACAAAAGAAACGTTTTACAACTACTATGCTTTTCTTACAGTGAAACTCTTTTATTATTTCTCACTGATATGCGCTTAAAAACTACTATTTTCTCAAGCCCCTTGCTCCAATACCTTTAATTTGAACCATCTCCAATCATCCTGCAATTTATCAAACATCCACAATTTCACTTCTCCTTCGACGTTTCTTTAACAGCATTAGTAGTGTAGATATGTCAAACTTTAAGTGGTCGTGCATACCTTGTCAAATGAGCAGTGTTTTTTTGTTTTTTTTTTTGTAGCTTGGAAACAATAAAATATTAAAATGTAATAAATAACAAAGGTGCATGAACACCATAAAATATAAACACATTTCAAATCGCTCTAGCGACATACTGAAGGTCCCAGAAATCGGAAGCAGATTCTAGTACCTATATTTGCAGGGGGTGCGTTAGGTGTTTTACAGTACATAATTTAGTCAACGTTACAATAGTTACATTTATTTTATATTCAATTATCTTCCTGTTTTCTCCATTTGAAAAATATAATCAAGACTACCTCAGATTTTTTACATCAAACAACAAACATCAAATAACATCAAACCTTTTATTTCATTGTAAAAACCTCGTATACTTTTTATAATTTGGGATTTATTTTGAAATGTAGATAAGTATATTTTATTTACATCGCTACACTAACAACTATAACACTAACCACAACTGTACTTACTACTAAATAACGTAACAAAGCTTTTAATAATTCCATCGTTATGGTTTCAACTATGTGACATTTGTATGTGAAACTGACTGTACCGTTGGCTGCTTCATGTAACGGAAGTAATGACGCATCACAATCACGCTTGTGAGGAACGTCATAAACTCCACCAGTTCCGTACGGTAACGTCTACCAGGACGACCCTGTCCCGTCACGTCAGGTTGATTAGTGGTGCCGATTGGGGTCTAGGACTCGTATCATCCTCAAGGTATGAGATAAGTACACGAATTTAAAATGTAATGTGCCTCAAATTTCGTGTCAACTCACTTTGAAATAAAATGAGTACGGCGAGTTTAAGTTAATTTAAATCGTACAGTGGAATCATAAAATCATAAGACAAGTTTAGTTACGCAAGCCAAACCTTATGTATGTATATTTATTAGTAGATGTGAAATGAGGGTTTAACCCCACAATCGGCGCTTTTTCCCCATGTTATTCTTATGGGGAGCCGTTTTTGGACCGACGCCAGCTCCCGCCCTACACAAGTTTTCTTGTTAGCCTATACTAACGTCCAACCCCTGCCTATATTAAATATATTTTCCCAATCCCCATCCCTCCTCTATATTTTTTAAAATTAATTTTCAAATTCAGGCTAAAAAACTATCTTTGGTGTTTATGGTCCGATTTGTCTGCAATTTGGATATGTTATTGTCCTAGGCAAGTGTTTTAATAAATTCCACCTACATTTCCCAAATTCACTATAACGGTCAAATTAAAAATATTTTTTGAAAAATACTATAGTGCCAATTGCCAACTTCTTTATTAACTGTCCGATTTGTCTTCAATTTGGATATGATATTGTCCTAGGCAAGTGTTTTAATAAATTCCACTTACATTTCCCAAATTCACTATAACGGTCAAATTAAAAAATATTTTTTTGAAAAATACTGCCAATTGCCACCTTCTTTATTAACTGTCCGATTTGTCTGCAATTTGGATATGTTATTGTCCTAGGCAAGTGTTTTAATAAATTCCACCTACATTTCCCAAATTCACTATAACGGTCAAATTAAAAATATTTTTTGAAAAATACTATAGTGCCAATTGCCAACTTCTTTATTAACTGTCCGATTTGTCTTCAATTTGGATATGATATTGTCCTAGGCAAGTGTTTTAATAAATTCCACTTACATTTCCCAAATTCACTATAACGGTCAAATTAAAAAATATTTTTTTGAAAAATACTGCCAATTGCCACCTTCTTTATTAACTGTCCGATTTGTCTGCAATTTATATATGTTATTGTCCTAGGCAAGTGTTTTAATAAATTCCACTTACATTTCCCAAATTCACTATAACGGTCAAATTAAAAAATATTTTTTGAAAAATACTATAGTGCCAACTGCCACCTTCTTTATTAACTGTCCGATTTGTCTGCAATTTGGATATGATATTGTCCTAGGCAAGTGTTTTAATAAATTCCACTTACATTTCCCAAATTCACTATAACGGTCAAATTAAAAAATATTTTTTTGAAAAATACTATAGTGCCAATTGCCACCTTCTTTATTAACTGTCCGATTTGTCTGCAATTTGGATATGTTATTGTCCTAGGCAAGTGTTTTAATAAATTCCACTTACATTTCCCAAATTCACTATAACGGTCAAATTAAAAAATATTTTTTGAAAAATACTGCCAATTGCCACCTTCTTTATTAACTGTCCGATTTGTCTGCAATTTGGATATGTTATTGTCCTAGGCAAGTGTTTTAATAAATTCCACTTACATTATCCCAAATTCACTATTACGGTAAAATTAAAAAATATTTTTGAAAAATACTGCCAATTGCCAACTTCTTTATTTACTGTCCGATTTATTTAAAATTTGGATATGCTATTGACCTAGGCAAGTGTTTTAATAAATTCCACTTACATATCCCAAATTCACTATTACGGTCAAATTAAAAAATATTTTTGAAAAATACTGCCAATTGCCAACTTCTTTATTTACTGTCCGATTTGTTTAAAATTTGGATATGTTATTGTTGTAGGCTAGTGTATATGCACCATCCACATTTTACAAATATTGCGGTTAAATTTTAAAAAATTTGGAAATATACTGCCAATTGGCAACTTCTTTATTTATGGTCTGATTTGTTTAAAATTTATATATGTCATTATTCTAGGCTAGTGTATATGTACCATCCACATTTGACAAATTAACTATAATGGTCAAATTAAAAAAATATTTTGAAAAATATACTAACAATTTCAAACTTCTTTATTTACGGATATGTTATAGCTCTTATATAGGTAACAAGACCACACTACCACACGTTCCACTACCCCCTATAATACAGTATTTTGTCTTTTTGTTTGTTTATTTTGCTGTAATCCCAAAACTGACTTTGCTGTTTATTGTCCGATTTGCCTACACTTTGGATATTGTCCTAAGCATTTATTGTCTGATTTATTTTCGGATATGTTATAGCCCCCAACTATTATATCTAAAATTACAATATTATTTCCACCTATAATACAGTTGTTTGTTTTGCCGCAACCTAAAAACTAACATTGGTATTTGTGTTTTTACAAAACTATATTTTGTAAATTACTACCAATAACTCCTTTATTTACTTTTCGACTTGTTATATCCCCTTATATCTAAATTTACCGTATATTATTTACCTTTTAGTGTTGTTTTGTCGTAACCAAACTTTGGATATGACTGCAATATATTACTGGCCACTGCATAAGTAAATACCCCATTTCCAAATTCACTATTACGGTTGGATTAAAAAAAATAAATACAAGCTTATTATATACATCCAGCTGATAAGTAATATATATCCACAACTATGGTCAGAACTGCCTAAATTTTGGATACGTTTTAAGCCAATGCCAAAAATAAATTTTTAAAACCCAAAACAACTAAACACAAAACACTAATCTTTCTTTGTGTTTGTTTGGAGTAGTCTTTATTTTATCCAACTTAATTTTAATTTTGTAGTTAAAATCAAACTTCCCACATTCTAGCTCCCTTTCCAGCCAGTGGTTGGAGACATAAAGGTTACGAATATTTTCAAACTGCACAATATATCTTTTTCTATGTTGGACTTGTTTAATAGCGCACCATATTCCAAATCCTCCAGTCTACTACATTCTTTAAATTTAACATTGCCCTTAATATCTTGCATCTCTATGTCTTCTTGTCCATTGTTACGGAAACTTTCTATTTTTGGAAAGGAATTGCCATAAAATGCTGCGGTTCCGTTAGTGTTAAAGCTTGCAAGTGGCTCGTTGGTAGGTAGATAAATAATGTCCAAATCACCACTGTATGGCAACACGCTATAACCTTGCCTATTCTTATTTATCTCTATAAATACAGTTTTACAGACACCTTTAACATAGTATACACCCCTCCGTCCATCCTTTTCTGCCAACACTCCCACAAACTTGTTTACTACAAACGCATACACTATATAATGTCCATAATGCTCGCAGGAAGTAATCTTTTAATTTATTCTCTCTTTCCCTTCTTTCTTTAGCCAACTGTGCTTTGTATTCCTCTGCAACAGTATTTTCCACATATTCCAATGTCTTCTAATTCCAATTTCCTCTTTTTGGAACAACTCTCTAAGAAAGGCTTGGAAAGTGGCTCTATTTCTTTAATAGTGTATGGGTACAGTTTATTGGTCCGGCTTCTTAAAACGTAGGGAGTAAGGTTAGGACTTTCCACTAAGCCTAATTCTTCTAAATTGATGTGTTTAGGTATAGTGGAGAAAGGTGTATTTGATTTTGTAAAACATGTGCCCCCAGATTTGATGTAACACTTATGCTTTACACTTATGGCATCAGGAAACTCCTCTATTACCTCTACATAGTTGGTTGGTAAACAGTTAAAGCTAAATGCAGATAGAGCATACTTTATTAACTTTTCCCTTTGTGTACTATCTTTTGGCAGTTTTAGTTGTACTATGCGTATTGTAATAAATCGTTAAACACTAAACAACAACTGTTTTGTAATGGATTGGCAACTTTCACCCACATCTTATGCAGAGGTACAGCATAGAATGGAGCATTTTGAAAGTACCGTTTGTTGTCTTCTATTAGACTTAAACAATCTCTTAAAGGTTCAAACCCTTTACCAAAACCTCTACAATAGTTATAGATTGCTGCCTCTAACCTTGTTATTCCATTCTCTCTAGCTAGTTTAGACGAGAACGTTTCTTTTAGTCTCGCATCTGGACAGTTTACAAAGTTTATTATATGGTTTCCTATACTTTTAATTACTCCAGGACTTGTAATCTGGCATATAAATTTATTATATATTTTTACCCTGCTATTTACATTAAACCATGTTAAACAGTCTTTACTAACATTATCTACAATAACATTATGGGGGTCCATTCGCCCCCCTGGTAGCAAAAGTTAAAGTTTTCTGTAAGATATTGGCACATTTCCTCTTTATTAAATATTCCAACCAAATCTAGTGTTATATCGAAATCCATAAGATAGTACATTTCTTTTTCCAGATCTTGCAGTATCTTTGGAAGGTCTTCCAACAAATCCTTAATTTTAACATTTGCAAGCTCTATTTTATAGGGAATTGCTATAGGATCATCACACTTTTGTTTAATTTGGTCAATATCTTTCTTTATTATTTGTAACACACCCTCGCTTTGGGAGAATGGTAGTTTGGCCACAACACCATGTCGAGCTAAAGAGAACTTTTTAAATATTCCTCATAAGTAGCTATTAAACGAGCCACATATTTCCTTCTTAACTTTAAATTTATTCCGAACGTCCCCATCACAATCCGCAACATTGGTTATCTTAACTAACATCCGTTATAGATGTTATTTAATTTTGGTTCACCCCCGCAATAGTTTATATTACCTATGTCTGTAAGAAGGTTATTATTACGTAGATTTTCTAATAAAAACCATATACCAAATCTTTCGTTAGTAGGTTTAATACAATTCCCCAATAAATGGCTAACAGAGTACATTTCTTTTATACAAAAGTAGCGGAAACATGTAAACAGGACAGATTACACCATAGGCATATAGAGGTTGTAAATATATGGATATTGTATATAAACACAGGCGAGCGGTAAGTGTAACATGTAAGTGGACACCCACACGCAAATATGGAATACCCACTATTAATATAATTCCAAATTCGACTAATTAAGTTTATAGTCTCAATATAATTAACATATTAACATTAGTACCCAAATTGTCGAAATTCTATAATTCTATTCTTAGTCCTTGTATTAGGTTTTGTACTATTAAACCCAACACCCCGTGCAGCAGAGTAATATATGTATTTAATACAGATACGCACATTCTACAAGACCCATACATCTGTTGTATAAGCAGCAGAATAGACGTCTCATTGTGTTGTTGTAAAGTAAAACATAAATGTAAATTGTGCTGGATACAACCGGCCAGATATTAGACAGGAAATGTGTTGGAAGTGTATTGCCAAATAGTAAGACAAACACCACATAGTGCAGCATGTAATCAATCCATTACTATTTAGACAAAGGTCAGTATTGGTACAACATCCGATATATTAGCCAAACCCACAATCAAACTTGGAAAACAAACAGTAAAAGATAAATATTATAGTAACAGAAATAGTAAGAGTATAAGGACATAGTAATATTTAAAGTTTATAAAACAACACAAATGCAGAGACACAATAACACACTCCAACACATTTGGACACAGGCACAGATACTGGTTTACATCCATTTAACACAACTTTACAGGTTCTGTCAACTGACACAAAAATAGTTTGTAAATTGTGTAAGAAATATATGTAATATAAACAAATTTAACACAATCATAACATTTTGAGGACACAATGTTTGGACTGGGTTTGGCTAATATATCGGATGTTGTACCAATACTGACCTTATACATTTGTCTAAATAGTAATGGATTGATTACATGCTGCACTATGTGGTGTTTGTCTTACTATTTGGCAATACACTTCCAACACATTTCCTGTCTAATATCTGGCCGGTTGTATCCAGCACAATTTACATTTATGTTTTACTTTAAAACAACACAATGAGACGTCTATTCTGCTGCTTATACAACAGATGTACAGGTCTTGTAGAATGTGCGTATCTGTATTAAATACATATATTACTCTACTGCACAGGATAAGAATGTAGGGTTTAATAGTACAAAACCTAATACAAGGACTAAGAATAGAATTATAGAATTTCGACAATTTGGGTACTAATGCGGGATGGCACCGTTAGTTAATATGTTAATTATATTGAGACTATAAACTTATTTAGTCGAATTTGTGGGTATTCCATATTTGCATATGGGTGTCCACTTACATGTTACACTTACCGCTCGCCTATGTTTATATACAATATCCATATATTTACAACCTCTATATGCCTATAGTGTAATCTGTCCTGTTTACATGTTTCCGCTACTTTTTTTGTATAAAAGAAATGTACTCTGTTAGCCATTTATTGGGAAATTGTATTAAACCTACTAACGAAAGATTCGGTATATGGTTTTTATTAGAAAATCTACGTAATAATAACCTTCTTACAGACATAGGTAATATAAACTATTGCGAGGGCGAACCAAAATTAAATAACTTAACATCTATAACGGATGTTAGTTAAGATAACCAATGTTGCGGATTGTGGTGGGGACGTTCGGAATAAATTTAAAGTTAAGAAGGAAATATGTGGCTCGTTTAATAGCTACTTACGAGGAATATTTAAAAAGTTCTCTTTAGCTCGACATGGTGTTGTGGCCAAACTACCATTCTCCCAAAGCGAGGGTGTGTTACAAATAATAAAGAAAGATATTGACCAAATTAAACAAAAGTATGATGATCCTATAGCAATTCCCTATAAAATAGAGCTTGCAAATGTTAAAATTAAGGATTTGTTGGAAGATCTTCCAAAGATACTGCAAGATCTGGAAAAAGAAATGTACTATCTTATGGATTTCGATATAACACTAGATTTGGCTGGAATATTTAATAAAGAGGAAATGTGCCAATATCTTACAGAAAACTTTAACTTTTGCTACCAAGGGGCGAATGGATATAATGTTATTGTAGATAATGTTAGTAAAGACTGTTTAACATGGTTTAATGTAAATAGCAGGGTAAAAATATATAATAAATTTATATGCCAGATTACAAGTCCTGGAGTAATTAAAAGTATAGGAAACCATATAATAAACTTTGTAAACTGTCCAGATGCGAGACTAAAAGAAACGTTCTCGTCTAAACTAGCTAGAGAGAATGGAATAACAAGGTTAGAGGCAGCAATCTATAACTATTGTAGAGGTTTTGGTAAAGGGTTTGAACCTTTAAGAGATTGTTTAAGTCTAATAGAAGACAACAAACGGTACTTTCAAAATGCTCCATTCTATGCTGTACCTCTGCATAAGATGTGGGTGAAAGTTGCCAATCCATTACAAAACAGTTGTTGTTTAATGTTTAACGATTTATTACAATACGCATATTGGGGTAATAGTAATACGAAGAAGATAACTGGAGTACAACTAAAACTGCCAAAAGATAGTACACAAAGGGAAAAGTTAATAAAGTATGCTCTATCTGCATTTAGCTTTAACTGTTTACCAACCAACTATGTAGAGGTAATAGAGGAGTTTCCTGATGCCATAAGTGTAAAGCATAAGTGTTACATCAAATCTGGGGGCACATGTTTTACAAAATCAAATACACCTTTCTCCACTATACCTAAACACATCAATTTAGAAGAATTAGGCTTAGTGGAAAGTCCTAACCTTACTCCCTACGTTTTAAGAAGCCGGACCAATAAACTGTACCCATACACTATTAAAGAAATAGAGCCACTTTCCAAGCCTTTCTTAGAGAGTTGTTCCAAAAAGAGGAAATTGGAATTAGAAGACATTGGAATATGTGGAAAATACTGTTGCAGAGGAATACAAAGCACAGTTGGCTAAAGAAAGAAGGGAAAGAGAGAATAAATTAAAAGATTACTTCCTGCGAGCATTATGGACATTATATAGTGTATGCGTTTGTAGTAAACAAGTTTGTGGGAGTGTTGGCAGAAAAGGATGGACGGAGGGGTGTATACTATGTTAAAGGTGTCTGTAAAACTGTATTTATAGAGATAAATAAGAATAGGCAAGGTTATAGCGTGTTGCCATACAGTGGTGATTTGGACATTATTTATCTACCTACCAACGAGCCACTTGCAAGCTTTAACACTAACGGAACCGCAGCATTTTATGGCAATTCCTTTCCAAAAATAGAAAGTTTCCGTAACAATGGACAAGAAGACATAGAGATGCAAGATATTAAGGGCAATGTTAAATTTAAAGAATGTAGTAGACTGGAGGATTTGGAATATGGTGCGCTATTAAACAAGTCCAACATAGAAAAAGATATATTGTGCAGTTTGAAAATATTCGTAACCTTTACGTCTCCAACCACTGGCTGGAAAGGGAGCTAGAATGTGGGAAGTTTGATTTTAACTACAAAATTAAAATTAAGTTGGATAAAATAAAGACTACTCCAAACAAACACAAAGAAAGATTAGTGTTTTGTGTTTAGTTGTTTTGGGTTTTAAAAATTTATTTTTGGCATTGGCTTAAAACGTATCCAAAATTTAGGCAGTTCTGACCATAGTTGTGGATATATATTACTTATCAGCTGGATGTATATAATAAGCTTGTATTTATTTTTTTTAATCCAACCGTAATAGTGAATTTGGAAATGGGGTATTTACTTATGCAGTGGCCAGTAATATATTGCAGTCATATCCAAAGTTTGGTTACGACAAAACAACACTAAAAGGTAAATAATATACGGTAAATTTAGATATAAGGGGATATAACAAGTCGAAAAGTAAATAAAGGAGTTATTGGTAGTAATTTACAAAATATAGTTTTGTAAAAACACAAATACCAATGTTAGTTTTTAGGTTGCGGCAAAACAAACAACTGTATTATAGGTGGAAATAATATTGTAATTTTAGATATAATAGTTGGGGGCTATAACATATCCGAAAATAAATCAGACAATAAATGCTTAGGACAATATCCAAAGTGTAGGCAAATCGGACAATAAACAGCAAAGTCAGTTTTGGGATTACAGCAAAATAAACAAACAAAAAGACAAAATACTGTATTATAGGGGGTAGTGGAACGTGTGGTAGTGTGGTCTTGTTACCTATATAAGAGCTATAACATATCCGTAAATAAAGAAGTTTGAAATTGTTAGTATATTTTTCAAAATATTTTTTTAATTTGACCATTATAGTTAATTTGTCAAATGTGGATGGTACATATACACTAGCCTAGAATAATGACATATATAAATTTTAAACAAATCAGACCATAAATAAAGAAGTTGCCAATTGGCAGTATTTTTCCAAATTTTTTAAAATTTAACCGCAATATTTGTAAAATGTGGATGGTGCATATACACTAGCCTACAACAATAACATATCCAAATTTTAAACAAATCGGACAGTAAATAAAGAAGTTGGCAATTGGCAGTATTTTTCAAAAATATTTTTTAATTTGACTGTAATAGTAAATTTGGGAAATGTAAGGCTAATTTATTAAAACACTTGCCTATAACAATAACATATCTAAATTTTAAACAAATCGGACAGTAAATAAAGAAGTTGGCAATTGGCAGTATTTTTCAAAAATATTTTTTAATTTGACCGTAATAGTGAATTTGGGATATGTAAGTGGAATTTATTAAAACACTTGCCTAGGTCAATAGCATATCCAAATTTTAAATAAATCGGACAGTAAATAAAGAAGTTGGCAATTGGCAGTATTTTTCAAAAATATTTTTTAATTTTACCGTAATAGTGAATTTGGGATATGTAAGTGGAATTTATTAAAACACTTGCCTAGGACAATAACATATCCAAATTGCAGACAAATCGGACAGTTAATAAAGAAGGTGGCAATTGGCAGTATTTTTCAAAAATATTTTTTAATTTGACCGTTATAGTGAATTTGGGAAATGTAAGTGGAATTTATTAAAACACTAGCCTAGAATAATGACATATATAAATTTTAAACAAATCAGACCATAAATAAAGAAGTTGCCAATTGGCAGTATTTTTCCAAATTTTTAAAATTTAACCGCAATATTTGTAAAATGTGGATGGTGCATATACACTAGCCTACAACAATAACATATCCAAATTTTAAACAAATCGGACAGTAAATAAAGAAGTTGGCAATTGGCAGTATTTTACAAAAATATTTTTTAATTTGACTGTAATAGTAAATTTGGGAAATGTAAGGCTAATTTATTAAAACACTTGCCTATAACAATAACATATCTAAATTTTAAACAAATCTGACAGTAAATAAAGAAGTTGGCAATTGGCAGTATTTTTCAAAAATATTTTTTAATTTGACCGTAATAGTGAATTTGGGATATGTAAGTGGAATTAATTAAAACACTTGCCTAGGTCAATAGCATATCCAAATTTTAAATAAATCGGACAGTAAATAAAGAAGTTGGCAATTGGCAGTATTTTTCAAAAATATTTTTTAATTTTACCGTAATAGTGAATTTGGGATATGTAAGTGGAATTTATTAAAACACTTGCCTAGGACAATAACATATCCAAATTGCAGACAAATCGGACAGTTAATAAAGAAGGTGGCAATTGGCAGTATTTTTCAAAAAATATTTTTTAATTTGACCGTTATAGTGAATTTGGGAAATGTAAGTGGAATTTATTAAAACACTTGCCTAGGACAATATCATATCCAAATTGCAGACAAATCGGACAGTTAATAAAGAAGGTGGCAGTTGGCACTATAGTATTTTTCAAAAAATATTTTTTAATTTGACCGTTATAGTGAATTTGGGAAATGTAAGTGGAATTTATTAAAACACTTGCCTAGGACAATATCATATCCAAATTGAAGACAAATCGGACAGTTAATAAAGAAGTTGGCAATTGGCACTATAGTATTTTTCAAAAAATATTTTTTAATTTGACCGTTATAGTGAATTTGGGAAATGTAAGTGGAATTTATTAAAACACTTGCCTAGGACAATATCATATCCAAATTGAAGACAAATCGGACAGTTAATAAAGAAGGTGGCAATTGGCAGTATTTTTCAAAAAAATATTTTTTAATTTGACCGTTATAGTGAATTTGGGAAATGTAAGTGGAATTTATTAAAACACTTGCCTAGGACAATATCATATCCAAATTGAAGACAAATCGGACAGTTAATAAAGAAGTTGGCAATTGGCACTATAGTATTTTTCAAAAAATATTTTTAATTTGACCGTTATAGTGAATTTGGGAAATGTAGGTGGAATTTATTAAAACACTTGCCTAGGACAATAACATATCCAAATTGCAGACAAATCGGACAGTTAATAAAGAAGGTGGCAATTGGCAGTATTTTTCAAAAAAATATTTTTTAATTTGACCGTTATAGTGAATTTGGGAAATGTAAGTGGAATTTATTAAAACACTTGCCTAGGACAATATCATATCCAAATTGAAGACAAATCGGACAGTTAATAAAGAAGTTGGCAATTGGCACTATAGTATTTTTCAAAAAATATTTTTAATTTGACCGTTATAGTGAATTTGGGAAATGTAGGTGGAATTTATTAAAACACTTGCCTAGGACAATAACATATCCAAATTGCAGACAAATCGGACCATAAACACCAAAGATAGTTTTTTAGCCTGAATTTGAAAATTAATTTTAAAAAATATAGAGGAGGGATGGGGATTGGGAAAATATATTTAATATAGGCAGGGGTTGGACGTTAGTATAGGCTAACAAGAAAACTTGTGTAGGGCGGGAGCTGGCGTCGGTCCAAAAACGGCTCCCCATAAGAATAACATGGGGAAAAAGCGCCGATTGTGGGGTTAAACCCTCATTTCACATCTACTTTTATTTAGGCCTATTTTATTTGTGTTTCCCATGATATGGGTGTAATAATTATCGTGGTATAATTTTACTCCGGTAATTTTAACTACACTATTAATATTTTTTGTTGACACATTAGTTTTGTATACATCTTTGAGAATTATTTTTTACTTTTTCCCCCGGTTAAAACAATCCAACGTAACTATCGACTTTGTATTAATGTAAATTACACCCATTTGCGTGTTATTTTAGAAACATTTTTCCTTTATGTACTATGTATGCGTTTATTGTACCCAAATAAACCGTTTTTACGTTATTTAACATGACAATTAAAGTCCGTTTTTCTCACATGGCATGTTGTATGTAAGAAGTGTTACTTTACAAACGTTTTTAGTTTTTTTTTGTGTTTCTACAAATATTAGTGTACTCGATACTAATCAAGAGCAGTTGTCTAAAGAGTGTGTAACTGTTTAATTCACACCGTCTCGAATTAATCGCAATTTAAAATCTGCAGTGCTTGCTCCAGCGTAACTTTATTGCTTATTGGTAGATTAACCTTAAAAAAACGCGGTCTTCAAGCGTATAATGGCATGTGTTCATTTACTTTGCAGTTGTCTATTGAGTTGTCTATCCTAATGATGTTCGTACAAACAAATTACACGTTAATTGAGAATACCACAAATGGTAGTACACACACCTACTTCAAGTTGACTTTAGAAAATATAAGTTTTATCCTTAAAAAATAAGAAAGGGTCATCGAGCATTTCGAGGTAGGCTATCTCATAAATACCCCCGTTGCAGCAAACCTGCATACTCAGTGAATTTCCAATGGATATATAAATGACTTAATACTACATAAAGCCACTTACCAAGTTTCATAAAAATATATTCACAAATAAGCGATATATACAATTTTAATTATTCCCCATAAGAATAACATTGGAGTTGAGTACGTAGGTTTGCTGCAAAAAGGAACACAAAAAGTGGGGTTTTATGCTAATATCAATATAACTCAACTAGGTGAAGTTGTATACCAGTATTTATTCATTTATGTTCATAATTAAGGGAGACAGAGCTTTTAATTATTCTCCTTAAGAATAACATCGGGGCTGAGTACGCAGGTTTACTGCTACGGGAGCCTTTGGCAAAAATTTTTTTTTTTTCAAATATAAAAAGATCACAACGAGATGAAGCTGTATACCAAGTTTCGTCAGTATACGTTCATAAATAAGCGAGATATAAAAATGTTCTTTTCCTCCATAAGAATAACATTAGACAACGTACTTTGTTTAGCACTTGCATTATCTCGGTAACCAGTTAGCGTAGAGGAATGATCAAAATACTGAATTGTGTGTTTTTTTAAGCTTAATCCAAAGGTGAAAACTAAAATTTGACTATTTCAAAAATTGCATGTAAAAAATTAAAAAAACCTTTTTTGGGGTACAAAACCCCCCCAAAATACCCCTTTGGATAGAGTGATGTGGCTGGTTTTCTAACTTAAAGTCATAAATGTTGCTTTACACGTTTATACCAAGTTTCATCAAAATCGGATCATTTTTACGAGTTATCGTGCTCACGGACACACACACACACTGTATATATAACTGTATATATATATATATATATATATATATATATATATATATATATATATATATATATATATATATATATATATATATATATATATATACAGTTTCGAACGAATGGTGTTGTTGGGATCTGGGGACCTCAAAACTAAAAGTTATCATGGTCCCTGGCCTAGGTCTTACCATGCCGACTGCGGTAATAGCTTCTTCCCTATAGGGAAAATTCGCTAAAACCCATAAAACTTGTTTTGAAATAGTTGTCCTTGGATGATCACAGTACTTCAAGGACCTCCAAATACCGTTGCTCAAACGACACCAGCCACCCGCCACCGGCCAAACTGACATCGGGGTGAAGGCCGTGAGTGGACCACGGTACGTGTGACACCAACTAAGAGAGCCAAGGCCACGTGTCTGTCACATTCATTTGAAACTTTAAAGTTATTGTGTCATCACCACTTAAAAATAACTTTTCGGTTATTTTTAAAATCGTAACTTAGTAATTTGTTATTTTAAATTGCAAAAGAGATCAATATGTACGTATAAACGTACTCATATTCAGTGGCAATAAATGAAATATCGAGAACGAGAACAAGAATATAATCAATGGGATTTAAAACATGGGGTGTGTGGAAATTATGTGGGCTACTGTCACTAGGTGTGCGTAGGAGAGTAGCAATTCGCGTACGAAAGCAAGGATTCGCGCCACTACTTATCATATAAAAATCAAAATTTAAACAATTAACAGTTGGACCCACGGCGAATAGTTGAAAATAGTTTTTTTGGAGATTCAATTAATGTTTAACAGGAAAATAGTTAGTTTAATTACGTTGTTTATGTGTTAATTTCACCCTCTTCCATAAAAGTTAATTCATTATATAGCTCATTTCCTATTCCATAGTATTTTCCTTCTTAGTAAAGTTATCGTTTGAATGGTGAAATCTGGAGCACATTAAGACAAGATAATGGTTTCTTGGAATCAGGACAGTCAACGGTAAAACTGCAAGGTTAATGACCTTACGCATTGTGTGTTGTAAATTTGCATTGTTCCATAGTATGCTTCCGCCATATGTTTTAAAACTAAACATATATTAAATGGTTGTGTACGTAACGTACGGTATTAAAATATTTCTTGATACAACGTGTTATTTCAAATAATTTACCATTCATCCTAGGGTCATAACCTATGAAACGTCGAATTCCCTTTGTACGGCGATTTCATGCTGTGAACGATATATGTCGTTGTTTTTTTTGTTTTTAGTGATTTTCCCCTATAGGGAAGAAGCTATTACCGGAGGTGGCATGGTAAGACTTAAGCCCGAGACCATGATAATTTTTTGTTTTGAGGTCCCCAGATGCCAAAAACACTATTCGTTCAAATTTATATATATATATATGTGTGTGTGTGTGTGTGTCCGTTACCACGATAACTTTTGAAACAAGCTCCCGATTTGTATGAAATTTGGCCCAAATGTGGAGAGTAACATTTATGACTTTAAGTTCGAAAACCAGATCGATCAGTTTATGGGAAGGGGGTTTTATGGGAGTTTAAAACTTTCCAAAAATCAGTTTTTTGAACTTTTTACCCTAAAATTTTAAAAACACTAGATTTGGGTTATAGCCATTTTGTAGAGCTTAAAAAACAAACAATTTAGTATTTTGAATCATTAAGCTAGGTTTAGTGGTTGTGGAGAAAATTCAAAAAATGTGTCCATAAAATTTCCCATGTTAATCTTATGGGAATACGGTTTTTAGGTTTTCCTCAGATAATTTCACTAAAAACTCCACATTTATTTCTACCAATCAGTTTAGCTCTACAAAACAATAATTTTGGCGTTTTAATTGTTGTTTTACGCCCAACCATTGCAGTGATATTTAAAGTGCTAAACACAGTACCATAGATTAAACATACTCTATTATGGTTGTGGTATTCTTAATCTATGACAGTACGTTGTCCAATGTTATCCTTATGGAGAATAAATAAAATATTATATTTTGATTATTTATGTATGTATATTGATGAAACTTCGTATGTGGCTTCAACTAGTTGTGGTATATTGATAATAGCACAGAAAAAGTTTGTTGTTGATTTTTCCCGGTAGCAGCAAACCTGCATACTCGGCCCCCATGTTATTCATATGGAGAATAAGTAAAGTTTTATATCTCCCTTAGTTATGAACCTAAATTAATAAAACTTGGTATGTAGCTTCACCTGGTTGAGTTATATTGATAATTGCAAAAAAAACAAATATCTTATCTTCTTTGTTGCAGCAAACCTGCGTACTAATTTATAATGTTATTCTTATGGAGAATAAATAATAAAATTCTATATATCACTTATTAATGAATGTATTTTTGTGAAACTTGGTAAGTGGCTCTAGGTAGTAGTGATACCCGTATATTTGCATTGGAAATTCGCTGAGTACGCAGGTTTGCTGCGACGGGGTTATTTTTTACAATCATAAACAACTCAGACACATCAGTTTGCAAAAAAAAACCGCTTAAGATATCTTTGTTTTAAAAAACTCCCTCAACATTTACAGACGGTGAATTTTTATTGGCAGCATATTATGGCATTATTTTTCCTGTCTTATCTTATACAGTTTCCATCTTAGATAATGAATTAGTAAGAACAAATTTTATACTTAAACTGAAAAATGGGTATTAAGAACTGTTTTCAAAAAATACAGATTATTTTGTAAACCCCTGTTAAAAATAATTTCCCTCGATATACGTCCCAAATACCCTAACGTTTTACAGTAATAACGCTCTACGACCATCAAAACCCTCGTTACAACCTTAGGAGAAAAGATTATATAACATTCCTTGCCTTAAGACGTCCTTTAAAACTCATACTCTATATACAACGGTACGAAACATTGTAGTGTTCTACCCGACACTATTAAGAGTAAAGTTGATGTCAGAAATAGCTCCGAGAAGATGGTCAGTCTAATTCCTAATTGAGAAATATTTTTACAGAGTTGAGGATTTTCGTAATAATTTAGAAGACGATTTAGTTTAAGAAGTTCCACTTAGTTTATTTTACAACGCTAGTGTACAGTGTATACACATTGTAGCGTACAGTGTGTACGCTACAGTGTAGTATACAGTGTATTAACTGGCACACTAAAGACGTTTTATTCCGATTCATTACAAAAAGACAACAGTTTTTGCAGAGATTATTGCTCAAGTATTTTATTACATGCAGTGAGCACACCTTAATTTTTGTTCTGGTTGTAATTCTTTAAATTTAAACGCATTAAGGATCAAATACGAATAATGATGGATATTACTACAACTTTATAACTATTAATAAAGGTGAAAAGTCACATTATAGAGGTTACTTAGTGTTTATAATAATAATAATTATAATAATTTATTGTCCATAAACAATATATACATTTTTATGAATTGTCAGTATTTCGGATTTTTTTTCAAAGCTGAGGGGAATTCACCTTGTTCTAAAGATTATAAAAAGAGGCAAGGAGACACTGCTAAAAACCAGACTAAGAGTGAGTGTCATAGGCAATGGGATTTTCCAAGACCTAAAAGGATATAGAAATCCACTGTCGAAACTGCAACCGACTAAGGTGAGGAGTGAGGATGTCTCAACGATTGTAGGCTTGTGAAACAGCGATCTGTATCGCAACCGCGGCCTGAGCAATGAGGCACCATCTGCCGACGCCGTACCCCAGGATCAGGATGAGACTGATGGACTGATAAGTGGGGACAAAGTAGGGGTTAACTAACATGCAGGGTGGTTTAAAAGTCCCATCCCCCCTACTTTTTTTTTACATTTGTTTAAATATCAACCCTGGACTAAAAAGAATGGACTAATTATTCTCAAGAGACCAACATTGCTGTTTTGGCAGGATATGGGCCACAGCCATAATGATATACGATGGTTTTAAGTAACCTTAAACTTCTTCGTTTCAAATGATAATAGAAAAGGGTTTCATTAAACTCTGTAAAGCCGACTTTCTTTGAAAAGCTGGCCAGAGAGCATGCCATACAGACAGGTAGAAACTTGTTAACACCAATTTCAACAACTCTTACACACAACACGAAAAAATACAATAATGTTGTGATTCTCAGTATTGTAGACACAAAGTATAATTGTGTAAGCGTGATGTTAATTTTGAACCGGACTGCTCATTTCTTAGGCAAAGTCTTGAGAGTGGGCTCCAGCCACGAGACATTTCGCGTTTCTATCATCGGTCGCGGTTCTCTCAAATGCCAATGTTAAGTTTTTAAGTTCGTCCCTTCTTAACAAACCATCCAAAAAATTACCTAACGATTTCTGTGAGCAGAATTTCGATACCACAAATAGTTAATCCATAAACAAATCGTAAATATTGAAAACTAGCTGCCATCGTACCTGGTTTCACCCGGGAATGAAACTTATGGTGTGTGCTGCATTCTGTGGCTAACCCGTGGAACTACTACGAAACATGATCAGCTGTTTGAATCCTCATCAGCTCAAACTGAAGTGAATGTCCATAAGAATAATACAGTATTTTAAATTTGACTACCCTTGGGGCGAAGCCCTATAGGAATTTCTTAAAATCCTTTCTTAGTGGGTACCTACTTTATGGAAAGAGTACACGTGCCAAATTTTGTGGTTGTAGGTGCACAGGTTTGGCCTGGGGGATGATTGGTTTTTCGTATGTATAAATTGTCCATAAGAATTTCATGGGGTTGGAACTTTGAAGGCCCGTGGGGTGGAGCCCATGGGAATTTCTTAAATTCCTTTCTTAGTTTACGTTGTGGAAAGAGTATTTCGTGGTTGTAGGTGTAGAGGTTTGACCTGGGGGATGATCGGGTTTTCATCGTTATAGATATATATATCGAAATTTTTTGAACATTTATTAATTTTATATCGACATTTTGCTCACTAAAATCGCTAGGTATTTCTTTGCTCTTTAAAATGAGCCAGAAGTCAATTATATTGCAAAAACCGTTTAGGAGGTACGGTCATTGAAGTTAACAAATAGCCTTAGGGAAGAAGCAAGTAGAAACTCGAAATGTCTCGAGACTGGAGCCCCCTGCCAAGCTACCAGCAGCCACCAGTTATGACCCCACCTGCCACCAGGAGGGCCGCCGCTGCTGCCAGGACCCCCAGCCATCTGCTCCTAGACTCTGGACGGTCCATCTTGTCACCATGGCAGCTCGCTGGGCACCGGTCCACAGCTGTCAACTGGACTCCATCGTGTTGTCACCGGTCTGCAACAACAACACGAGTATGAAACAATACTTACAACTTATCAAGATAAGCTATTAGCTTTAGTTTTCATCCTAAACTGTCAATTAGAACCTCATTTGAACGCCAGTTTCTGTAGGTTTTGTGATCACTGTATTATTCATTAGCTGTTTTCACTAACACTTTTTAAACACCTCTAAACATTCATATTACTTCTCTTATAACAAAACAATTATTTTAAAAGTGGAATTTTTCATTATTTTTAGATATTATGTAATGTTTTCTCCTCCTATAGTTTGCGGATGGAAAGTAGTACTTCACTCTACCACACAACAATCAGGAAAATACTTAATATTCAAAAAAGCGTTTTAGATACATTTAAATTTAAGTTGTTTTTTTTTGTGCGCTCAGTATTAGATATTTAAATATATCTACTTTTGCGTGATTAAGTAACAGGTTTTTTCTTTATTTGAGGGACAGATAAATAAGGTACGTTAATATTTTTGCGAATTCGTTATAGACAGATTAATAAAATGTGAGTTTCCACAGGCCAGTAATTTTTCAGAAGGACTAAAACCCTTTAAAAGATGTTATATACAGTACGCCCTCACTCTAAGGACACCAACAACTAAGTAATTAGTTTAAATATCTTATGTGTTGAAGACGTCTCTTATTACATCCCGTTTAATATATTCCTTGACCTTTGGAGTTTGTTTTGGCATGATATTTCCAATCTTTTGTCCCAAACCAGTTAGCCTTTTTAAGAGCCAGGAATTTCTTCAGTGCCCCAGAGGTCGATAGACCTTTGAGAGGTTATCAGAATGAGAAAGAGAAAGAGTGAGAGAGAGCACCGGCCGTGGGAGATGCGAAGAAACTTCCCACTGTTGCCTCATGTATAACCATAATCACTTATTGCGTGTTCGTTATACCTGATGTCTGCCCGGGGAAGTCTGAAGGTCTTCAATAAAGTTTAATCCCCAGAATAAACTAATTTCAGATCACGTGTTTTCCCAGTGACTAGAGGAGTACCTCAAGGATCAGTTCTTGGGCCAATCCTTTTCATTATTTTTACTAATGATTTACTTAAGTTTATTGACCCTTTCAATCACACTATAATGTATTCAGATGACTCTGTCTTGCTATCCTCTAAAAGATAGGAGAAGGTCTGGAAATCAATAAATTTATAGCCCTTAACCTTACAGTTGATTACTGCCACAAAAACAATTCAAATTCTGGTATTCATTGAATACCAGAATGGATCAAAAACAGTGCAAATTAATTTTATTTTAGAGGGATCGTGGGAAGTATGGAATTCCGGAACTTCAAACTGTTGAATCCACCTTGGAGTCACAATCGACAAATCATTGATTTGGGACGACCACATTGATATACTCTGCAAGCAACTCAGTAGTTCCCTCTATGTCTTAAAAAGAATAAAAACAATAAGCACACATGAAGTATTAACAGCCTACCATGCTCTTTTTTAAAGTAAACTACGTTATGGTATTGCTACTTTGGAGTGAAACTTGTAAGAATAATCTTTGTCAAGTGCTAATCTTACAGAAAAAGGCAATTCGAATAATTTCTTGAATAGATTGGCATGTCAGTTGTAGAGAACATTTTTTAACTTTGTAAGTACTAACAGTTGTAAATATTTACATTTACGAAGTTATTCTCCTAGCCTCTTTTAGTGAACTTTATCGACACCAAAATGTTCACAAATGTTTTACAAGAAATGCGACAGATTTCAACTTGCCTGCTCACAAGCAAAAATAATATGAGGGTAACCCAACTTATGCTGGGTCAAAATTGTTTAATGTCCTTTCTCATACTGTGAAAAGTTGTGTTGGGAATACCTTAAAAATTAAATTAGTCCTGTGGTTTGTTTTAAAACCCTTTTACACTTTATACGAGTTCTTAGATTGGGAGGACATGCACTATTGAAAAGTACAATTACAACCTATCTTATATACTACAACCTATATTTTTTTTGTAACTTACTATTTTTATTTGTTATTATTTTGTTTGACGCTATTCCAGGTCTCAATGATCTTGAAATAAAACATGTTCTCTCTCTCTCTCTTTTGTTTCTATGGGTGTTAAAAAAAGGTGGGGACATAATTTACGTAGTGATTCCTTGGGTCAAAATAAGCAAAAAGTTTATGTAATCATATGTCTTATCTCCTTTCGTTTAGCGTATGTCTGTCTGTATGTGTTTTTTACAAAAAAAGTCATAACTCCTTAACGGTTTAAGCTACAGCGTTGAGATTTTGCGCAAATGTTCATCTTATTGGCCGCTTTCTTTGTGGAAAATTTGAATAAAAATTCTTTAACCGTTTCAAAATGGAGGCTATTTTAAATATTTTACGCCAAATTTCAAGAAAACTGTTAATTTTACCAAAAAATTGCAAGATACATAAAATTTAGTGCATTTTATGGAAATTTCAACTATATCTTATCAAGCTTGGTTTGGACAAAGAATAACTGAGAGATTAATTTCTTCCTTGCTATACCTACAGTTTTCTCCATTTAAACAATGTTAAAACTATCACGAATATCATTAATAAAATTAATTTCTCCGTTATTCTTTGTCCAAACTAAACTTATTAAGATATCGTTGAGATCTTCATAAAATTTACTAAATTTTATGTATCTTGCAATTTTTTGGTAAAATTAACGGTTTTCGTGAAATTTGGCGTCAAATATTTAAAATAGCCGCCATTTTGAAATGGTTAAAGAGTTTTTATTCACATTTTGCACAAAGATAGCGGCCAATTAGATAAACATTCGTAAAAAATCTCAACGCTGTAGCTCAAACCGTTAAGGAGTTATGACTTTTTTGTAAAAACACATACAGACAGACAGACGCTAAACGAAAGGAGATAGGACATATGTTTATATAAACTTTTTTGCTTATTTTGACCCAAGAAATCACTACGTAAATTATGTCCCCACCTTTTTTGAACACCCCAATCCCCATCTCCTCCAACGCTCGTCTCTTGTTACTCCCCTATTTGTTAGATTTATTTATGACTTACAGTGTAACAAGAATGTGATTTTTTATAATTTTAGATATTGTGCGTTAAAGATACAATATATTTACAATAATTGTATAAAATCAGGAGAGTTTCAACCGGAAAATAATTTTCTTCTTTTTTATTTTTGCAATACTAAATTGTATACAGCAATACATCATCAACATGACAACTATGAGCAAATTAATTCGAACATCATTTGACTAATCTACAACTGGAATATTTACACGAAAATACTGGTTGGGGACTTGTTAATCACTTACGGGGGAGGAAGCCTGGGGAAGTCACCCTTAACACAATCCTTGCTTACTTTTATCTAAGGAAGCGATTAATTGTGTATCAAGATTTTCACAACTGATCATTGCACATTATATTTAGATTATATTTGTTCGTTGGCCAGGCTAATAAGCAGAGGAGCAGTAACACACCTGCAACCTCATTCCCTCATACATACCATGAAAGTCATCTCCATAAGATTCCTGGAACCCCTATCAAGATAACTAACACAATCACAAACAGGTGCCGAGGTATGGAAGAGCGGTACAATGACCTAGAAAGTATGATATCACAGTTAGTATCTTACTGGGGATCCACACGCAGTAGAGGCCCCCAATTGAGGGGGGGGGGGGTGTTACGACATAGGACCAGTCGTACAGGAGAAACTACGGTGCCCGACGCAGGGCGGTGTCCTGCGATGTCTCGTTTGGATGCTATAAATAACCCCCAAATGGATCTCCAGGCAATAAATGCAGCGGGGCTTAGATTGCCCAAGAATCAGTTAACTTCAGTGATGTTACACAACTGTAAGGTCGACATTGATTGGATACAACCTTGAGTTTAATTATGATCTTACTAAAACAATAATATTTCATTGGGTTTAAAAAATGTTATTTCAACTGATTAATTCACCATGTTGTGAAATAGGTGATAATAAGCTTGGGTTGCCTGCGTGCATTTTGTGTGATGACACTGATGCCCAGCCTTACGAAACCACCCGAAACATTTCATGAAAGTCGGGGAAGGACCGCCGGAAGAAAAGTCATCAACTAGAAGGTCTTTATAACTGGAAGAACCTTGATGCGGGGTTTTCATTTCCTTTAGGGATATACCAGTAACCCCTTTAAAGTTTCAATATTTATCTCGCGGACATTTTTTTTGTTGCTTTGTTAGATAATTCCTTCACCATATTCTTAATGCAGCTATAAACAGCAGTTATAATGTACATATTGTCTCGTCAAATTAATAACGATTCATTAAAACTACAAACTATTCAATATTCGTGTTTTTCTATTGGATAACTGTGTGTGACTTCATCGCTCTGTTTATTGGTTGGCAACTTTTTTGTACTCATTATTTATCAGTGACAATCAAGGGCAACTGTAGAGGAGCGGGTACGGATCTTAAAGTTAACTTTGGTCTTATGGAGGGAGGAGTTAGAAACGCTACATATTCCGTGGCTGAAGCGCCCTTTAATTTGCAAACGTCAGAAACTATTAAAAGGCTCCACTTTTTCTCAGCTCAAATCATCCACAATATGTTCTTCTAAAGGCCGTATTGCAGCCAAACGCATTCAATCCTAGTCCAACAGTAAACCTCCTCAATTGTGTACTGTGAACTTTTGTTGAAGAAAAAATTATACAAATTTGAAATAAAACTAGTTCTCACGCAACACGCTGACGTGAGGAAAGTGAATTTCCAAATAATAACCTTTTAAAACTCAAAATCAGTTAAAAACATACGTTTATTCAAATTTTTATTCAAATCTGAAAACAGTGATTTTTTGGCTGTTTTGATGCTCCTGGTTCTATTGACCTGCAATGCTGGTAATACAATTTTTCGCATTATAAGGTTAGTAGAAGGTCGAGTCAGGCTTTAAAGTAGGCGTGAGGTTGTTGGGGATGGTAAAAGTACACCAAAAAATGAATAACAGGCTTTTCTAATGTAAAATCCCCATAAGACAGCGTACTGTGTTTGGTCAATACATATTTTCTTTAATAACTCGGTAAATATTTATGCTATAATTTATGCTAGAGAGGGCTCAAAAGTTTCGCCACACTAATTCCCATCTTTTCACATGCATTAATTTCACATCAGGGGCTTTTCTGACCCTTTTTCGGCCCAAAAACTCGAAATTTGAAAGATTAATCCCCAAAAAATGGGTTTAGAGTTTCCCGATTGTTTTGCCCAACGAACTTGTCCAACTGATTATAGAAAGGAACGTCCCTACCAAATTTTAAGTAAATCGGACAAAAAAGTGATCACTAGAGTGCATACACACACACACACACACACACACACACACACACACACACACACACACACACACACACACACACACACACACACACACACACACACACACATATATATATATATAAATATCAAATTTTAAACGAACCCCAAAAAAGTGTTCAGTGGGTCACGTTAGGAACTTCTATGGTGGTTCCGGGCTTAAGGTTCACCGTGCGGGTCATGCTAATAGTTCACTTTCCATAGGAAATTCACTAATAAAATAGCGAACACACAAAAAATGGCTTACAGTTTTATAATATGTAGCAAACACCTTATGGTAATGTGTTAGTATCGTTACACGAATGCACCCATGTTCTGTGTTAATACTCCTGTTTCGAAATTACAATTTCAGAAGCCCCATCAGATTGGCTACACGACGTTTTACTGTTGTAAATCGTAGAAGGCAATGCCATTAGAATATTTATAATTGAGTAAGAGCAATAAAAAGTGGCCCGCTCAGTCAGAGCCATAGTGATAAGCGAAGTGGCGACAGCGGCTGTTTTTGTGAGCATTCCTCCAACATTATGGCGACATCAGTCGTCGACCCCTATATGGCAGATTAGTGTTAGAAGCGGTGTGGATTAGCACTTAAGAGGACGTTGGTGTCAGACGAAATATCGTCGCTGACCCTAGCGCTACGGGCTATTTCAATGTTAAAACGCACAAAACATGTCTTTACTAAAAATCATATTTTTTTGTTACTGTTTGACCTATTGATTTGGAATAAATTTTGTTTGAATCTTTATAAAGTTTTGATTAGTGTTTGCTGGGAGTTTTATTTTTTAATTACTATGAAAAACTACAAAATATGTATAAAAATATAGACTTTAAATTACTATATTTTTGGAAATGTATTATTTTATTTATAAAATAGTGAGCAAACCACCTACGTCTTCAAAATACCTTTAATTTGAGACATCTTTCATAATCGTATGTTGATAAATAAGCGAGATATATGGTTTTAAGTTTAACATTGTTCTTATGGAGGTAAAATCCAACATGGCCGCTCTCCAACGCTCTCTATAGTGCATATAATTAAGAAACTAACATTTTACATTAAGAGATTGCATTTCTTTCACTCCAATTAATTAGTGTTAGATGTTGATTGAGCTTTTGGTTTCTTACTCAATCGATTTTCAAAATCCCTCTTCATAATAATATTTCCATACATTGACACAGAGTTTATGCTCGTTTTTAGTCACTTAAGGGAATTCAAAATGTGGTTACTCCATCTGAAAAAATAATCGAATGAAATATTTCTATATTTTGCCAAGTTAACTAACTGAACGCGGTAACTATGCAGACAACGTTTAAGTAATAAATCATCAGTCATGGCTTGTTCTCTAACGTAATCTGAAAAGCGGTCTTAATAAAATACTTTTATTTATTTCATTTATATACTAAAACATTTCCACGACTACCTAGATTTTATAAATGTTAACTAAACACAAAAATGTCCTCTCATTTGCCTAACTCTCAATACTAACTTCAGTTCTGACGTGGAAACCCTTCATTTAGTGATTACAGAATAGATGCTTGATAATGATTTCAAATAGTATGAGATTAATATATAAAGGAATACCGAATGAGTAAATAAATGTTTACTTCGTATTAAAAACACATGGATCTATTTTTTCCATAAATTTAATCCGTTCTTACGTTAAAAAGTATGTACCTTTAGTTACACAGGCTGCAGCAATCTTATGGATTCGATTTCAACTGTCAATGTATATACTGAGTTGTTGGTTGTTTTGTTTATTTTTAGTAACATAAGTTGGAGTTTAAATCTAAATATACTCAGGTTGTTGATACGACTTGAGTTATTTTATTTCTAAAAGCGAATCCAAAGTGTTACGTGTACCGATTTGGAGTCGCAAACCACACCGTTCACTACCCGACAGAGTTCCTCGACTTAGCAACAGGACCCGAACTATCTGACAGTATATTTCGTTAATTAACTTTGATTTATGTGTACATTAAACGTCTAAAATGTAATTTTAATATTATAAACAATGTGGATTGGTATTTGCTTTAGTTAAACTACCATTTATAAACAACCCGTACGAAGGATGGGTACACAGCTAGTATATTTATAAAGCCGATGAGGAAATCACCCGCTAGCCAAGGAGCATTGACTCCCTAGGCGCTTATCAACCAGCGATATGTATTCACAGCTGCTGTGGTTGCTATCAACCAGCGACATGTATTCACAGCTGACCTGGTGACGTCACAGGTTTACGTCCCTAACCTACGGTCATTGAATAGGAAGAGGTGTCAGTCATTAGAGGCGGAATTTTGAATGGTATTTGAATTTCTAATGGTAGTGATTTGAATTTAAAACGAGTTTGCACGCAGCACGCTGACGCGAGGGAAGTGAATTTCCACATAACAACTTTTAAAACTCAAAATCAGTGTAAAAACATACATTTGTCCAATTTTTATTGAAATCTAAAAACATTTATTTTTTGGCTGTTCTGATACTCCTGGTTTCATTTACTTGCAAAGCTGGAAATACTATTTTGCGCATTATAAGGTTAGGAGAAGGTCCAGACAGGCTTGAAAGTAGGCGTAAGGTTGCTGGGGATGATAAAATTTCTCTAACAAAGGAACAACAGGCTTTTCTAGTGTAAAACACCCATAAGACAACGTACTGTGTTTAAACGATACACATTTTCTTTAATAATTTAGTAAATATTTATGCTATAATGACGAGAGAGGGCTTAAAACTTTCGCCTCTCTAATATCCTTTTTACATGCATTGATTTTACATCTGGGGCTTTTCTGAGCCTTTTTGGGCCCAAAAGATCGAAATTTGAAAGATTAATCCCCAAAAAAGGAGTTTAGAGTTTTCCAATTGTTTTGCCCAACGGACTTGTCCAACTGATTACAGAAAGGAACGTCCCTACCAAATTTGAAGTAAATCGGACAAACAAGCGACCGGTAGAGTGCAAACACACACACACACACACACACACACACACACACACACACACACATATATATATATATATATATATATATATATATATATATACAATTTTGAACGACCCCCCAAAACGTACGTTGTCTTATGGGAATTTTACATTAATAAAGCCTGTTATTCATATGTTGGTGTACGTTTATCATCCCCAGCAACCTCACGTATACTTTCAAGCCTGACTGGACCTTCTCCTAACCTTATAACGCGAAAAATTGTATTCCCAGCATTGCAGGTTATTGAAACCAGGAAATATCAGAACAGCCAAAAAATCAATATTTTCAGATTTCAATAACAATTGGTGTAAATGTATGTTCTCCACTGATGTTGAGTTTTAAAAGGTTATTATGTGGAAATTCACTAGCCACTCGTCAGCGTGCTGCGTGCGAACTCGTTTCTATTAAAATAGTATTACAAATAAACGGTAGCTAAGTAGTTATTTAAATATATAACCGATATGACGTATCATGTAGCTTTTGTCACAGAATTTATAACACAAATATTTACTTGCCGCCACAACTTTTGAGATTAAAATCAGATGTTAGTTAAGGTAGATATAAATTATTATGTCTGCTTCTTAAAAAATTAAGAACTAAGGTACCAGGTAAGGTTTTGGTAATTAATAACAAAACTACCAGTAAAGGTCCGCTAGAGTTCACGAACTCACGGGCCTCAGACTATACCGTATCGTAGCTCCCAATTTTAAATATGTTTTCTCGTTTTAAATTATGTGTCGTACGTGTTCATTGTAACTTTATATGTTTAACGAACCGTTAGGTGATTTCAACGTGGAATGGAAATTAGTTTTATATAGTGTGTACGTCTGATGATGAAGTATCGGCGAAACGCGTCACACTTTTGACCATTTAGGATTGCTTCAGGCTGTAAGTACACCATTAAAAATAGGAATCCAGCAATCCCGTAACCAGAGCTTTCAAAACAATTTCAACATCCGTCATTTCAGATCGAGTATTTTTTTCATTTTTTACCCAAATTCTGTCTTAACAAATATAAAATAAACATTCAAAATTAAATCTTAAATTCTTAACAATTTTAGAGTAGCCTAGTAAAATTTAAATTAGAAATTAAATTCATACAGAAAACAAGGAAACAGAGAAGGTTTTAGAACATACCTTTGTAGTAATTTTCTCTTAATTTTGCATGAATAATCATATCCTATATTATATAAGGAGTTGTATCTAACGTCCTCCACATATTAAAGTAAAAACCGAAAGCGGGTTATCTGCAGTAGCACCTGGCGTAAATACTAGATGTTTGAATTTGTTGTTTGGAAGCGCTAAATTTGAAGTTTTTAGTGTGGAGTGCCTCAAGTCTATTCAAAGGTCCACATATGGAAAAAATTCCTCAGTTTACAGTTTTCCTACTGATTTATTAGCGAATTTCCACTATAGGGAAGAAGCTATTACCGTAGTTGGCATAGTAAGACCTAGGCCCGGGACCATGATAACTTTTCGTTTTGAGGTCCCCAGACCCCAAAAACACCATTCGTTTGAATCTGTATATATATATATATATATATATATATATATATATATGTGTGTGTGTCCGTGGGTGCGATAATTCTCGTAAAAAAGGTCAGATTTTGATGAAATTTGGTATAAACGTGTAAAGTAACATTTATGACCTTAAGTTCGAAAACCAGCCATATCGCTCTACCTTAAGCGGTATTTTGAGGGGGGGGTTTGTACCCCAAAAATGGGGTTTTTGAGCTTTTTACATATAATTTTTGAAATAGTCAAATTTTAGTTTTTACCATTAAATTAAAATTTAAAAAAAACACACAATTTGGTATTTTGATCATTTCTCTACGTCAATCGGTTACCGAGATATTGAAAGTGCTAAACACAGTACGTTGTCTAATGTTATTCTTATAGAGGAATAGAAAAATGTTATATCTTGCTTATTTATGAACGTATACTGACAAAAATTGGTATACGGCTTTATCTGGTTGTGGTCTATTGCTCAAAAAAACAATTTTTTTTCTAAAGGTTCCCGTAGCAGCAAACCTGCGTACTCAGCCCCCATGTTATTCTTATGGAGAAAAATTAAAATGCTATGTCTCACTTAATTATCAACATAAATTAATAAAACCTCTTACATGACTTCACCTAGTTGAGTTATATTGATATTTGCCTAAATACCCACTTTTTTCGTTCCTTATTGTAGCAAACCTGCGTACTCATCCCCCATGTTATTCTTATGGAGATTAATCAAAATGGAATATATCGCTTATTTATGAATGAATATTGATGAAACTAGGTATGTAGCTTCACCTAGTTGAGTTATATTGATATTTGCATAGAAACAATAGCTTAAGCATAGTTTATGTTCATTGTTTCAGCAAACCTATGTACTCATCCCCAATGTTATTCTTATGGAGAATAATTATAATAGTATATATCGCTTATTTGTGAATATATTTTTATGAAACTTGGTATGCGGCTTTATGTGGTATTAAGTCATATATTATGCATTGGAAATTCGCTTAGTACGCAGGTTTGCTGCGACGGGGGTATTTGGAACTGTTATTTGCTTGGCAACACAAATTGCATAATCTTAACGAGAAACCTGTTTCAGTAGGGGCTAAAATGTTTCAGTAGCTTTAAACAATTAGAATTGAACATTCCTTGGTTGGTAAATTATTTGTTGATTATCAAAACAACCACTGCTTGAAAATACTGCATTTTGAAGGCTTAAGAATCCAAATAAATCTTAACTGCACTCCATCACTATTAACCAACTATTTTCTATGTCTCTTTCGAAATGTTATTTCATAAATCTATACTTATTTAATAGGCGAGCAGGTTTTTTTGTGACAATCACTTCTCCTAAACTACTAAACCGATTTTCATATTTTTGGTGTCATTGGAAAGAGCCTAACGTGAAGTTGTGCAGGAAACTTTTTTTATAGATAAATAATTTGTGAATGAGGCCCTGGGGCCCCTTGAAGTTGAGTTTTTTCCCATAAGCTGTTTCAGCTGTTAAGTAATTGGGAAATAAATATAAGTTTTAAGCAATCAGCTGGATAGAGTAAACACAGTTAATCAGCAGGCCATTTTGGCATTGGAACGGTAACACAATATTTATACGAGAATGTCAGTATAATATTACGTTGTGATCGCGAGCGAAGCCGCGACAGGCTACTAGTTTGTTTAAATATTCTACTCCAGGGTTGATAATAATAATAATAGGGTGTATATCGTATATTACCTTTTACATCGAAGGAGGAGGTAATAAGGTAAGTAATATTATATTGTACATTAGTAACAATAATAAAGCTAAAACCAGGTTAGTAAAGGTTTCTTAGTAGCTATCATCATTCAGTCCCAACATAATAATTTTGCTGACTTTATGAACATTCAATTCGTTTATGGTTTAGACGGCTAAGAGTTTTTAGCACTTAGCACGTGGAGGTATGTTCGTCTTCTCTGGATGGATATTTTTTACACGTTATTTAGGAATCTTTAATAATAATTCAGTGAAGATAATGTCTGAAATCACTGCTTAAGGTTCACTTTTCCACTAGGAGGGCCTGGGCAAAACGACTTTGGTAGTTGGTCTCCCACGTTTTGGATGTCCCAGGTCTCAGCTTTCCATAGAAAATAAACTTTACGATTTATGAATTGTATGACTTTTTTCTTTTCTTTTTATATTAACTAGGCCTAACCATTAAATAAAACTAAAAATATCAATTTAAGTAAGAAATCACAAATAAAAAGTTCAACATTTTATTTTTATTTCAAAACTAATTCGAATGGATGAAGTTCGGGTATTTGTATTACCTTGAGCTAGTGGCCGCGTAGTGTTCTACAGTCGCGGTGTAACGGTCGTCGCACGCACATGCACTCACCAGTCACCAGTCACCAGCACGAAACTACAGACTGCGACTGCTGCAGCTACTCAGACACTCTCTCCGTGACGCAACCGCCCTCGTATTGTGCCATGGTCAAGGGGCTGGGGAGGGGGAGGAGAGGGGGAGGGCCGGAAGTACCGGAACATCACGACCCGGTTCCGGAGGAGGAAGGTAACTGAAGGTCGAGGAGGCTGATCCGGTTCCGGAGGGGTCGATGGTGTCGAACCGGTAAATTTGATAGAACGTTCTAGGATTCCAAACTAGTTCAATTGTATGGGATTTTAGGCTTTATTGTTACAAAACTCTATTTTTTGGCAAATCAGTAAGTTTTTTAACACCTATGCCTACATCATGAAATTTCGAAAAGTATTAAATTATTCATTGCTTTAGGACTAATGAGAAGGACGAGCCGTCAAGTAAAAAAGTCGGTATTGGTCTGTCAAAAATCGTTGCGTAGAATGTTACCTTTTAAGGTTAAAATTCGTTTTAGGGAGTTTTACTGTAGTAATGGTCATTTCGTGTTGTGTTCGTGTGATACGTGTATTGTTTGGCAGTGTTTACCAGGATCAAATCAATGGAGTGATGAAGGTGTACTTTTAGATTATTACAACATATAGAAATTGGGTTCACCGTTGAAAATAACATTCGTATAATTGATTACGAGCGTGAGCAGGCAGTAAAAATCATCCCGTGCCTAGATAAGGTGAAGGGACAAAGCGAATCGACCTCAAAAGAGGTGCTTTAGAAGTTATTGGACAAAATCTGCGATGTAGAGAAACTGCACGTGAAATTGTTTCTCTGTCCAATGGTACTACC